>JACTOM010000061.1:183574-195888 GCA_015832385.1 Elymnias hypermnestra | reverse complement strand
TGATGGCATCCATGACAAAACCGGATAAGTCTTAAATTTGCGTAAGCATGTGCACGACAAATGGACGAATACGCCAGCCTATTTCTATGATTCTTTTTTTATTAGAAAGGATTTACTGCAAGGGTTGTTTTGTGATAGTTTGGTAAGGTTCTGATGATGGAATCCATGACAAAGTGACGGAACTCTTCAGTTCTTAGGAGCAAATGAATGATACTCGGCGGAATCATCTATAAGCCATCCAGATATTTGAGTTGCCTACCGTAACTTCAATATGGTCATGTGCTAGTCGTAGTTAAATATGAAGATCAATAGATCTCCTCAACGGCTTACAGAAAAGGTGCGGTTTAAGGCAGAAAATATAAGTATCTGTAATCAAATAGCAATGAGCTTACGTTTGTTGCTGCATTGCAAAACGTTTTTAGGTGTACACATATTGAGACAAATTTGTAAGTTTACTTCAGATTCACTAAAAATCAAAAAATAAAAATAAATTTTAACAAAAAAAGAACCGCCTTCAAAACAAACTTACAAATATATTAATATGCTCTAAAAAGTAAGAAATAATTGCGTATTCTTTATTGCGTTAAAATTTATATTTATTGTTTTGTCATATTAAAAACACAGACCAACTTACATTAACTAACAACCTTTATTCTCTCTACCATTTAAATATACAAAACTTGCAATATAATTTTACGCGACACAGCTCGAAAGACTTAATCTTAACAAAATTGTTTGTTCGTTAATGTTACTTCGCATTGCACAACATTTCGTAATATTGTGCAATGTCCCTGATATTTTTAAGTGTTGTGAATATATCACTCAATCACTCCCAATATTTCAGATCGACCCATCTAGGCATAGTCTAACAGTCGGATATCTGGTGCTGTCTGCTAGACGAAATATACTCCTGGGTCCTGATCTTCCGATTGATAACATCATTCCTATCAGAGTTACCTACTTCTAATAGTAGAGCTCCGATTCAATGGACGCAGTAAAACAAGTACTAACTAGTTCTGCTGGATCTGCACCCTCTTCCTCTAATCCTCTGAGCAGAAGCAGAACCAGTCAGAAGGCGCATACGAAGGCTCTTTACAGTAGAATTAGTGCCAACTTATTCTGTTGGATCTGCAGCCTTTCTTCTGATACCAGAGTACCAGAGCAGAAAGAGTACCAAGCAACCTCCTCATATGTCAGTATGGAGCGGACGTAGGCTTTGTAGATCTTCACTTTTGCTTGTAGATTAGAATAATAATTTCTTTGCAAACAAACATCTAAAATACATTTGATAGAAAATACAAATGTTTCACATGTAAATACTTTTCCATGATCTGTTTAAAGCTTTATATCGTTTTGTAATACCGCAGCTTGTATACAGGAGCCTTAAGTGAGGGCATAGTAAACACCGTTAAGCCTTCCCCCTTCTCGGCTCCTGGCTGCGACCCTCAACGAAGCCCTATGCACATTAATATCACTGCTCTGTACACCTAATTCAATATGCGTTACTGTTACAACGCATTTTTATGTGATATAACAGTAAATGAGCGATATGTCACAATGAAATACATATTTATATGTATAATAATAATAATAGAGCCTTTATTACCTTCTACTTCTATAAAATTTGTCTTAACTTAGAAAATACATAATAATATTTAGTTTGTTAACTTATGTCAGATATATTATATTGTATTGAATAAAATGTCAGTGTCATTAAATCTAATTCGATTCCTATTTTTGAAGTGGGGTTGCCCTCATCTGGGCAAAAAGGCCTCCTCCATCCTACTCCATTGTCTCCGGTCTCGTGCCAGTCTTGTCCACGTTGCTGCAGCAAGGTTTACTATATCGATATAGTATTTATATGTATAACAAATGTAAATAGCGGCCTATAAAAAACCGACAGGTATCCTCAGATGATAAGAAAGAACCTTCTTAAAGCATAGACTCACTATGCTGCTCCAAATCAGATTGGAAGGCTACACATGCCCCAAAATTGTTCCCAGGATATACAAGATTCCTCACAATGTTTTCTTTCACCGAAAAGCAGAATGATATATTAGAAATAACAATTAAACAGATAAGTTTCCTTCTACAAACTCCGTAATTAATCAGTAAGTTCTTCTTTAAAAGGATATTAAGCCGATCTTAAATGTCATAATGATAGTTGGCCTCTGAAAAAGAAGTTAGATTTTTATTTGATTTAGTAAATATTGACCTGGCTATTACATAAGCTTTGCACGCTTCGTCCTGAATGCAGGCGAAGACGGGAGGCTGAGCTGTCTAATCTCACTGCGACATCGCATACATATTGATTCCGATGCAGAACTCTAACCGGATCATGGTTTACGATCCTAAAAGCATCGCTACTTTGGATATAAAAATAATTCAAACATTTTTGGTTAAGGGCACATAAGAATCCAAAGAAATCTATATTTTCTTGCGTAAAAAGCTTCTATTTGACACAAACAGTGCAGTCTATTCTGATTTCTGGTGTGTTATAACCCCTTTGCTCGTTTTTAAAAGTATAATTATTTTTCAATAGCCTTTCCTGCATAATAACCCTATATGAAACATCCACGCACTTTGCTATTTGATCTTGCATCTTCTACAACTAATTTAGTGTGATGGTAGGCCGTGTAAATAAATAAAAAGCTGTCCACGAACTTTTTATACTACATTTTATTTGAAAACAACTTCTTAAGCATAACGCAGAACTTAACGTAATAACTAGAACATTTACCACTTGCTACTAACGAGTACTCCACTATTTTGGTCATATCGCTTGAAGTCAAACAGATAATCTGGAGAAACTGCTTGTGGTAGGATGGGTCGAAGGAAAAAGACCAAGAGGTCACTCACCTACCCGTTGGTTCGACCAAATAAAGAATATAACGAGTCAAAACCTTCCTACAGCCGTAAAAGAAGCTGAGAACAAAAAGAAATGGAAGCAGCTAGTGCAGCCCCTAAGTGCAGCGTCGTAGCACATTTTAAATCATTAGTCCCATGACTCATCGACGCAGCGGCTGCACTCGGTAGATTGCTGTCTAATGTGGAAGGTCCTGGATCGCTCTGCAGGATATTATACGCCGGTATCGTCGCCAGTATGGCGCTGTACGGTAATATCGGCTGCTTGCACAAAGCGTAGAGGGTAATAACGGGCAGGGCAATACGAGGTTACTGTACAGTATCCTAGACGGCGGCGACCCTCCTGGCGGGTGATCCCCCGTAGGAGCTACGGGCGGAAGCAATAGCGGTTGTGTACCAGCACAGAGCGTCTGCAAAGGCAGATGGCCGGCGGCCTGATGCCGACGAGGTCCAAAGGGTCAGGACCCGGACGACCAGGCTCTGGTCAAAAAATGGAGCGACAATCTCAGAACCCCAGTAGCGGGCATGGCTACTGTGGCGGCGATTCTTCCTCACCTGAAACAATGGCTTTCCAGGAAGCACGGGACGCTTTTCTACAGATTTGTGCCGGTTCTGACCGGACATGGATGCTTTGGAAAGTTCCTGCCCCAAATTGGCCGGAAGGAGTCACCTGCTTGTCATCAGTGTGGTGCTAGTATCGATTCAGCGCATCACAGTGTGGCAGATTGTGCGGCCTGCGGGAGCATTGTAGGCGCGATGCTCTCTTGTGAGAGAGGGTGGGCGGAAGTGGCTTTCTTTTGCAAGACGGTAGTCTCACTGAAGGAAGCCCACGAGAGAGAGAGAGGGAGAATACATTGGATGCTCCACCTCACTGCCGAAGGAGGCGGAATATAAGGTGGCACATGTTTGCGCATCTTCTCCCGCTTCCGTGAATCCTTTGTCGGACTCATCCGGGACACCGGGGTAGAATGCGAAAATTGAACACCTGGTGCCTCACTAATGGATGAAGCGGGTTCCACGTGGTTTTAGTGGGTATTCCGAGACCTTCTATCGCCGAGTCCCACACTCCTGACTGGTCATTGGTCAGGGTTAGTACGTATATAGCATTGCCCAGCGACAAAAAAAGAAAAATAAGCCCCTAAGGCATATTCTGATATGCCTTAGGGGCAGGCACGACCTTCAGCAATGTACTATAAGGAAATTATATCGAAGCTTAACCTATACTCACATATAAATATACGAGTATATATACTTACAATAACTATTGGACGCAACGTTTGAAATATATAGTCCCTTCAATATCGTTACATCCAATATCCAAATAGCGAATGTTATGCATTGGCTAGTAGGGGATTTGATGTCGATGCAGACAAAGTAGTGAGTAGATATCAGTACAAAGTATTGTATATGAAACATTTTGTGCTGATATCGAAGCCCGCGGTGGCCAAGAATCTGTAGCCAACGTGATTAAACGCCCAACTTTCCAGTTGTACGAGCGGTTGCTGGCAACACTCCAGCGGTTTGGTGTTGCCAGCCACCCGATGTTTAGTTATATATCTTTGAGAACATCTCACAAAGTAATCTGTACAAAAGATTTAAGCTCAATTCTAATCTGTATTTTGTAAAAACATATTATTGGTCACAATGAGGAAAAAGGCTAAACATACCCCAGAACTACTTCCATGTTCTAAAAATCAATATATCTTTACCTATATTCATATTAGATCAAGATTTACTTAATAAATCAAAGAATAAGATACTTCACGATTATCTCTGTATAAAAAACCTATGTATACACATGAGTTAGATATTTGAGCTTGACTGTGATCTCACCAAATGGCAAGTGGTGATGCAATCTATAATGAAACATCGTAACAGATAATTTCTACACAGTATCGTACCGTAACACCAATATTTATCCTTAGTGGTGGGTAACTTACTACGGCCAAAGCCTCCCAGATTAGATCTAGACAAATTATAACAAACCATTTCAGAATTTGTCCCGACAGAAATCAAAACCAGGACCATTGTTAACGAAGTCAACAAGCACGATTCTGCCAACGAGGACGTCAAAACAATACGTGTATTAATAATAAATACTCGTTTAGCATTCCAAATATTAATATTCCGAATATTAATTTTCATGAATAATGAGTGTCGGCTGAAGGGATGTACTTGTCTCCGTAATTACACATGTCATGTTAGCTTAAAATGATTTTGAACTTAACCTTTCAACTGGGTCTATTAACAAATATTATGATAATATACAGATTTAAAATCTATTTAATACATAACACAAATTCAATTCTTTAAGTTTCAATATTTCCATTTCAATACCACTAAGTTTTTTTGTTTAAATTCATAACATCAACACCCCACTGAACCTCAAGAGTCGAAGGTTTTTCCTTAGAAGCCTATTGGATTAACTGACTAACATCTGTTGGAATATTTTTATAAACATCTTCTGTGTATGGGTAAGTGACTTCAATATACTTTCTCTTAGCCAACTTTAATATTAAATTAGAATCAATGTAAGACATGTGACAAGTTATTAATTACATTGTTATTTCTTTATTTCTATCCACTTTAAACAACAAGGTAGTATCGTCAGCAAATAGGAGTAAACCACATGGTACACTGCTATTTGCTGTCGATATTCCCTTCCTTAATCAATTATATCTCGTAAACGCTCGGCATTAAAGTGTCGCACATCACGCTTTTGCGATTTGGAGATCTCTTTTTTGATCTGCTGGTATGCGGACGCGTCTGCTGCAGACTGCAAACTCATTGCCTGTCTCTGTTCCATGAGATTAAGAATTTGGTCTGAGAAACTCTTGGTTTTCTTTCTACGGGGTTTATAGAATTTCATCCCAACCGTATGGACAGTTTCCACTAGCTCATTGTAAAGCTCGTCCACAGATTTTCCAGATTTGCCAGTGCTTACCTACGGATCGGAAACGTGGTCGCTGACTATGGGCCTCGAAAGCTCAGAGTTACTCAGCGTGCAACGGAAACGTTCGTATTGTTATATTCGGAACCGGTGTCAGCCAAGGAAGATGTTCCCCGGGTGTCCACTTGGCAGCTCTCCCACCTATAGCTATATTTGTAGGTGGCTGACACCGACTCAAAATATAAGAATACGAAGAACACTATAAACGAATACGCAATTATTTCTTACTTTTTAGGGCATATTAATATATTTGTAAGTTTGTTTTAAAGGCGGTTCTTTTTTTGTTACAATTTTTATTTATTTTTTGATTTTTAGTGAATCTGAAGTAAACGTGTTGCAATGCAGCAACAAATGTAAGCTCATTGCTATTTGATTACAGACACTTATATTTTCTGTCTTAAACCGCACCCTTACTGTAAGCCGTTGAGGAGATCCATTGATCTTCATATTTAACTACGACTAGCACTTGACCATACCGAACTTACGGTAGGCAACTCAAATATCTGAATAGCTTATAGAAGATTCTGCCGAGTATCGTTCATTTGATCCTAAGAATTGAAGAGTTCCGTCACTTTGTCATGGATTCCATCATCAGAACCTTACCAAACTATCACAAAACAACCCTTGAAGTATATCCTTTCTAATAAAAAAGAATCATCGAAATCGGTTGGCGTGATTTTGAGTTATTCGTCCATTTGTCGCGCACATGTTTAATGCAAATTTAACACTTATCCGGTTTTCTCATGGATGCCATCATCAGAACTGGTTTTTAAAAAAATGGGACCCTATGATGAGCACCACCTTTCATTAAAAAAAAATCATCAAGATCGGTCCACCCAGTCGGGAGACATGAGGTAACAAACATAAAAAATACAGACGAATTGATAACCTCCTCCTTTTTTGAAGTCGGTTAAAAATAACAAGGGGCCAAGTATTGATCCTTGTAGAACACCGAGTTTTACAAGTGATCCTGACAATTCTACACCAGTTAGAAGTAACTATTTTAAAGATAAGTTATAGACAGTAGTATTGTTGCGGACGGGAGCAGCGAGCCTAGCAAGCCGCCGGCGGTGACTAATTCTGATTGGTCAACCGCCGGCGACCCCCCTCCCGCATCCGCGATTGCCCTTTCTCCCGCTCGCCCGACCGCATGTGGTTATCGGGTGGGAGATTTGTATAAAAGGGCACTCCCATGATTCGATCGGACACATTTCGGCTTAGACTCCCGAGCGGAGTAGATCCCAGTACTAAGCGCGACTTGTGACCATCGAACCAGAACTCTGCGAACCGAACCACGAAGAACTGAACACCGAACCCGCAAAATCAAAGCACCTGAACCAATACAGTCCACTGAACCCGGAGGGATTCGTCTGAACCTGAATCCCTCCCCAACAAGTATATTTTATTCGTTTTGGAGATTTAGCGGTAAGTGACAGTTTTATGCTTCTACAACTGGATCCTGTGAGTAAGATCAAATTCAAAACTCTTTACTCAACTTGTTGGTCATCACAATACCGAATTTTTATGTAACACCTCTGCGAGAAACATTGTCGTAACACGAAATAGGGCGTGAAAGGGAATTATGCTGTCTCCATTCCCTCTTTCCAGGTGCTATTAAGGGGATAAAGCGTGACAATTCAAAATAATAGCACAAAAGAAATAGTGTTTCTGACAAATTGACGAGCGTTCTCATTTTATTCACAAATTCGTAGTTTTAGGATATCAAATGCGTGTTTATAGCATTTTGTTAAATTGAATGTCGGACACATGAGCTTTGTTATTATATTTTTTGTTTGTTACTACGCCAAACAATCAAACACTATTAAATTGTCACTTTCTTTCCATGTGTTCGCATTTTCCTATCGCCTGTCGCATTACAGCTGGAAGCGAAATAGCAGCTAAATAGAGGACCTTAATACTTATTATTCAATTAAGCATCTAGACCAAATTTGAACGGTTTCTTATAATAAATATATCATTCTATTATACAATTTGAAGGATTGTATTTAAGCAGGTCAGCTAATATAACATAGAATAACAACATTACACAAGATTGATGTACGTTGTTTGTATCTGTTTGGCAAAAAGGCCGTGAGGAAACCTCGCGTGACTACTTATTGGGCATCGTTTAGGTTTTATTGAGTATCGTTTGGGTTTTCTTTCCTTATAAGTTATAGAAATACGAGGAAATTCTTACGGCTTTTATCACCTACTTTGGGATCACTATAGATTTTATTTTCGCCAAGTATTAGATAGAAAAGCTCTTATGTTTATTTAATGAAATTAAATTCAATAATCTATTCTCGTGTCTTAAAGTGGTCTAATAAATAAAATTAAAATTGACGGCCTTACTGGTGGCTAGCACAGGATTGCTGAAAGGCTAAGTGTGATTATCTGATGATAAATGATGATACACTTTAAGACATAATCGCACTAATCTGGTAAATGGTAATCTTCCTTTTATGGCTTCTACAAAGTATCGTAGCGGAAAGTTAAGTTCGAGCATGGCTCACTCCTTAACTGGTAGTGTGGTAACTAGCCACGAACGAAATTATTAAATACAAATTTCGAAATGTGACCTGCTGAGGACTCCAGGACTTCTATTAGCGAAGCCACTCCCACCATTACCCCAACGAAGCCGTTAAGCTATAACTTCTCTTTCCTGCATGTAAAATTGACCTACTTAACGCTATAAATTTTCAACAGCATGTTCATACACGTAATTGCTGAAGGTCGAGCATGCTCTAAAATGCTTTAGTGGCTGCATGGAAGAGCAAACAGCTCATCTATCTCTCTCAATCCTGTCTGAAACGCGAGTTTCGATATCCAATTTATTTAGTCGGGCCAAAGGGTTGATGAGCGACTTGGTCTTTTTCCTTCCACCCCTCCTATCACAACAAGTTTCTCTAAGTCATTTTCGAGTAATATGAACAAAACAGTACAGTTATGTTGAAATGATTTTTTTATCATTTTCTTCGTCTACGTTATTTGCAGCAATGTACTCCAACACCACATCCTAAAAGTCTCTATCTTTTTCTGATCAGCTTCCTGGGCAGACTATTAAGAGCCGTATAGAAAAATTGAAAATAACTAAGCACGTCTCATTTTGATGACATTTAACTTTCCTGTCTTTCCAAATTCAGGATAATTTACCCATCGCTACTTTGGCGATATGTATAAATTTCCCAATTTCCCCATCACATCCACCCAGACTGAACCCAAATATATATAATAAAATCATTAACAAATTCGAAACCTGAGAGTTCTTCTATTGGTGCTAGCAGCATCAGATTACGTATTTTATTGCACCTATGTTTTACTTTAATTATAATAATAATCATCATCATCTCCTGACCAATTTCGGCTACGAAGGCCGATTTTATGCGTGCATTTTCTACTCCTTCACTCTTATAGTCCGATATGACGGCAATCCAATACGACTGAAGAGAAATCATACAGAAATTCTTAACAGAAAACTCAATAACCACTTTTGAATCAGCTCGACCCGGCACTGGAACCCAGGGTCTCATGTATGTAGCCGAACAAGCTGACAACTAGACAAACGAGGCATACAATATATAAATAAGTTATTAAACATATATTTTTTAAAGAGCTGTACGCGAAAAGTTTTAAATTTAATTACATTTACATGATAAACGTTAGCAAAACCCGCCAAGTGCAAGCGACGTTCGTACGCCTCGTGTCTTACGCTTAATTCACTTAAATCCATTTCATATTCCATGTAAAATTAGACGAAAACAATTTACGTAAAGCTTTATTAAAATATAAAGGGCTTCTTTTACGGGACTACATTAAGGAACAAATGGAGGGGTATAAAACATTTTATACCATCTATCCTCCTATTTAGATAATACAAAAGGGGCTACTGTATTTAAGCGAAAAGTCTCTATAACATTCGTTATCATATTAGCCCAAGAAGAAATTTTAACACACACAAAAATTAATGCTATATGTTGTTGTTTTTCTTGCCCTTATCCCACTAGGTGGGGTTGGCACAGCATGTTTCCTTTCGCCACTTCACTTTATCCGCTGTCATTTCTACATTCACACCCTTTATACACATATCCTCTTTCACACAATTCATCCACACTTTTTTTGGTCGCCCTCTCACGGCCCTGCCGCTTACCATCATATTTAGGACCCTCTCAGATACATGGCTATCCTCCCTTCTCATTACATGTCCATACCAGTCTAACCTTCCACTCCTTAACTTCTCGGTCACTGGTGCTACTTTCACACTTCCTCTAATATACTCATTCTTAATCTTATCCAATTTTGTCACTCCACACATCCATCTCAACATTCGCATCTCCGCTGCATGCAATTTCCTTTCATTCTCCCCTTTGGTGGCCCAGCACTCTGATCCATACAGGATGACAGGTCTTACGAGCGTCTTATAAATCTTCCCCTTTAGTTTAAGGGGCATTCTGGCATCGCAAATTGTTCCCGAGACCTGCCTCCACTTCATCCAAACTGCATTTATCCTGCTAGTAACATCCGGTCAATACCGCCGTCGTTTTGGAAGATAGAGCCTAGGTAACGGAAATAGGAGCAGACTCGAAAGGAAATACCATCTAAGACAATCGAAGAAAAACTGGATGGATCCCCGAAATCACAGAACAGATGTTCTGTTTTGATCTTGTAAAAAAAAGTGTGTGTACATGCACATGTGTTAGAAGTCATACTTCTTTGCCGAAACAAGATAAAAATCTATACATCCATAAACTTTGTCTCGGAACTTTTAAATTATCAGTCATTATCATTGGATAGGTCAAATAGGCAAAATAATATATGAGCAACAGTTGGTATCTTCGAAATTTTAACCATAAATCCACGCCGATGTTTTTGTTAACCGACTTCAAAAAAAGGAGGAGGCTATCAATTCGTCTGTATTTTTTTTTCCTCATATCTCCCGACTGGGTGGACCGATCTTGATGATTTTTTTTTTAAATGAGAGGTGGTGCTCGTCATAGGGTCTCATTTTTTTAAATCCAGTTTTGATGATGGCATCCATGAAAAAACCGGATAAGTCTTAAATTTGCATTAAGCATGTGCGCGACAAATGGACGAATAACTCAAAATCACGCCAACCGATTTTGATGATTCTTTTTTTATGTGAAAGCATATACTTAAAGGGCTGTTTTGTGATTGTTTGGTTAGGTTCTGATGATGGAGTCCATGACAAAGTGACGGAACTTTTCAATTCTTAGAAGCAAATGAACGATACTCGGCAGAATCTTCTATAGGCTATGCAGATATTTAAGTTGCCTACCGTAACTTCAGTATGGTTAAGTGCTAGTTAAATATGAAGATCAATGGATCTCCTCAACGGCTTACAGTAAGGGTGCGATTTATAGCAGAAAATATAAGTGTCTGTAATCAAATAGCAATGCGCTTACCTTTGTTGCTACATTGCAACAGGTTTACTTCAAAATCACTAAAAATAAAAAGTTTTAACAAAAACAAAACCGCCTTCAAAACAGACTTACAAATATATTAAAATGCTCTAAAAAGTAAGAAATAATTGCGTATGCTTTTTTTATAGTGTTCTTCGTATTGTTATATTCGGAGTCGGTGTCAGCCAAGGTAGATGTTCCGTGCGTGTCCACTTGACAGCTCCCGCCTATATGTAGGTACCTAGGCGGTTCTTTTTGTGTTAAAATTTTTATTTATTGCTTGTCAAATCAAATACATCCATCATTCGTTCACTCGATGGAAGGCAAAGGCCAAAGATTCGAAAGTAATAAACGTAAAATAACTGTCATTTGATATAAATAGTTTATAATCTGTATTCTATAGTTGAAATGTCACGTTGATATTTTCAATGTCACATTATATCTAACAAGTAATATAATAAAATAATTAAGGTATTATAACAGTGCAAATACTCGCTTCCCTTGCATTGGTTTCGATTTCGATTCCCACAAGTCTATATTTAGGAAATTATATTTTCTAAGTCTGTATGTTTCTGATGAGAGACTTCGATCGTGGCTAATTAGAATTCTGTCCCATTAATCCATAATTTGCAGTATGATATGATGCATTATAAAAACCATTGTAGGAAAATTATTTTGATTATATTACAAGCCTACTATCGCCCTATCATGTTAGACAATACCATCATTTACTATCGGGTATATATAAATGGTCTGTAACTATATATATTAAGTAAGTAAGTAGCAGCCCATTAACGTCCCACTGCTGGGCACAGGCCTCCTCACTCCGGGGAGCGAGGGTTTCTAGAGCATAGACCCACCACGCTGCTCCACTGCGGATTGGCAGGCTTAGTACACAAGTGCACTCTCTATTCCCTCACTCTCATAGTCCGATGTGACGGGAATCCGACACGACCGGAGAGAGATCAGGCGCAGGACCGACGGCCTAACGTGCTCTCCGAGGCACGGGGGTGGATCACACCGCCAACTTCCCAACTTCGGGCAAATATTGAGAAAATCTTAATAGAAAACTCAATATTGAT
>JACTOM010000061.1:140172-168592 GCA_015832385.1 Elymnias hypermnestra | reverse complement strand
TCGTCGTCGTCGCTTCAACCGATGGACGTCCACTGCTGGACATAGGTCTCACGAAATGATGCCCACAAGACCCGATCTTGTGCCGCCTGGCTCCAGCGGCTACCGGCGATCCTCCTTATATCGTCGGTCCACCTTGTGGGGGGTCTTCCTACACTGCGTCGTCCGGTGCGGGGTCGCCATTCCAGCACCTTCCGGCCCCAACGTCCATCGGTTCGTCGGACTATGTGCCCCGCCCATTGCCACTTCAGGTTCGCGATTCGTAGGGCTATGTCGGTGACTTTGGTTCTGCTACGGATCTCCTCATTTCTGATTTGATCGCGTAGATGAAACTCCGAGCATAGCCTTCTCCATCACACGCTAAGTGACTCTGAGCTTTCAAATGAGGCCCATAGTCAGCGACCACGTTTCCGATCCGTAGGTAAGCACTGGCAACACGCACAGTTCGAAGACTTTATTCTTCAGGCACTGAGGGATATTGGGCGAAAACGTCTTCCGGAATTTTCCGAACGCTGCCCAACCGAGTAGGATTCGGCAGTTGACCTCTTTCTCGAAATTGGACCTACCTAGCTGGATTATGTGTCCCACGTATGTGTCTTCGTCAATAATTTCGAGTGTCGAGTTCTCAACGACTGGGTGGAGCGGAACGTGGATATTGGACATAACTTTCGTCTTATCCATGTTCATTTTTGCCCACCTGTCGAGAAGCTCTGCTGAGGTCATCGAGCATTGCATGCGCCGGGAATGGGTATACCGCCATTTATCGGTGTTGATATGGGTGGTAAGTTCGTTATTTATCGGATTAATTAGGTCAACTGAAGACACATAAAAAATCCAAAGAATTGGTCCAGGTGATAAGGAGGAATTCAGTGATATACACACGCACATAAGAATTATATATAAAGATATTTAAGAAAGTAACCGGATTGAAGAAGCTCTCACAGTTTTCAATGAATTAAATGACGCGACGAACATCAAATGTTTGACAGGTATGAATAGTTACTAAGGGAAAGCGAAATTGTTGTTTTTACTATATCCCAGTATAACAGTGCGTGTTGCCAGTGCTTACCTACGGATCGGAAACGTGGTCGCTGACTATGGGCCCGTACATAGTCCGACGAACCGATGGACGGGGCCGGAAGGTGCTGGAATGGCGACCCCGCACCGGACGACGCAGTGTAGGAAGACCCCCCCACAAGGTGGACCGACGATATAAGGAGGGTCGCCGGTAGCCGCTGGAGCCAGGCGGCGCAAGATCGGGCCTTGTGGACGTCATTATGTGAGACCTATGTCCAGCAGTGGACGTCCATCGGTTGAAGCGACGACTATATCCCAAACTTTTTTTTCATATTCATTCGCCTTTAAAACCTTCCCTGGTATTCCACCGCTAATTCAAAACCAAAATTAGTCAAATCAGTCCAGCCATTCTCGAATTTTAACGACAAGCAATCGATTTATGTGTATATATAGATTTCTATTAGGCAATATTATTGAAGCGAAACTTCTTTAGACGCATGAGGGTAAAATTTTTACGGATTAGCGTCACGAAGATGTGCAGCGTTTTTTATGCCAATACGTTTGATGGTGAGGTAGTTTTAATATTTATATGTGGTCTTTTAATTTGCCACTCGTCATTTAATCCTTTAATATACTATTTTACATAAAATAAAAATATTTTATAAATTCTAAAAAATAATTAAATTCCTAACATATCTTCCTTTTTCCCTCCCACGAAGTTTCGCACATATAAAGTTTTAGTTTTATAAACATAAACAAGACTTAAAAATTAGTTGGCCAGAAAAGTGTCACTTCTGACATGTTTATTTTTTGCGCACGCACTTTTAGTCTATTTGAGTATACGAGGTGATCATTATGATGGCCTAGTTGTGAGACGCTGGGATTTTATTTTCAGCGCCAGTTTCTCTTTATAAAAAGAAACGTACATGCTTGATTGTTCTTTTCAATTCACTAGGGTTTCATAACCCGCAGTAGAGTAGCGTGGTGGGTCTATGCTATAACAACCCTCTCTCCTATGAATGAGAAGGCCACTGACTGCCATCAGTGTGGTGCATCCGTTGATACGGCGCAACACGCTGTAGCAGAATGTCCGGCATATGAACCGTAACGTCATCCTCTGGTGTCGCTGATTAAAGGGGATATCTCATTGCTTTAATGCTTAGCAGCGAGATAGGATAGAATGCAGTTGCCTCCTTCTGCGATGCTGTCATCTCGTTGAAGGAAGCATTGAAGAGAGAAAGGGAAAGTGCTGCTGATGTCCCTGCTATTTAAAGGAGGAGGCCGGCTGGCGGGAGGCGTCTTTTTGAACGCCTTATGCCTCCATAAACCACTGCTGCTTGCAACCGGAAGTGTCAGAGCGAATGCGTAAGGGAGCTTCTGACACCTCCAATTGAGGTTGATGAAGGTGTTGTCGGGTTTTAGTGGGTATTCTGGCTTAGCTAGCGAGTCCCACACTCCCTGCCCTCCCAGGACAAGGAGAAGTTCCCGCGACTGACTGTGTTAACCGCTAGTGACATGAATAACGTGATGGAATGTTTTGAGTCCAAAGCCAAGATTACTACCTTCAAGTTCCACGTGCCTGATGTCAACCCTGGAGAGTTGGCCAATAGTTTTATAAGACTTAAGTAAAGTAAGTAAGTAAGTAGCAGCCCATTAACGTCCCACAGCTGGGCACAGGCCTCCTCACTTATATGAGAGAGGGTTTTTTGAGCATAGACCCACCACGCTTCTCCACTGCGGATTGGCAGGCAAAATACACGTGCAAGTACAAGTGCAAGTGTACTCTCTATTCCTTCACTCTCATAATCCGATGTGACGGTAATCCGACACAACCGGAGAGAGATCAGGCGCAGGACCGACGGCTTAACGTGCTCTCCGAGCACGGGGGTGGAGCACACCGCCAACTTCCCAATTTCGGGCAAATATTGAGAAATCTTAATAGAAAACTCAATATTGATTTTTGAATTGGTCCGACCCGGGACTAGAACCCAATAAGGCAGTCTTAAGACAGGCAGGCAGGTGTAAGACTTACTATCTAGTTTTCCATCACGGGCTACCTCCCAAAAGGCCTGTATAACAGTGGGCCGTTAATGGGCTGGCACTAAGGTTTTTCATTCAATTTTTTAAATTTATAAATTGAAGTACAAGTCTTTCTGTATAGGTACAAGAAAAATTGTTAATGATATTGCAACCTTTTTGTTATCAAGGCGAATGCCCTCCAATAATTGGTGTGATGCCAAGTAAAGCGGCAACATTCATAAATCTAACTGGACTCGATGCGGTTGGAACCGTAGCGTTCCAAATCTCTGGCAATTTGTTACGTGATAGCTAACGTTGATAATGCCATGAATCGTGGCTCGTGTAATACCGTTTTTAGGTACGAGAATCATATCAATAAACAACTTTTTAAACGTCTTAATAATTTGCTTATATTATTGGAGTAAAATTTCTTTATACAGCTGAACACTACTACAACAACAACACTAGCTGAGAACCCGATGATACCATAACTATCGACAATCTACCATACCAAGTAGGGACAAACACGTACACAAGCGATACACAGCGACTCCGCCGGCGGAGTCGAGGTCCCCGATTTCTGACGTCACCCGGACGTGGACTTCACCCACGTTCCCGGGAAATCTATGCTTTTTGAAGGAGATGAATCTATGATGAATGGCAATATTTTGATAGATGGGAAACAAGTGGAAGAGGTGAAAGAATTTGTATACTTGGGATCTAAATTTACAAAAAATGGAACATGTGAAAGTAATAATGAAAGGAGAGTGAATGGAGGGAATATGATAAATGGTGCCCTGCGCGCCTTTATGAATAGCCAGACGGTGTCTCAAAGGGCTGGAGTGGCTGTGCATGCAGGAGTGTTGGTGCCAACACTTATGTATGGTAGTAAAGGTTGGGTATGGCTGAAGAATCACAAAAGTAAAATATATACCGTAGAGAGAGCGTTGAGAAGTATGTGTGGATTAAAACTGTGTGACAGAGTAANTCATAGTTTTAAAAGCTTTTAATCTACTCACTCAGGGGCCGCTCATCTTCCCTGAGCGGGCTGCATGGTTGCTGTGCAGCATCGTGTCCCTTTATCGCCTTTTACGATACCCGCGGGTTGAGATGGGGTGGTCCTATTCTACTCTGCCGGGACCACACGGCATTTATTATTATTATTATTATTATTATTATTACGAGGGGAACATTATGATCGCCTAATGTATTTGAACATGAATGGTTACAAAATTCTCTTATTAACGACTGAATATTGAAACAATATGTACTTTTATAAATATGATATTTTACTATGTAAATGTATAGTAAGTAGCAGCCCATTAACGTCCCACTTCTGGGCACAGGCCTCCTCACTCCAAGGAGCGAAGGTTTTAAGAGCATAAACTCACCACGCTGCTCCACTGCGGATTGGCAGGCATAG
The DNA here is from genome assembly GCA_015832385.1 of Elymnias hypermnestra. NCBI lineage: Eukaryota > Metazoa > Arthropoda > Insecta > Lepidoptera > Nymphalidae > Elymnias > Elymnias hypermnestra. Next base: position 164,136 of record JACTOM010000061.1, on the reverse strand, counting down.
TAGACAAGTGCACTCTCTATTCCTTCACTCTCATAGTCCGATGTGACGGTAATCCGACACAACCGGAGAGAGATTCGGCGCAGGACCGACGGCTTAACGTGCTCTCCGAGGCACGGGGGTGGATCACACTGCAAACTTCCCAACTTCGGGCAAATATTGAGAAATCTTAATAGAAAACTCAATATTGATTTTTTAATTGGCCCGACCCGGGACTCGAACCCAATAAGGCAGTCTTAAGACAGGCAGGCAGGTGTAAGAGTTACTATCTAGTTTTCCATCATGGGCTACCTCCCAAAAGGTCTGTATCCAACAGTGGGCCGTTAATGGGCTGGCACTTAGGTTTTCCATTCAATTTTTAAATTTATATAACGAAGTACAAGTATTTCTGTATATGTACAAGAAAAATTGTTAATGATATTGCAACCTTTTTGTTATCAAGGCGAATGCCCTCCAATAATTGGTGTGATGCCAAGTAAACCGGCAACATTCATAAATCTAACTGGACTCGATGCGGTTGGAACCGTAGCGTTCCAAATCTCTGGCAATTTGTTACGTGATAGCTAACGTTGATAATGCCATGAATCGTGGCTCGTGTAATACCGTTTTTAGGTACGAGAATCATATCAATAAACCACGTCTTAAACGTCTTAATAATTTGCTTATATTATTGGAGTAAAATTTCTTTATTCAGCTAAACCAGCAAACTTCATACCATCTGTATAAAAATCTGAATGATAATAACAGACTGTTTCCATTTGGGTAACATATAATAAACATATCAAAAGTTAACGAAACGAAAATCCGTCAAATATTTTTCTCCTTCTTCTTTTGTTAAATGGCTTTCAGGCGTGCCTATCGGGCACAGAATATCTCGCCAGTGTCACGTGTTAGAGCAGACACGAAGGAAATCGTTCGGTTTACAAGAACTTCCGATGAGAAATTGTTGGTTGTCAATGTCAAATGTCAAAAACAAATGAGAAAGAAACAAAACTATTCTTTCAAATTTAATTTGATTTGAATTTTACACGACGGTACGAACATTAAACCTTTGAATAAAAATGAAAAAACAAACCCTTTTAAACTTCATTTGATTTATGAACGACTAGTAAATTTTTATTGTTTTCTAAACGACGGGACGAACATCAAACGTTTGACAGTTAGGAAAAGTTACGCGTAATTATTATTTTTTTCCATATAGTAAATTCCAATAACTTTATTGCGCTTTCGTAGATTTAGAAAAGGCCTATGATCGAGTGGTGAGGAATGAGCTGTGGTCAACGTTAGCTACGTATGGGGTGAGAGGTAATCTGATTCAAGCATTGAAGTCTCTCTATGAGGGTTCTGTCGAAAGAGGTGTTCGACAGGGATGTGTTGCGTCACCATGGCTGTTCAACCTATTCATGAAAGTATGTATAGGTTAAGAATGAATGAATTACTCATCAAATGTTTACTCAACGCTGATGATCAAGTAATACTTGCGTCATCTGCTAATGCGCTACAGGAGATGCTAAATATTATGAATGAAGCTTTGAAAGGGAAAGGAATGAAAGTGAATGTAAACAAAACGAAAGTTATGCTTTTTGAACGAGATGAATCTATGATGAATGGCAATATTTTGATAGATGGGGAACAAGTGGAAGAGGTGAAAGAATTTGTATACTTGGGATCTAAATTTACAAAAGATGGAACATGTGAAAGTGATATTGAAAGGAGAGTGAATGCAGGGAATATGGTAAATGGTGCCTTGCGCGCCTTTATGAATTGCTAGATGGTGTCTCAAAGGGCCAGACTGGCTTTGCATGCAGGAGTGTTGGTGCCAACACTTATTTATTTATTTATTTATACACTATTGTACACCACACAAAGTAATTATACATTAGGAAGGAGACTTAAACTATGTAAATTAGTGACGGACAAAAGGCGGTGTTATCGCTTTAAAGCAATTTCTGCCAGACAATCTTAAGGAAGGAGAATTAGTTAAGAGTTTAAAGGTAGGTGGTGAGAATAATAAATACACATACATTTATACATAAATGTGTCTAAAAATAGAATACATAGATCATAAATATATATAAAATACATAAGTAAATAAAATGGTATAAAATGGTACTTATAATCACAAAAGTAAAATAAATACCGTAGAGAGAGCGTTGAGAAGTATGTGTGGATTAAAACTGAGTGACAGAGTAAGAAATAGTGTGATAAGAGAACGTTGTGGTATAAAAGAAGACGTAGTGACTAAAATTGAGAAAGGTATGCTTAGATGGTTTGGGCATGTAGAGAGAATGAATGAAAGGAGACTGACAAAAAGGATTTATGAGTCAAGAGTGAATGCGAAAATTGGAAAGGGAAGACCTAGGCGAACATTCCTGGATCAAATCCAGGCCATTTTAATTAATGGCCAAGTCAAGAGTACTCTAAACTGACGAACTTATATGAAAGGTTTAATGAGAATGAAAGAAGCGAAGGAGATATGCAAGGATCGTGGCAAGTGGAAGGACGTTGTCTCTGCCTACCCCTATGGGAATGAAGCATGATACTATGTATGTATGTAAATTCCTTTTAATCATTCCCTGGACTTCCTAAAATAATTTAAAACCAAAATTAGCCAAATTTGATCAAGCCGATTATATCGATTAAACAATAATAAATTTCATAGCGATTTAGTTACCAATATCCGAACTCCCGCAACACTTGCCAGACAAAACTGTATTATTTAATATAACAATGCATGTTCACAACTCGTTGCCAAGTATAAACGGTTATATAAACAAACTTGCAACATTGTCAAACGATTACACACGTCTGGGGGCAAAGACAATTCAGTGCAATTTTACGAGGAAACTGGATTCCGGCGTCCATCCAGCAAACGATTCACTGCAGAGATAGCTGAAGATATTGTCTATTTCCTTATTACGCTTCAACGATTAAAGACTACTGTAGATTTTAGAGACCTACTGAATCGATTTAATAGAAATTTGGTACACAGATGGAAGGATGGAAGTATCTTCCATTTTTAGAGATAGAAGCTTGAAGTTATTATTTAAGCTGTTGATTCGATGTAAATAAATATTACATTCAATGTTTGTAAAAGTCTTCGCCTTAAGCGTGTAAAATAACAATTCTTACTAATATTGTAAATGCGAAAGAAGTAACTCTCTGTCTGTGGCGCTTTCACACCAAAACTACTGAACCAATTTAAATGAAATTTGATACATAGATAGACTAGAACTTGAGAAATCACATAGGCTACTTTTGAATGCGAAAAATTTTTTGTAAGGAATGGAAGTACCATCATATTTACAGCTTGAAAGTTAGTTTTAAGGCGGTTGATTCGATGTAAATTAATAATAATAATAATTTGGGGAAACCGAAGGATTTGTCTGTGCGATACAGGATCAGGTGGTCAAGACGAGGAACTACTGAAAGTACATTCTGAATGATGGTACTCACGACATATGTCGAGCTTGTCGCCATCCCGGCGAGTCACTCAGACATGTGCTTTCGGGATGTTCCGCGCTTGCCAACACTGAGTATCTCCACAGACATAATCAAGCGGCCAAAATCCTTCATCAAGAGCTCGCCCTGATGTACGGTCTTCTTGATGAGAGACTGCCGTATTATAGGTACCAGCCGGTGCCAGTACTCGAACGCGACGGTGTCCGACTCTATTGGGACCGGTCCATTATCACGGACAGGACCATACTGGCCAACAAGCCTGATATCGTGATAATGGACCGGGCAAAGTCTCGGGTGTTTTTAGTGGATATCACGATCCCATATGACGAGAATCTCGTGCGAGCTGAGACAGAGAAAAAACGTAAATATTTGGATCTGGCGCACGAGATTACCGCCATGTGGGGGATAGGATCCACTGAAACCATCCCAATCGTAATATCTGCGAATGGTCTGATCCCAGTCAGTCTCGCTCACCAACTGAGACGACTGGGGTTCCGTGGCAGCACGCTCGCAGCAAGGATGCAGAAGGCGGTGTTGCTGGACTCGGCTAGGATAGTCCGGCGGTTTCTCAGCCTGTAGCCTTGACCCCCGGCCGTTTGGTCTCCTTGCCGGGGTTTATCCTCCGCCCGTTATATTTATTTATGTATGTCCATGTATTGTTTGATATTTCTGTATTTAAGTAATTATTTATAAAATACCTTATATATAATATAAATATATATTTTTGCGTAAACGGGCGTGAGTGTGAAAGTAGGATAATAATAATATCCTAATTTCAGACTAACATATTACATGTTTTTTAAAAATCTAATAAAATTAAAGATTAAAATTAAACTTAAAATGAAATCAAAAAATACTAATCGAATTTAAACTAATTAAAAATTAAAAAACGTTTATATTATTTCGTGTCTGATGCAGAGTAGACCAGTATCTCGTGAAGGGATTTTAAAGTCTTCTCTTATAAGGGATAATATTCCATTTCTACTATGACGAAGCTTTAATGTTTGTAAAGGTTTTACTCTCAAGGATACAGTAACTCTGTCTGTTGCGCTTGCACGATAAAACTCATGAACCGAGTTGCAGTGAAACACTCCAAATAGCTAGTGTCACCACGAAACTCTGTATCCCAGCTAGTAGCTAAGTTTTTAAATCATAGCTTAAGATCGAACTTAGCACTACTGCTACGAAAGTTCTACGCCATAAATCCACATGATTTCTTGGCAATACATCAAAAATAATACAATGATATCGCAAAAAACATACCTACAACATTGACGAATGTTTGTTTACATCAAAACGATTCCATTAGTTAGTTACCATAGCAACTACTCGTTAAATTGTGCATATATTATGCTCAATTACAACTTCAAAATATTCTCATTCGGAGCGTTTAATTTATTTGACGCTCTGATGATAAGGTTGCCACCTTTTCAATAGACAATTTGGGAGTCGTAGTTACTCGTGTCTGTAAGAATTACCTAAAGCCAGGTTTTAACCCTACACGCGACTGATGGGTGGTGCCAAACGAGCAACCTCTTTAGGGGGCATGCTTCGGTTTACTATTACCACCTTTTTTTCCGCTGGGAAATTCTTTCATGTACTGGCCCCGACCATGGGTCAGAAGTATGGGACTCGGCGAGCAAGAAGTCCTCGCAATACCCCCTAAAAGCCAAGGAAACCCTCTTTATCCATGAATGAGGCACCAGGGGTTCCACTTTCGCATTCATCCCTAGCTTTGGATCCTACTGGAAGCGTTCAAGCTGGGAGGCTGATAAACCACACTTTTGTTTTGTTTTCGCTGGGAAATGCAAAAACTCCGACCCATAGATCGGGCGTGTGGAGCACGGCAAGGGAGAAAAACGCACAATACCCGCTAAAACCCTGAGGAACCCTCTTTAACCTTGATTGAGATGCCAGAGGATCAGCTTGCGCATTCTGATGTCGCGGATGAGAAATTTTTCTTACGGAAACACACGACTGGCTGTCTAGCAGACGTAGCTCATCTGCAGTACCCAGGACAATAATAATAAGCTTTATTGAATTCCCACACATACTTATCGTTAATACTATTTACAATTTTAAAATAAAAACAACTAAAAAAAGAATCAAAAAAGAACAAAAATAATGACCTTATACCTAACTACTATTCTACTACTTACAGTCTATTTCCAATATATTGACAGTTTTTTTTTCTCTTTATTAATCGTTTATGTGGGGACCGCCCGTAAAAGCCTCCTCCAAAATCTTCCACTTCAATCGGTCTCTCGCCATCCCATCGCTTATATGGTCTTCCTCGCTTGCGTTGTAACTGCCTTTGTCCATCTTTCATCTTAGCTTCTTTGAAGGTGACCAGCCTCCATCTCCATTTTAGCCGTAGTACTTGTGTCACAGCATCTTTTACTTTGGTGCGACGTCTTATTTCCGAGCATTTTTACCCAGGACAAAAGCAACTTTAAACCTCGTGCCGGGTGCCTATACGTTCGAAAGAATATTTGCTGTCGACGTCTTCCTAATTTGGATATTCCCGATTTTTCGTTCTGGTGCCTGATAGACATAGGCCAAAAGCAAATTATTTATGCTATGGCGATAACCACAAGACCTCGTTATTAATTAACTACCTCATTGAGACGGTTGATACTGCGCAAAGGTATCCTCTCGCCTAATATTTCTGGGAGATTTCAACGAGGAGTGAATTTATATTTTGGTGATTAAAATTATACAAAAGTAACTTTCGTTTTCACGATACATATTTAGCCTATGGCTTTATTGCAAAAGGAAAATAATAATATGTCGCTTAATGCATATTATGACAACAAAGGGTTAGAAGTCATGCCCTAACCTGTACAAAATAAAATAAAACATTTAAAAGATTACCTTTTACTCACCGTCGAGTTTATAAAAATTTACTACCTCTCGTTTTTATGTCGATATAAATTTAAGATGACAGTATAAAGTTCACGTTCCCTTTTTTATGTGTATTTAATGGATTTTTTTGAATAATCTGTACATGACACCCCTACCATTGCATTTATTCAATAATATAAGTTCAGTCATTATTTTAACAATGCTATAGCTTCTTTTTTATAATTCAGCTCTTATGCATTCTACAAAGCAACGTACCAGAAAACAAATCTCTTTGTTTGGTGATATGTCTTTGCTGGCAGGGTAGTAACTAGCCGCGACCGAAGGCTCCCTTATCGTCGTCGTCATCGTCTCAACCGATGGACGTCCATTGTTGGACAAAGGTCTCTCTTAATGAATTCCAATGGGCCCGATCTTGCGCCGCTTGTATTCAGCGGCTACCAGCGACCCGCCTGATAGCATTGGTCCACCTGGTGGGGGGTCTGCTGACGCTGCGTTTTCCGGTGCGAGGCCGCCACTCTAGCACCTTCGGGCCCCAACGTCCATCGGTTCTGCGAACTATGTGCCCTGCCCATTGCCACTTCGGCAGGCTACGTCGGAGCCTTTAGTTCTCCTACGGATCTCCTCATTTCTGATTTGTTCACATAGGGAAACCCCGAGCAAAGCCCTCTCCATTACTGAGTGACTCTGAGTCTTCTTACGAGCCCCATAGTCAGCGGCCATGTCTCGGAACCATATGTAATCGCTGGCAACATGCAATGTTCTCTTCCGCACTCCCTCACACGCCAGATTCATCAGTCCAGACTAAGACAAATCAGAAAATTTTATTTCCTAAATTCGCCCTATCGAAGATCGAACCTGGTATCTCTGCTAGCAAAACGAGTACTTTCACCACTGCACCAGCGAGACCATCAAATATATAATACAAAAAAAATTTATTTGTGGTTTCCACAAATAATTTTTGTCAAATACTAATTAAGCATCAATAATTTACACTACTTTATACAAGGTGTTAAGAGACCGCTCAAGAAAACGAAAAATTTAAAAAACAAACAGATTTTTAAAACGTTATACGTATAAGCAATTTTTAAACACTTTTCTGTCTGTAAAGGCGTAACATTCATTTAGAAATAACAATTTTATATCATTACCCGAGCAGTATTTTGTATGGAGCGAATTAAAAAAAAACGTTTACATTAATATCCTCTACACAATAAGGGATAAAGTAGTACGGAAACAATTATTTGCTTCAGTAGATATTTGAATTCTTGCCAAGTTCGTAAGCGATTTACATGCTCTCGTTTCACCTTTACTTCGATTTGTATATCGTGAAATCATTGCGCACTTCGTTCTAGTTCTAATATAAGCCCAGTGGAAGGATAATTGGATCACATTTCATAAATATTTCTTGGCGATCTCAGACCATATCATCCCTTGCCATCACAGTCAAACAATAACCTGTCAGCAATAAAAAAACTAAAATTTCCCATTTAAAACTAGCCCTTGCTTAAAAAGACAAAGGAGTACAGTGAGAATTGATATTTCTTTGAATTTTTCTCTTAAGGAAACGTGAAATCCCAATTGATATATGGCACGTATCGCTCTTTTGTTTAAAATAAATATAGTTTCAATGTCCGCCGCCTTACCCCATAAAAACATGCCGTAATACATATGAAAATAAGCAAAATACACTATCTCTAGCAGTTTCAACATCAGTGTATTGACTTACTTTCCTAACAGTAAATGCAGCTGCACTAAGTTTTCCTGCCAGAGTCTTAATATAGGCACCCCACTGAAGCCTAAAGTCTAATGTTATTCCTAAGAATCTATATGAATATTTTTACAGACTTCTTTTGCATTTAGCAAAGTAAATTCAACACACTTAGTCTTAGAGTTTAATACTAAATTATTAACAGAAAACATCGTGATAATTTTCTACCTTTCTACTTTAAACAGCAAAGAAGCATCGTTAGCGAATAGAACTATATCACATTTGTCTTTCACAATCATTTATATATATTAAGAACAAAAAAGGACCAAGAATTGATCCTTGTGGGACACCCATTTTTACAGGAGATCCTAACGACTCCACAGCGTTTACGAACATCTTTTGAACTCTATTTTGAAGATAAGAGCTCAACAAATTAAGAACCCCATCCCTCACACCATATTTATTTAGTTTAAGTATAAGAGTTAAAGACTTAAAGACAAAAGCCCCTGCTCATTGGTGGAAGACTTCAAAAGTAGTAACCCTTTTGCAGACCAAATTAAAGAGAATTTTATACCTGAAAAATAGAAATAACAGCCAGTTTCTTTATTTATATGTACAGATTATTGAACAGCAATTGACTTCATTGATTATTTATCTGGCGATTATCCAAACCCTGAATTGCATGGATTATTTAACAACAATTGATGACTTTGAAATCACAACAATTACGTGTGATTTACATCGACTTAATGATGTATAAATGTGGGTTTAATCTAATAATGTATAGTTACTACTTTGCGAAACTAGAGACATTATAACGATTGATATCGTGCAAGTTACTGTATGTGAGACTGAAATATAATCCAGATACATGTCTGATATAATTTCACTGTATCACTATAGATAGCTGACAACAATGATTATCTCTAAAATGTTGGGAGTTATTGAGTAATATAGTGGTAACACTTAAACATACCAAAAACATTGTGCAATATTACGAAATATTATGCATATGTATTTTTAACGAACAAAACAATTTTGTGAGGATATTCTGCTGGTTATAGTTGTTTTAAAGAGAATTACAGCTAAATTATATTAATTCAAATAGCGACGTAATAATTATTATAGTTTCCTTTTTAAGTTTTTGGAGTGGAACGGAATGGCGAGTACATCACTCATCTACGGTTTTCCCGATGATGTGGTCATTATGGCAGAGACTCTCAAAGATCTCAATACAATGCTTGATGACCTCAGCAGAGTTTCTCAACGGGTGGGCCTAAAAATGAACATGGATAAGACGAAAGTTATGTCAAATATCCATTTTCCGCTCCACCCAATCCTCGTTGAGAACTCACCAATCGAAATTGTAGACGAGTATACATACCTGGGACACATAGTCCAACTAGGTAGGTCCAATTTTGAAAAGGAGGTCAACCGCCGAATCCAGCTCGGTTGGGCAGTGTTCGGGAAACTACGCCAGATATATTCGTCCGATATCCCTAAGTGCCTGAAGACGAAGCACTTCGAACAGTGCGAGTTGCCCGTGATGACCTATGGCTCCAAAACGTGGTCGCTGACTATGGGCCTTATTCGAAAGCTCAGAGTCACTCAGCGTGCGGTGGAGAGGGCTATTCTTGGAGTTTCTCAACGCGATCAAATCAGAAATGAGGAGCTCCGTGGCTGAACCAAAGTCACCGACATAGCCCTACGAATCGCGAACCTGAAGTGGCAATGGACGGGGCACATAATCCGACGGACCGATGGACGTTAGGGCCCGAAGGTGCTGGAGTGGCGACCCCGCACCGGGCGGCGCAGTGAAGGGAGACCTTTTTTTTTTNAGGGACCCGATATGGCTCGGTTACAATTGCGACGTGTGTCAACCTCTCGGCCAGTCCCTGGAACAATAGGTCCTGAGCCCTCGCCGAGAGTGAAGGGAGACCTCCCACAAGGTGGACCGACGATATAAAGGGGGTCGCCGCGCTAGCCGCTGGAGCCAGGCCGCGCAAGACCGGGCCTTGTGGACGTCGTTACGTGAGACCTATGTCCAGCGGAGGACGTCCATCGGTCGAAGCGACGACGTATTATTATAGTGCAAGTTGTGTATATTTAAATAGTGGAAAGAGTAAAAGTAGTTAGTCAATGTGAGATGGTGTTTTGTATGTATATTTAAATAGTGGAGAAAATAAGTTGTTGGTTAATGTGAGTTGGTGTTTTCTTTTATAAATAGCACCAACTCACATTAACTATATACTACTCAGCAGCTGGAAAGACTACCCTCATAAAATTGTTCTGTTCGTTAAACTTAAATCGTATTGCATATCATACCGTAATATTGCATAATGTTTTTGGTATTTTTAAGTGTTGCCAATGTATTACTCAATAACGCCCAACATTTCAGAGCTATCAGTGTTGTCATCCAACTATCTATAGTCTTACAACTGATAGTTATAATTACAATTTTTCACTAGTTTCATTACGATATGTAAGAGTTACTTTTTAAAATTTTATACAAAGCGCCCCACGCTTTTATAACAGTGACATAAAATATTCTCAACAGTAATTTGATTCTTATACTAAGAATTATTTTGTACTTTTTAGTTTGAAAAACACGCTTTAGACATTAAAGCGTGTTTTTTTGTCAAAATTTATTTTTCGCTTTTTATTTCATTCTCCTATAAAACAACCATCATTCATATATACAGATAAGTTAACGATTGCATCTTAATTTAATTTCTTTTGATATTGTGCGAAGTTTAAACCAAAGTTGTTCAAATTGAGTAAATTAAGTTAATAAAACGCGTTACAATAAGGTGAATTATTATTCTCAGTAATAAAGATATCCATATTCAACGTCATATTCCAAGTAGTCTCGAGGTCTCTTAACAATTCCACTACGTCTCAAATTAAACATTCCTGCTAATTCTGGATATGCATTTACCAACATTTTTGCGTTATGCTTGCTGATTGTACCATTTACAACGATATCTCTGAAAGTCTGATTTTTTATATACTCTTGGTTCATTCCTCGTATTTCATTCAAACGTTTTTGTAGCGCTGCATCTATTTTTATCAATTCCATTTCATGAATATCTTTGACAGTCTTTCTTTCTTTTACATATCTCTTCTTCATCTCTTTAATAAATTTCTTAAGCTGCTTTGTCTTCTTCTTCCTTGCAGTAGTACCATTTCTAAATGACCTATTTAATATCTTTCTAATTTCCCTCATTATCTTCTTGATTGTCCGTTTTATTTTTCGTTTGCGTTTCAATCTTTCTCTCATCCTTCTCTTTCTATCTCTTAACCTCTTTCTTCGTTTCCGTTCTTTAGAACCTTTGTCTCTATTTCTCTTTTCTTCAGAATCAGTAGCTAAGCTTGAATCAGCAAATGAAACATCAAATCCAGCATATAAATCATAATTGGTAACTTGTAAAGCGCAACAAATAAATTTAGTACGACCACAAAAATAATCCCCTCGATAGATTCTGTATTCAGCTTCGCATTCCATAGGAAGCATGCAAGTTCCCCAAGGCACATCATGTTGATTCGGATCTCCACATGGAACTCCCCATGGCCCTTAAAATACAACACAAAAATATATAGCAATTATTTAATCAAGGAATGGAATTGATGAACATTGTTGCAGGCTTTACTTGGAATTTAGACCATAGGTTGGTTAACTCATTATTCACAATTTAACAATCTCTTTGAGAATATTGCTATTATGTAGAAGAACTCTTCCTCATTCCTTGTCTTTTTGGATAAACAAAAATACAGAATGTACTCGTATATCCCCAGTTTGCTTCAGCCAAATCTGACAAAAATAAAGTTACTTATTATATCGTATATAGTTAATAAAGCATATACGATACAATAAATAAAACCAATATAACAATATGGTAATGCATTGGGTAAATTACATATTATTCCAGCAACATCTACACTTAAATTAGTTAAATTTTTATATATAATATTCTTACTTGCAGCAACCATGTTAACCATGTCTCCTTTAGGCATAGAAGAATTTATTGCCTCCAATTTTTTCTGCAACCAATGCTTCTTCCACTCGTCCTTCCAATTTGGCGTTTCAATACTAGAACTAGATGTATCACTTGTCTCGAATTGAGATGATTCAAGAGCCCTCCTGACTCCCTTGGACCTTCGTTTCATATAATTCAAAACAGGATCTTTATGATAACGTTGCTTTTCTAAATCCGGGTTTTTAACTATCTTTGATAACACATCCGCCATGTTAAGTTGCTTTTCATGTACCTTCAATCTTTTCACTACTTCAGCCTTTCTTTTAGCGGATTTAGCATCCATTAGATCTTCTTTTCTTCTTTCATTTCGAATACTATACTTCCCCCATTTTGGATCACCTATTCTATTGAACATACGTTTACCTGATTTATATGTTGAGAATCTGTCATCTTTATCCGAATTAATAAAAGATGTTGTTTGCAACGCCGCAGTGTAAAATATAATTAAATATAAAACCACCCTCATTTTACGACTACATGACTGTTTAAAGCGAAAAGGTCACTCCGAAATCGAGTAGTGACGCCATAAAAAATATTTTATAGTTGGGCCTATAAAATTTCGAAACATATGGCTTTTCTATTTCCAATGGTAAGCGGTTTTCTCCTTATCAATTTATTTTATTGCCACAGTTTTATGAATTTCTCTATAAGTAATAATAAAAAAACGAAATTAAACTTCACTGTCCTTGAAATATCACACTTCATTCATAATTAAAGGTTTCTTTTTGAATGTATATTTTTATATATACTATTCTAATGTGTATGTTTTTTAGTGTAAAGATTTGTTTGAATTTTTTGTATGTCTTCAGGTGAATTTGAACCTCATTCCTGAGGATACACTCAAAGTCAAGAAGTTTTACTTCAAAAACGAGTATGTTTTAGACCAAAACGACTGAAGTAAAGCAAATATATAGCCTTTAGCCTCGCCTGATCATATTTTTCGTAACGCTCTCGTCACGCATTCAGTAAGTGAAGTCAAGCGTGCATAAGGAAGCTTTACTTCAAATGCCTTGGGTAAGATTAGGTCAAAATTCTTTCTAAAACATCGATGAATGCATTTTATTGTAGCAACAGTCCTGGTTTTTAAATGATTTATGGCACCGTGGCTAGTTCATGAATAATGGAAAATAGTTTTGTATACCCGTGCATTATATCAGCTGGATCACTGCTGCTGACACAACATATTGAGCGAATTTCAATGGTGATATATTTATCACAATATAATATTTTACTAAGGTCTTATTTACACATGTTTTGACGTGAAATGAGACAACTTCGCGAACGTTTTATGGACGGCCACCACGTATAAAATCCTAATTTTATAATGAAAATCTCAATTTTGTCGTGATAATGATACACGTTAAATCACCGTGTTTAAATAGCTATATGATTTTTAAAACGGTAACCTAGATTCGTAAATGGGATGATAGTCAACATTTTAGTTTTTGAAAAGATTTTTGAACCACCGTCACAAAAAACCGACACCCCCCCCCCCCCCCCCACTAAATATGAAGNCCCCCCCCCCCCCCCCCTCCCACTAAATATGAAGTCCTGTAGAGTGTGGGCTCCACGTTAAACGCTGATTTAGCTACTATGAATGTAAGTTTTAAGTCGTATTCTATATTTTTACATATTAAAGGGATATTTAGGTTTTCTTGAGAATATTAGGGAGTTTTGACAGCTATGTCTGAAGTTGGAATACTCAGAATGCAGTATGGCAACATCAAAAAGATTTAGATCTTTCGCTCCCATTTCTGATACACTCTAGATTAAGATGCTATACATCTTCTAGTTGTACGCATAGAATACAATTCGGTGTAGATTTTTTTATGAAATAGGTTTTTATGTATCTGTGAACTTTGTAGTTAGTCTATGATTAAGTAATCTGTAGCAGAGACAATCCCCGCCTAATATCAAGCTTCGACGTTGACAATGGCGTGTTGTGATACAAGGAACAATAATGTATTTAAGGATTAATTTAAATTCACGGAAGACAACTCAGTACCCAAAAAAAAAGGACACTACAACAGGCATATGTATTAGAGAGTTAATACCTGGACCGTAACCTGAAAGCTAACTTAATATGCTTCCTATCTAAGTTAGATGTTCAAACCGGAATACCTTTTATTCTGCATCGTTCATCCAAATACGGTTTCCATAAAGTTTCTATCAAATATTTAAGAAGAATACTAGAATAGAAAGGTCTGATAGCAAAATCATGTCCGCTAGTACTACCCAGGGATGTTTAGGTGGTTTGAGAAATATACATACTTATATACCATAGCTCATTCCCATAGGGGTAGGCAGAGACCACGTCCTTCCACTTGCCACGATCCTTGCATATCTCCTTCGCTTCTTTCATTCTCATTAAACTTTTCATAAAAGTTCGTCGGTTTAGAGTACTCTTGACCGGGCCCTTATTAATAATGTCCTGGATTTAGTCCCCTAGCGTTCGCCTTGGTCTTTCCCTTCCAACTTTCCCATTCACTGTCACTCATAAATGGTTTTTGTCAGTCTCCTTTCATTCATTCTCTCTACGTACCCAAACATACCTTTGTCAGTCTTAGTCAATACATCATCTTTCATACTACAACGTTCTCTTATCACACTATTTCTTACCTTGTCACTCAATTTCCATCAATTCATACTTCTCTACCGCATGTATTTCACTTTTATGCTTCTTCTGCGGTACCCAACTTTCACTACCAGACAGCCAGTTTAGCCCTTTGAGACACCGTCTGACTATTCATGAAGGCGTGCAGAGCATCATTTACCATATTCACTACATTCATTCTTCTTTCAATATCACTTTCACATGTTCCATCTTTTGTAAATTTTGATCCCGAGTATACAAATTCTTTTACCTCTTCCATTTGTTGGAATATAAATCAATCAAATGGGCCAGAGTCAATAGTGACAATCCGGCGCGCGTCTCTCCAATTCTCGGGTGACGGTCCGCCAGAGCGGTCGACTATTGAAACTGTCGCGTTCCTACCTATTATTGATAATTTTTTTGTATAAATTGTTATTGAGAATATTGATTGGAAATTATAATCTGAGTTAATTAATAAAGTGTTTGATTGCACCACCATTACCCACCAAAGCCCACAGTATGGAGATTGAAATATGGATGCCACTAACGATGATGTCAGCGGAAAACCCTACGCTCCCTTACCTTATGCTCTTTCTCTCTTATTCTCCGACAGATAATTAAAACATAAATAGTATTTCTGCGGTGGCCTACGGGCCCATAGTTGCTGGACCCAGTTCTATAACCCTAAACTATAGAGAAACAGATGTTCAATTAAAGAATAGAAGTGAATAAAAATATATTCAAACAATAGTGTCCCTAACTGAATTTGATTTACAACCAGCTCATGCATAATGCATTCCACTTACCTGCCGCCTGTCATAACAGCCGTATCGCTGTATATGACGCGGGATTTCATAAATATTGAGTGCAAACTTTTTTCATATCGACAATTTGCATATTAACATAGTTCTAGATAGAAATGCAATTGCAAATTGTATTTGTTACACTGTATTTCAAAAGTAAGCTTTTTGACGTGAATACGTCTCTAAAATCGGATCCATAAAGAGGCAAATAAAAAAAACAAATGATAACAAAATCGAGGGATACAACTGTAATGTTGCTACGTAACTATCACCTGCCATCCAAAATTCAATTATACCACTGGATAGCTAAAGTATCAAAGATTTTATTAAACTAAGTAGAGACTGTAAAACATTGCGTGATGAGGGGAAGCCCCGATATTTTTTATAAAAACTAGTACCCGTTATTATCCGTAATCACACACAACAAACGACCCTGTATATAACACACCCAAATCCCATTGCTAAACAATAATTTATTATTTAAAAATAAAGTTTGGGTTGGCGATAAATATTAAGATATTTTATTTTGGTCAATAAATTGAAGTTATGTTTCATGTGTAAAATGAGAAAAATAAAACAAAACATAAATGATTAAATGAGTAAGACATAGGTATAATAAAACTGTATAATTGTGTGTGTGTGTCAGTGAGCGCGCGCGTTTGTGTGCGTGTGTGTGTGTGTTCATACAATTTCTACCCACGAACTTATTTTTTAACATAATTCAAATTCATATGGTTAATTTTTAGTTAATTAAATAGTTGTAGACTCTATTGATGGGAATATTGGCAAAGAAAGTTCAGGATATATTTATATGGGCTTCTGGATATATTTAACTTGCTTTTCTTCTATTCTTTGCAGACTCAGGCAGGAAGAGTAAAAATTTATTTCATTAAAATTATATAAAGTTTTCCTTCTGATAGTAACTCACTATCTTTATACAGCTTAGTAGTATAAATCCCTCAATTTTTATAAAGCAAGACTTGAGTTAATATTTGTACACAAACAGTAATTTTATTCATGACAACTAAAACAAATAAAACTAAAATATTTTATATACTTTATTATGAATTTGTATGTCTTGTACTTAACTAATAACTTCTTCAATAGCCTCTGGTTTCTCCACCCACACTCTATGATCTTTTCCCTTGTCAGCTGGCAACCTCTTTTTTGCACCACATGTCTTACATGTCCATTCAATGTGTTTACGTTTATCTTTATCTTTAATTCTCATTATGGCAGATTTCTTATCGATAAGTATTGTTCGACACTTCTTGCATATTTGTCTCTTTATATCGGGGTGACTAAAATGATATATATTTTACTATAGCTATGCCACACTGTCAACTACAATTTTTTTTATTTGTTAAAGCAGCCGAAACAGGTCACAATATTTGATATACTATTAGAATGGACATTGTGCAATTAATCCTGATTTTTTTTAAATTTAATACTCACATTTTTAAAACATTCTTCTTAGCCACATTAACAATCAGATTGCCATAATAAGCAGAAAGAACAGGATTTACTGCAGCCATTTCCTTGCTTATCTGTAAACAAGTAATATAAAAAAATTAAAGCAAGTCCTACACCACCTTTAATTTCTTAAACTCATTACACAGTAAGAAATATTTAAAGCTTTAACGTAATCATGTAATGGTAGTACAATTTTTTACACAGTCAGTTTAATTAAAGAATAAATATAAAAAAAAAAACTGTGTTAACATCAAATTCCACTCACACCAAGTTTGAAATGTGTTTGAACTGGAATGGATGATAAAAGCTATTTCATTAACGATTGAAAGTTTTAACAAAATGTGTCGTGATATAGCCCAGTTTTTATTATAGAACTGAACTGAGTTTTTAAAACTTACTTGATAGAGAAAGTTTATTCTGTGAAAAGAATCATTTCCTTGTACTTTCTTCATGTTTTATTTACAAGGTATTATTTGTTAACTATTGATTCAACCAACATATTTCGCTGTAAATTTTTCAATATCTCACTACATAACAAAAAATTATAAGAGACATTGGTTTCAACTTTCAATTACTGAATGATTGTTTGTACACAAATGTCACAGATTAAACTTCAAACCACAGGTTAATGTAGTAGTATAGTAACGTAAATCAAAAATACTCTGTGGAATACATACAAATGAAATTTTTTGTATAGGCTGAGATATTCAATCTCAGCCTATAGGTGATCAATTTGATCAAGAAAATTTATCTACGGATAATAGTAACGTGATGCATTAGTTCATTTTAAAAAAATCCTACAATTAGTTCCCATACCCTAGTTAATATATATCGTTCAAAATTTCAATCGTTAATAAAACCTTTTTAATCATGCACTCAAGTCCAAAAGCATTGNATACTATATTTATTTATACTGTATTTAATAAGAGGTAATATAATATATAAGTTCACTTTAATAACATCATTTAATAGTAGTAATTTTAATTGAAAATTGGTTCGATATAATGTTATTAGGGTTAATTCTAATAAAATTGTAATTATTGGATTAATAATGTAAAGATACCTTTCCTTAGATTTACTAAAACCTGTAATTTCGTAAAGTTAAATAAGTAGTATATGAGGACCATATTCAACGAATAAATGTTTTGATTTTGATTTGATTTGATTTGAAAAAATACTCTGTGGAATACATACAAATGAAATTTCTTGTATAGGCTGAGATTGAATGGTGATCAATTTGATCGAGAAAATTTATCTACGGATAATAGTAACGTGATGCATTAGTTCATTTTAAAAAAATCCTACAATTAGTTTCTATACCCTTGTTTATATATATCATTAAAAATTTCAATCGTTAATAAAACCTTTTTAACCATGCACTCAAGTCCAAAAGCATTGTTTTAAACTTGTGGTGGCTGAAACATTATGTTAATAGAAATTTTTCAATTGCTAATTCATTTAATTATATAAAATTATACAGCTTCATCTAATGGAAGCTCACGTAAAAGTTATAGATTTTATTTTATGTAGTCAGTTTCAGGAGTTCTTGATTTATGATGTAGGAATTAAATTTCGTTTTTCCATAATACTTGTTAGTAATTTATTGCTCAATTTCGATTTGAAAGCAGCACCAGTTAAGCCAAAGCCCCCTTTTTTTTTAAATGACAGCTGAGTTTGACGTGTGATTGTCAAACTGTAAAACCCGAAATCAAAAGTATTAGAAGAAATGCAAAGTTGATTCTTAATAAGTAATAGATACAAAGTCCAAAAATTATAACACTTAAATCAAATTTTCAGCTGGCTTTTAACTATTAAATTAAATGTTTAATTAGCTTACGTTATAGTAAAGATAACAGTCAAAACACCGCACGACAGTTATTGTAATGTTACCCAAAAACAGAGCTATCCTATCGAAATTTAGAAGTCGACGAGGATTTAGTTGTAGATTTCTATCATCTCAAGCCAATGTAGGAGAAGTTGACGTACCTTTTTCGAACGGGTAAGTCTAAAGTCAAATTTTGAAAAGTTAGGTTATGTTGCAGTTCGGTATAGAATACAAAATATTATTGATACTTTATTTACTACTACTACTACTTAATTTATGATAGGTTCACAGTAATATTTATATTTACCTATTTAATAACAAATTTTAATCTGAGTAAGATTTAGTCTAAACAAATACTTAGTTAAAATATTTCAATTTGTTTGAATTTCTATTTATATGAAGATTTTTTATTTTCATTGGTAAAAGGTAAGTTTATTGACATCCTAAAATTTGGGATAGGTCAACTCACTTATTGGAAAGAGAACAGCACAATTGTGAGATTGCAAGTTATTCATACCCCAGAACTTTTTTGAACCCATGACTCTTGAACAAGAATTCATGTATCTGGCCCAATAGCTGTTACAGCTCAATTATTAGTTTTGTATAATTAACCCAAACTTGGTGCAATAATAACTTGATTATTTTAATTACTGAACAATAAGTTAATTTGTATTTAATTTCAGCTTCCCTTTAAAGCTTTCTACAGGCAGATATGCAAGGTTTGCTGATGGAGCTTGTGTTGCGACTCTGGGAAATACCAGTGTATTATCAACAGTTGTGTCAAAAGCGAAACAAAGTCCTAGTTCATTTCTACCACTTCTTGTAGATTACAGACAGAAGGCAGCTGCAGCTGGAAGAATCCCAACAAATTTCTTAAGAAAAGAATTAGGTAAATAAATGTTATAATGAGAAAATGGTGTGTCTTGGCAGTTCTGAATTCTCTGTACACATACATATATTGCTAGTATTATATTGCAATAGAAATCATTGGAAAAGAAAATTACTTTCAGTACAATTATTGTGAATTTACAATTCTTGTGACTGCCTCATTGGTCTAGTGGTTAGCATGTTCGACAATAGACATGAGGTCCTGAGTTTGAGCCCCGGATCAGGACAAGTCAGAAATTTGAATTTTGAATGTCAATATCTAATTTTCTATTAAGATTTTCTCAATATTTGCCCCAAAGTTGTGTGATCCACCCAAATGCCTCTGAGAGGATGTTAAGCCATCGGTCCTGCGACTGATCTTTGTCTGGTTATGTTGTAGTCTACATTGGACCATGAGAGTAAAGGAATAGAGATTGCACTTGTATGAGGGAGGGGGGCCTGTGCCCAGCAGTGGGGTGTTAATGAGCTGCACAATATTAGAGAAATTACATTAATGCATTATGTGTATTTAAGCAAAAATTTGTTACAGGTCCAACTGAACGTGAAATTCTCACTTCTCGTCTTATAGATCGCTCACTTAGACCTCTGTTTCCACAAAATTATAACTTTGAGACCCAGATTGTGTGTAATATGTTAGCAGTGGATAGCACAAACCCACCTGAAACTGTTGCAATCAATGCTGCCAGTGCTGCACTAGCTTTATCTGATGTACCATGGAATGGACCAATAGGTGCTGTGAGGTAACAATTTATATATTAACATGTAAAGGCTAAGAATACTAATTGATAATTAAAATAAAATCAAAAATACTCCTTATACGAGTAGGATTTTACAGCATTCTTTAAAAAAAAATTGATTTTTTTGTCACGTTATTTTCAATGCATGTTAAATCTCCTCTCACTGTCATGAATTTTACAGACTTGGTCAAATAGACAATGAATTAATTGTAAACCCTACAAGAAGAGACCTGGAGAAGTCATGCCTTAACTTGGTGGTTGCAGCTACCACCAGCAATCTGGTTGTGATGTTAGAGGGGCATGCTAATGTAATCCTTCAACAAGATCTCCTTAAAGCCATCAAACTAGGTATGAATGTAAGTCAAATTGCTTATTTTTTATACATTATGTTAGGAATCCAAACTGGAAGCCACCAAATTTAACCATCTCCCCCAAGTCACAGAAGTAGAAGACATAAATAGAAATTTCTTTATCAGATAAACTTAATATTTCTAATCAACCCAATTCGAATATTGAATCCAAGATCCGCATAATCTGTAACCAAGTAATAAGTATAAAAAAAAATACACTAATGAGGTAATTTATTATTACTAGTTGAGTTTATTTTATCTTGATGTGTTTGATCTGGATGGATTTGTTTTATCTGAATTTTTGTATCTAAAGTAACTTTAGCAAACGAAGGTATTTAGATAAATTTTGTTGATGTAGATATAAATAAGTTTGTTGTATTTAGATGAGGTGGTTGTATCTAGTTTAGCTAAATCTATTTAATTTCGAATGTTGTGGTGTAAAAGAAGTCGTGACTAAACTTGAGAAAGGTATGCTTAGATGGTTTCTGCACATAGAAAGAATGACTGACAAAAAGTATTTATGAGTCAGGAGTGAGTGAATGCGAAAGTTGGAAGGGGAAGACCAATGCAACAAAAGACACTTTAAACAAGGTCCAGGTCAAGAGTACTCCAAACCAACAAACTTGTATGAAAGGTTTAATGAGAATAAAAAAAGCGGTGGAGATATGCAATGATCGTGGCAAAGGGAAGTATGTGGTCTCCGCCTACCCTGATGGGAATGAAGCGTGATGCTATATATGTGGATAACTTAGAATATAGAGGTGACCTAGGCCTACATTAGATTTTTGGTTCAGGGTGAGGTTGTTTTAGATAGGTTTCTTACATCTACACTAATTAAATCTGTATGATTTTGACATGACTAAGTTTTATGAATATTATTTGATATGTTAGAACACAAACTTTATCTAAATGAGTTTTATGAAATTATAAACATACAGGTGAGTCGGATTTAGATGAATTTGATGTATCAGCCAGATGTATATTTGCTCTGTTATTCAGAATTTGCTCATGAAACTATTCGTCCAAAAATGTTGATAATGACACTTGGTTAGTAAAATGTTACGCAGAGTGAAAGCTTTATGGACCAATTTAACTTTGTCCTTTTTATTAACAAAGATTAATAGCTACTGAATTAATATCAAAATCAACTCACCATAAAAGAAGGCCTAACAAACTCTCCAGACACTCGTGGGTTACTATTTTTTAACAATATCTTTCATGTTACATTAAATACTAATAGAAAATTTATAAATTAAACTGGAGTCACATCATAGCCATTCGAATAAATTTTTAAACTTCCTAAAGTTAGGAGAAAAGGCAAATTTAAAGCGTATGATAAAGTTGATTTTATTACTGAGTAATCACACCTGATAAGTACTAAAGCAAACTCACCTCATAAGCTCAAAACTGACACACAAATGGTTTCTATGCTTTAATAAGGTTTTTGTGTCTTAATGAGGACAATTAAGTTTATTTTTTACTGTCTAAATGAGCTTATTGAAGTAGCATTGGTTTGAAATTAATGACTGAATTTATTTATACATACAAAAGTTAGTAATATATTATACCTATAGAATTTAGAATCTATAATATTGAAGTATTTTATTTGTGATGTATTTAAGGTACAAAAGAAGCGATGCATATCGTGAGAAGTATACAAGCCTTGCAAAAGACACATGGGAAAATGAAAAGGGAGTATGAAGTCCAGGTGCCCCTTGACCAGAGCATCATGGATTCTATCAAAACATTGTCTTCTATGAAGATCAGAGAAATACTCAGGTAATAACTTGGCACTAAAAACACATGTCCCCACCAGGTGAACCAATGATATCAGGCGGGTCGCTGGCAGCCGCTGGATACAAGCGGTGCAAGATCGGGCCCATTGGAATTCATTAAGAGAGACCTCTGTCCAGCAGTGGACATCCTCTCGTTGAGACGACATCGACGACGACGACGAAAAACATATATAAACATATATTTAGTGCATACTATTATCAAAAACTAGTTTTTTTTTTCCATATCGTGACTATATTTCCATAGCTTTTTATTCAATATAGTGACTATACTTCAATACCTTTTTTTGTCAATATAGTGATTATATTTCAAATTTTTTTGTTCAAAATTGTGACCATATTTCATTAGGTTTTTTTTTCTTCAATATAGTGGTTATATTTAAATAGGTTCTTTTTAGTCAATATAGTGATTATATTTCAATAGCTTTTTGTTCAATATAATGACTATAATTCAATTTTTTTTTGCAATATAGTGATAATATTTTAATAGTTTCTTTTTTCAATATTGTGACTATATTTCAATAGGTTTTTTTTTCAATATAGTGATTATATTTCAATAGCTTTTTATTCAATATAATGACTATATTCAACTAATTTTTTTTGGCAATATAGTGATTATATTTCATAGTTTCTTTTTTCAATATTGTGATTATATTTTATTAGAGTAGAGTACCAAAAAGATTAATTAAAGTATAGTGACTATACTTTAATTAATCTTTTTGGCAATATAGTGATAATATTTCAATAATTTTTTTTTGTCAATGTAGTGATTTTTTCAATCGGTTTTTTTTTACAATATAGTGACTCCAGTCACGACAAAATATCCCGCGATAATGCAATATCCGAAGTCAGACAAACAGTTTTGAACCAATTGCGCGACACAGAAATCGAAGTCACTATCCTCCAGGACTGTTTCAACACCAATCTCCGGAAGATATTCAGGGATATGATCTTTGAAAATGAAGTCAGATGCGATGGTCGTGGGTTGGATGAATTGAGGAAAATCTCTTGCGAGGTACTATATGTATTTTCACTTATAAATGTCCACGACTTTTATATATACAATTAGCAATCAAATCAACCTTCGTCATCTACTTAAACCCCTTCGTTTTAGAATATATAAGAAATGTCCTAACATAATAAATAAGATTTATTCATTAGATGCCCCACAAATACTGAGACAAATTAATGTAAGAATACCAAGACCTAATGCTCGAGTCAAATTGGGAACATTTGTTGTACCACATGCTAAAACAAATCTTGGTAGTCACTCTCCCATACCCCGTATCACACGGCAATACAATAAACTTTCTGACGAGCTAGACCTTTTTAAAGACTCATATAGCCACTTCCGGAACCGAGTTACGGAATTGTTGAGGGATGCGAGGGTTTCTGACTATAAGCATAAATAGCCATTTATTTTTCAATTCTAA
>JACTOM010000061.1:106499-139748 GCA_015832385.1 Elymnias hypermnestra | reverse complement strand
GCTGCGGACCCGCGACGTGTCCGCGGCTGCTCTCCCGATGCCAGCAGCCGCGGTCGCCGTCGCGGACCGCTGGCCCCGGCCGCACCGCACATGTACCGTCTCGGTGCTACGAGTCCTACACGCGCAAGGGCAATCGGATTGTCCACCTCGCCATTTAAGAGCTTATAGTAGTGCACTATAGATAATAATTTACGCCTGAACTCTAGCGTCTCTAAGCCAACCATGGCACCTATAAAATTAGACGGATATAAATGTGGGTAATATCCATAGAGTCTTTTATAAAGATAGCGTGCGAATTTTTTTTGAATTTTCTCTATTAACGTTACGTATTTCATTTCATATTAAATGAATTTAGAGTACATTTTTGAATAAGAAATTTATTCATTATTATGCCCAATATACACTATATGGGGGTGCCTTTAGCATCTTAAAATTGTGATTTATGTAAAGGTATTAAAGTGTACATTTATTATTATGCCTGTAGTTATTTTAAGCCTAGGCATTGGTGTTATTTTAAAATTTACTTTAATTTAAGGCACTAAAGCTTAAATTAAACTGCCATTATTGTACATAAAACTATTTTTTTAAGCGGTCTATTTATTTTAAATTAAGGCATTAAAGTTGAAACTAAACTACCATTATACTTTTTTTGGGGCTGTCTAGTTATTATAAAACGTACCTTATTGTCAAGTGCAATAAGGTTTGAATTTATTTGCAATTGTTTGTAACATATTGATGTTTGCCCAAAAAATATACATATATCATACAGGTGGGCCTCTATGAACCTTTGCACGGTAGTGCTTTGTTCCAACGCGGTCAGACCCAGGTTCTATGCACAGTGGCGTTTGACTCACCGGAGAGTGCTCTCAAAATGGACACACTCACAATGATTACAAGGTAAAGAAACTTTAAATTTGTGGACTATTGTCATGATATTAACATTTGCGTTCAACTTACTTATATTTTATTTGAGATAAAGTTTGTAAACACTCAGTGATGAGGCTTCCACTAAAAGCTTTATTATAACAACAAGTTCAATTTGTGTTAATGGATTATAAAAAAGACGATAAATACCATAAGAATGCAATATAACGATTATACTCTTATGAGGCTGCCGAGGTACTGCAGTGCTTCAGGCATGTTCGCTAAAGCAGGGGTTCCAGGCTATTTGAGGGTCATTAGAAAAAAATAGCATCCTTCTGGAGTCACCTACAAAACTAAAAATGCTATATTGAGGGTTGTTTTGAATGATGTGTCAATTTCCATATAAAGGCACTGGATTTCTGCTCATTTAAATTGTAATAGAAAGTGACCAACAATGTACTTTAATTATTATTTTACCTTTTTTACTTTTCATTGTAATAGGTCATTGTAACATGTTCTCTTATGTGTTATGCAGCGGTATCAAAGAGAAGAACTTCTTCCTCCATTATGAGTTTCCCTCTTACGCCACTGGGGAAGTGGGAAGGAGTGGCCCACCAGGGAGGAGGGAAGCAGGACATGGTGCATTAGCTGAGAGAGGTCTGCTGCCCATCGTACCCCAGCAGCCGTGCACGACGAGACTTACCGCTGAAGTACTTGAGAGCAATGGTAAGATTTTAACGGGAACTTAATATTGTTCGCTGATTCATATCGGGCTCGAAGGACCAAAATAATTTTGCGTTTGTGATCTGATTCTAAGGCCTATATTCTTTTAGTTTGGTAGCCAATTCTTTATCTTTTACAAATTAACTGCGGTCTGTGCCCATATCTTCATTAGAAACGCTGTAAACCTATCAGACAGTTTCAATCATCCTCATTACAATATGATATTAATTTATTTTCTGTAGATTAAAGCAATTCGCTTCCCTGTATTTTTATTGTCTAAATAATCTTTCAAAGAATAGGAAGTATTTACAATAAATTTTCTTCTAAAAAAGAAGTTTAATTCTATAGAACGTTTTCTGGTATTTGTTATGAAAACGTATATACCCTTAAATGACTTAAAATATGTATACGCAATGATCATTTGTTTTATCACAAAGTATAATTTTTTTCTGTAGGATCCAGTTCAATGGCATCTGTGTGTGGTGGGTCACTAGCACTTCTGGATGCAGGGGTTCCCCTCAGTGCCCCAGCTGCCGGTGTGGCTATTGGACTGGTATCCCGCACTGATGACACCGGCCACATCACTGACTACAGAATACTGACTGATTTGTTAGTGAGTCCCACAACACTAATACATTTTAAGACAGCCACCATAACATAATGGCCAGAGTACTTCGTTAACAGAGGTTTTTGACACATTTATTTATAGAAATAGATGTGAATTCGGCTAAAATTCACTGTAGCTCAATATGATATTTCAGTTTCTATAGAATTTTCAAAATAAATTATACTCATTACAAGAAAACTGTACACTTTTTTTTTTACATCACAATGTTACATAAGAAAAACACAAAGCTTATACAATACAGAGTATAAGAGGTGGTCTTATCGCTTCGTATCGATCTATACCAAGCAACCTTTGGTATAGGAGTAGTTGTAGCAGAGAGTTGTATCACTATAATATAAATGTATTGTAGTTCGCCGCCCACATCGTCATTAGGGTCAATAATTCAACCTCCAAAATGTGGGCGTCGGTGGGTAATGTTGATGCAATCAAACACTTTATAAATTAACTCAGATTATAATGTCCAACCATTTAATGTGCTCGATATCAAATTACACAAACACATTAACTGTAATAGGAACGCGCGACTGTTTTAATAATCGACCGCTCTGGCTGACCGTCACCTTAGAACTATCGAGAACTCCGCCGGCCTGTGACTCATTGACTCTATCCAGCGCCGATAGATGGCGCTGACGTTCCGACTAACATATATTGGTCCATAAATAGACGAATAAATACAGTAATAGTAATAGATTAAATAAGTCTTTAGCTGATCTTGATTGCATTATATACCAGGGGGAGCGAATTCCATAAATTCGGAGCTTGAACATAGAACAAACACGATAAAATGTTACTATTCATCAGGGTATAGAAGATTACATGGGCGATATGGACTTTAAAGTGGCAGGCACTAAGAAAGGCATCACAGCAGTACAAGCGGACGTCAAACTACCGGGACTTCCCCTAAAGATCGTAATGGAGTCGGTGCAGAAGGCCTGCGATGCCAAAAGCAAAATCATAGATATCATGAACCAGTGCATAGACAAACCCAGGTATGTACATACAAACACCCAAAAGATATATGCATTAAGTATTATAAATTACTAACAGTCACCCAGTGGTCCAAATTCGGCCGTAATTAAATTCTATTTCCAGGCAAGGTCGAAAGGAAAATATGCCAGTGATGGAGGAAATGGAGGTGGAGCTGCACAAAAGGGCGAAGCTCCTCGGCATTGGGGGATTTAATCTCAAGAAATTATATTTGGAAACTGGTGTTCAGGTGAGTCTTTACAAATGCCATCATCACTTCTACTTCTAGAATTCGTGTTTTCATTCGCAATATTAGAAGAAAAACGTGTGTACTTATATACACGTGTTAGAATTTATACTTGTCGTTACAAGATAAAAATCTTCAGACTTCAGGGTGTCGGTCTTTTGTGACGCATCGTAAAAATTTACTCTCATCATTTTACTCTCAAGTATAACTTCAAAAATAACTGATTTGTACTTAAAACAACATGACAGGAAAGAGAGCTTCATAATGGTGATGTTAACTGTATGAAATAAATCTTTTCTTTTGTTCTGTATAAGGTGTTAGGAGACTGCTTCCGAAAACGAAGACAGGCGATAGTACTAATGACACCTTTGATGAGGGGAATGGAATAAGTTGATACTGTTTAAAGAAAAATCATATTTTTTATAAGTATTACTTAACGTGTTAACGAATGCACGCCGCCGGCGCCGGTGTGCGTGTAAAAGAAACGTCTAAGTTGAGGGAAAGTACGAAAAACCGCCGTGCCGTGTTCGTCGACCCGGCATCAGCGTAATAACTTTATTTATTGGGGTAAAAAAAAGACAGGTACATAATTAAAGTACCCTGGACCCCTAAACTGCCTCATTGGTCTAGTGGTTAGCATGTTCGACTACAGACATGAGGTCCTGGGTTCGACTCCCGGGTCGGGCCAATTCACATATCAATATTGAGTTTTCTATTAAGACTTTCTCAATATTTGCCCGAAGTTGGGAAGTTTGCGGTGTGATCCACCCCCGTGCCTCGGAGAATACGTTAAGCCGTCGGTCCTGCGCCCGATCTCTCTCCGGTCGTGTCGGATTACCGTCACATCGGACTATGAGAGTGAAGGAATACGGAGTGCACTTGTGTACTATGCCTGCCAATCCGCAGTGGAGCAGCGTGGTGGGTGTTTGCTCTAAAAACCCTCTCTCATGCGAGTGAGGAGGCCTGTGCCCAGCAGTGAGACGTTAATGGGCTGCTACTTACCTTACCTTTACTTTTTACCTAAACTAGGTAAGCCCGTGACTTAGGGGTCAGTGTCTTCCCAATTTTATAATATATTATACACCTAACCTACTTATATGTACAATAGAAAATGAAAACTTAATTTAAAACATATCCATATTATAAGATTGTATGTGTGTGTTCGTATGAGTGTGTGTATGTGCGTAATTGATTTTGTTACATTGTTGGTTTTTTTTCGTGATTTAATGTAATATTTTAAACTATCGTTTCATTTAGCTGTACTAACATGATGGAGCGTAAAAAATGCTTATAAAACGTTTTAAAGTATGTTATCAGACTTTTTTTCGTCCCGTCATTAGTACTGCCTGTCTTCGTTTTCGGGACACCCTGTATATATCATACGATATTTTATTACTTTGTTTTATTTTTATCTGAAAACCAATGGTTTCAGATCAGTCCCATTGATGATACACGGTACAGCGTGTTCGCACCATCACAGGCCGCCATGGACGAGGCCAGGTCTCGTATCGCCACTATTCTCACCACCGAGAGGACACCAGAACTGGAATTTGGTGCTATTTACACAGCTAAGGTTGTTCTAACACTAGCTAGTATCATCTTTATGGATAAAATTGCCCAAAACCTCCATATTAAGACTTATTTGTTCAACCAGGTCGTGGAAATGCGAGATATCGGGGTACTGGTGACCCTATATTCAGGTATGCAGCCTGCTTTGGTTCACAACACACAACTAGACCACAGAAAGGTATGCACTATATATATTTTTTGTATTTTCGAAGCGAAACTTCTTTAGGCGCATGAGGGTATAAATTTTATGGATCGAACGCATGATAGTTACAAAGATGTGCAGCGTTTTTTAGGTCTAATTCGTTTGAAGGTTAGGCAGCATTAATATTTACAAATAATAAACTATTTTCCATAAAAAAATAATTAATATTGACTAAAAAAAAAACGTAACATTTTTATTTACAATTTTGCGTCACTTTTAAAATTTTAATGACAATTCAATTCCTATCGTTTCAATTTTCAAAGAAGTTTCGCTTCTGACGTGTCTACTTTGTATACGCACTTGTAACTTTTTTTATTGGTATTTTATTGCGCCTCGCTGGCGCAGTGGTGCGAATACTCGCCTTGCTAGCAGAGGTCCCGGGTTCGATCCCCGGTAGGACGAATTTAGGAAATAGTATTTTCTAATTTGTCTGAGTCTGGTCTGGTCTGGTGGGAGGATTCGGCCGTGGCTAGTTACCACCCTACCAGCAAAGACGTACCGCCAAACAAAGAGATTTGTGTTCCGGTACGATGCTGTGTAGAAACCGTAAGGGGTATATCGCCTTAACAGATTAGCGCGCTTCCATCTTAGACTGTATCATCACTTACCATCAGGTGAGATCAGAGTCAAGCTAATCTGTCAGCAATAATAAAAAAAACATCCAATTATAATATATGTCGGATTGCAATAGTCTGTGGAACGCTGGCGCCATCTTTCTATCGGCGTGGGACAGAGTCAGTAGTGACGGTCGGCTGGAGCGGTCGACAATTGAAGCTGTCGCGTTCCCAGCTATTATTATTAATGAGTTTGTGTAAATTCATATCGGGAACATTAAGTGGTTGAACATTATAATCTGAGTTAATTAATAAAGTGTTTGATTGCACCAAAATTACCCATTAACGCCCACAGTATGGAAATTGGATTATGAATGTCACTAACGATGATGTCGGTGGAGAACCCTATGCCCATGCTTTATACTTCTCTCTTATTCTCCTACATAAATAATGTAAATGTATTAAGTGACGTCACATGCATGGGGACCAATCGTTGCGTGTATACAGTTTCGTGATATTTAATTGTGCTCAATTCGTAATATATATTTGAAATACATCATTCATTCATTCATTCATTCGATGTTCATTTGCAGATAATGCACCCTTCAGTTCTCGGTCTGGATGTTGGTTCGGAGATTCAAGTAAAATACTTTGGCCGTGATCCCGTTTCTGGACAGTTGCGGTTATCCCGGAAGGTTCTGACGTCACCGCCTCCGGGGATCGTCAGGAAACTCGACAAGAACTGACAAGAAACTGCTTTTGGTTGTATACACACACTGGCTCATAGGTTACTCGTCAAGAACGGAATAATGACTGCTTCCGAGTATAGACATATACGATTTGCTTTCTTGGATTAAAATGAAAATTGTGACGTCATTGATTAGAAAGCGTCAACAAAAAATATCTGCAGAAGAATTAATGTCTCAAACCATTCAATTACTTTTCACTAGAGTTTAGAGATATATTACGACTTTAAATAAGTAGCGTCAGCAAAAAAATTTCAATGTATAAATTATAAGTATTTTTTTTAAATTAATATGACACAATTTTTTTATCATTCTATGACGAAGCATCAGCAAAAAAAATAATAGTCATATGGATTATACACTATGACTCAATATATCAGATTAACACGATTTTCTTGCCATTTAGATCTTTAGTACTGTCGGCAAAAAAAATCGATTCAACAGTTCAAAGTGACACAAGTTTTATTGTTATGTCGAGACATGTTTATAAGTAGAGTCAACAAAAAATGATCGGATTTAGATGAATTTGGACAAAGACCTAGTTTAATACATGGACGTTTCTGACCAATTTCATCAACAATCCCTAAAGTTAGCTATAGAAACTCACTTAATTGACCCCTAAATGACTTTTACGGGACTCATTAAGCTTATGGGAGGTTGATGAAGTCACTACCACATTTGATTCAAGATTACTTTTCAACTTGAATATTAAGACTCAAGTTACAACTTCTTGGTTTTAAGT
Source organism: Elymnias hypermnestra (assembly GCA_015832385.1). Classification (NCBI taxonomy): domain Eukaryota; kingdom Metazoa; phylum Arthropoda; class Insecta; order Lepidoptera; family Nymphalidae; genus Elymnias; species Elymnias hypermnestra. Next base: position 132,507 of record JACTOM010000061.1, on the reverse strand, counting down.
TAAGTTTTTAGTTAATAGTGAAATTGTAAATAAATATTCGAATATATTAATGTAACGTTATTATTGCGTTTTATTAATATCAACTCAAAACTAACTGACATTCTCATTTACATACTGACTGAATACCTAAACTGCTGGACCGATTTTGATGATGTTTTTTACATCCATCCTATTTCGTGTCGAGATTTTAGGTATATCTATGTTCAATTTCTTCAAAGTTTCAATGCAAGTTTTCAATAATCATATTTAACTTTTAAAAAACTGTTAAATGTCGTTCTTCTGCTAAAAATGCTAGTTTCCTATAAAGTTTTAAACTTTTCCATATCCAATTTATCTATAAATAAATCACTGTTATAGGATAGGTTTTTAAGAATCCCATAATTAGGTCGGTTTTCACCTAAAAACAATTGCTCCTTATGTAATTTTCTTCTAAAAATACACATGTCAAAACTGAGACGTCTTTTTAAGTCTTGTTTATATTTATACTAGCGGCCCATCCCGGCTTCGCACGGGTAGACATAAATAGGTACAGATATTTAAGTTATAAGCATGATAATTAAAACGACCATGAATTGACAAATATTATGAAAAAGTGTGATTCCTAATACTAAAACTAAGTAGCTCTGAAAAGAACTTTTTAAGTGAAGCATAAAAATGTGTTAAAAAAACTCGAAATATTCAATGTCGCTTGCGTCCACTGCGTAAGGTAACCTAGTTCATAATGGTGCACCCCCTTCTCCCGCACTGCCCCTCTCTCGTCGAGTTAGTTACTCGATGCGCTGCGTGGCGGCCGCCGCCGGCATGTATTTTTATTTTAATTTCATGATATCTTTTGAATGGAATATCCGATTTCAATAATTCAAAAAGTAATCATCAGGTATTGAGACAGTCTTGAATATTAAATTATTTATTTGGATAAAAATTTATAAATGGTATGGATAACACGGTCTGATTTTGATCGGCATTTCTATCAATTTGTTAAATGTAAAAAAGTAGTTATAGTGACGTAACTACAATAGTTAGACATATGGTCTCGCGAAGTTTTTTGTAGATATTGATATATTCTATAATATTGTCGAACATTTTTTTGTCCTATCATTAATACTCTTCACAGCGTATGCGATGAAAGACATTTTATGGCTAATTTTTTATACCTTCGGTTGGTTTTAATAGGAATTTCTAAAGATTTCTATAGGAATCTAATACTAAATATAGCCTATGTTACTCAGTGATAATGTAGCTTTCTAATAAAAAAAGAATTATTAAAATCTTTCCAATACTTTTTGAGCTTATTCGTTACATACAAAAATACAAATTTTTCCTCTTTATAATATTAGTGTAGACAAATGTAAAACTTTAGATTTCCGCGACTTGGAGGGAAAATGGGAGATATGTTAGGATTTTGTCATTAAAATATTGAAAGTGTCAAAAATTAATACTAATAATTTAAATAGTAAATTAAATGATGAAATGACGAGTGTCAAATTAAAATGCCACATGTTATTTGTAAATATTAAAACTATCTAACCTTCAAACGTATTAGCATTGACACTGGTGCACCTGTGTGGATCAACACCCTAACCACAACGTATAAAACTGTTACGGCGGGCCCAGAGGGTTATAGCGATCAGAGCTATACCGTACACAGTCATGGACGGCAGCAACACTCCTGGCAGGTGATCCTCCATGGGAGCTCAGTACGGAAGTTCTCACTAGTGCAGAGCAGAGGGGTATCACGCTGACGAGATAAAGAGGGTCAAGGTTCTGGCTAACAGAGCCTTGGCCCAAAGTAGGGGCGATCTACCCTCATTTGGATAAATGGCTGGGCAGAGAGCACGGATCGCTCTTCTACAGATTGGATCAGCTTACCAGTCATGGTTGCTTCGGCAAATATCTGTACCAAACTGTCGGCCAGATGTCACGAGTGTGGTGTCTCGTCAGACAGCCCCCCCACACTGTGGCAGAATGTGGCCTGGGGATCTCAGCGCCTCATAACATCGCTGATCAGACAACCCAACGTATAGGGAGACCGTCAGAGAAAAAAGAGTAGGTAGGCGGTGTTAATCAATAAATAGACATACTCATATTACTTAGAATATAAACATACACAAATACTTATAATATACATTCACTACATGCTCCTTAAATGTGGAGATACTCTGGCACTGCCGAATTTGGATAGGAAGCGCGTTCCATAGGTTTATGGCACTAACCGTGAACGATTTGCTGTGCCCTTAGCACCAATTCGTCAGCACGACGCGCATTAGGAGTATCAGTCCGTCTAAACTCAAATTTCACTTTGAGATAATAATACACAGTACAGCAGAGAGAGAATGTGCAAGTTCCGGTTGCAAGCGGTTGCCTGCTTTTGCGAGATTGTCATCTCGCTTAAGGAGGCACGGCAAAAGGAGAGGGTTAATGATGCTGAAACACTCAAGCCCCGACGAAGGGGTGCAGGAAACGGCAGGCGGACGTTCATACAACTCCTCCCACTGTAGAATATCTGTGAGTTGCAACGGAGGGGCCAGAGAGGAATACATTAACGAACCTCTAGCTCCCCACTCATGGTTTTAGTGGGTATTGCGAGTTCGTACCCTCGCAGAGTCCCACACTCCCGAACAAAAACGTATTCGCATAAAAACGCTGCACATCTTCGTGACGTTAATCACGCTTTTCACCAATAAAAATTTTACACTCCTGTACAATAATTTTTTACAAAATTAAATCTGGTACGTTTTCATACATTGCAACTCTTTTTGAATACCAAAGCAGCACTTAAGCTCCAAAACTGTAGTATACATTAATATAAGGCTAATGAGATTTAATGTCTATAATAACCTGGTATAATGTGACGCATGGATTGAAAGAAGCCACAGGTTCAAATCCTGGGGCATAAGTTTCCACATATAAAAAGAATCTTACATGCTTTGATTGTTCTTTCCAAACCCATTCTGTTTTTCGGTGATGGAAGTAATTCTGGAGTGTATTGAGGCTAGCAGTTGACCAACATAGTGGGTTTATGATCTCAAATTCTTCTGTGAGTTTCAAGGCCGGAAAATAAAAGTCAGCATTAATTTACATTTTATTGAAAGAAATATTCTGTACAATCTATGAAAAAATATTTATCACAAAAGGACGTTTGTCGAAGGCACAAGTACACCTTAACGCGGGCCCTTTGTATATAATATCTATAGCCCACTCAAAAATATACAAATGTTATATATTTCACAGTGAACCATTCGAGCCCGCGACTTCTTATACATCTACAAATTGTCAAAAAATAAAGGAATCAATAACAATACTCTTAGACCGACTGCGTACGGGACGTGACGTCACAAAAAGGGTTAACGACCTTTAATCCAGCACGCAGTCGGTATTATACATTTTAAATATAATTACAATTAAAAAAAAAACATCTAACATGTCAAATTCCACGTGTTATTACTTGCAGTCTTTGATTTCGTTGTGACTACCAGCATTTGATTAATATATAGAGAAAAATAATTACTATTTACAATATATTCGATGAATTAAAGATTAAAAATAATATAATTAATTCGAATAGGAATGCTCTGCGCAGAGCGAAAACTAAATATAAGAGACCTAACACCGTGCGAGTAAAGCACGCCGCCGACTATACAGTATTGGGTCGTTATACCTAGCGGACACTAAATATGGCGAGTTAAATAATTGGATAAAAATTACTGTAAACTAAATGGAACATGAGTTCATTGGGTATAAAATGCAATAACAGTAACCGATATCTTAGAAGAGTTACTAGTATCTTATAACAGTAATATCTGATAATAGTAATCGGTATTTTATAACAGCAACTGGTATGTTATAAGAGCACCGGATGTTTTACAACAATAACTGATACTTATAACAGTAATTGATATCTCATAACAGTTATAGAAGTGATCGGATATCTTTGCTATTTAAAAATGCACTTTAATTCAATGGGTTAAGTCCCAGTTTTAATTTACAATAATTTGTAACAAATGAATTAAACTTGCCAGGTTTAATGGAAACTACGATATTTTATTATTAAACTAAAATAATTATTACATTAAAAAAGTGTATACAAATAAATAACTTATTACAATCGCACGATTATATTAAACTAGATGAATCCATTTCTGTATAGTGAGCGGGTACGTTAACAGTGTCCATTTTGTGAAGACGATTATACGAAACATTTTATATATGATCTCGTTACAAAATAAACGATTATTATAACCTGTAAGTAACAGCCCATTAACGTCCCACTGCTGGGCACAGGCCTCCTCACTCATATGAGAGAGGGTTTTTAGAGCATAGACCTTAATAGAAAACTCAATATCCATTTTTGGATTGGCCCGACCCGGCACTGGAACCCAGGACCTCATGTCTGTAGTCGAACATGCTAACCACTAGACCAATGAGGCAGTTATAACTTGACATGTTTAAAATTGAGGGGAATTCCCTAATTAATATGACGTAATTTGAAAAACTGTCCTTTAGTATTGGCAAACACTGAAACATGATTTTTTTTTCAAAATTGTACTATTTTAAAACAAATTGTATTAAATGTATAGAGATAATTATAAAAATGTTATAAACTTATGAAAAGCCCGAATGAACTTGAAACTATTCGGGCTAGAACTATATTTGCTGAAACAAAACGCTGGATTTTGTCTAGTAACGTCATTTTGAATGGGCAAAGGAAAAGTAACCATAATCTATTAAAACATTGATTACTACAGCTGGTACAATCTCATTGGATTATATTTCACAAACGTGTTTAACGGCTTTGGGTTCTCGCCATTTAGGTTTTTTGTAAAAACAGATTATAAATAATCTGTCTCATATAATTGTCATCCACAAATGGACACTGCAAAATACAGTGGCAATAAGACATGAAACTTAGCACTAATGGCGTTTTCGCGGCTTTCGCAAGGAATTCTTACATATGGCGACACATTCCGAAGCACACGTAAACACAAAACAGACAAACAATATTCGAAGATTTCAAATGACATTGACATTTCTAATGACGGTCGCGTCACCGTGACTTTGACAGCTCATATAAAAATATATACGCTTCCAATTGTACCAACATTCAAAACGCAACACTGTCAACGTTACAATGACGTCGATTTTTAAATATTTTATACACATAGACATATTGAGATCATAATGACTAAAGTTGCCATATATTGCCACCATATTCTCTAGCCGCGTGTACAGTTAAACATGCATTACTAACTGACTATAAAACTGTATTCTCCATATTTCTTAGTAATTTATAGACAAAAATACATTCTCTAACCGCACACGGGTATATATTGCGTAATAAACAAGAGGCATGTGCAACACGCTGAAAAAAAAAGCTACAATCGTAGAAATAAATATTGTATAACCATAGACAATACCTATAGACTAAATAAACATCGTCGTTTCAATATTATGCATCGATTAAAAAAAATGGCATTAAACTCCAAGCATTCGGTAACGCTGATAACATATTCTTTTTTAAAGTAATTGATTTTGCAAAATCAATTAACCTATTATATAAACCTGGCCGGCTGGCATTTTAAACTATCTAGAGAGGCGTTTACTTAAAATCTTATGATGGCAAGAGTTTTGAATGCAATATGATTTATGATGCGAAAAATATAATGATATAGCCTCGTTTGTCACAATCCAGACAAAGCAGGGTATGCGATTAAAATGATAATCAAATTATCTGTCCCAATAATGACAAAATAGATAAATTATGTCAATAACCCGTTGTCTTTGGTACACATTGTGTATAGATACACAACCATAGACCAAATCGCTTTCATGCCATTGTTCGCTTTATTAACCAAGCGGGGGATTTGAAGTCCCCCATGCATGAGTTTGATTTGGTAACTTTAATATTAGAAGTTATTTGTTTTATAATTTGGGTGATCATACAAGCATTATAATTATGAAATCAATTCCCGGTATTTTTCTTTTTTATTCTGGAACGCGCGATTTAAAAAAAAACCTCAAATACGCAAGGTCTACGCTACTCTTATTAGCACGTACTAGTCTGCTAGTGATATGTGATTTGTCTCGCTCTATCAAATGCGGTACCGCTGCAAGGAAAGAGCGAGACAAATATACGGCACTGTATTCATTTTCGCAGATTTGTACGGCCGTGTCGTTTAATCGCCTTTTCAGATTTCCATAGAAATTAACTGGGGTCTTTTGATACCCCCGTTCGGAACATGTGTAATTTTTTGATACTTTTGGCCAGAAAGATTATAAAGATTCTCTAAAAAGCATCAAAATATAAAAATCATGGAGCCTCAATGCAAAATTCGAATAGCCCGGGTTTTTCAGAATTTTATATACCACATACCCTGATTTGTCTCGACAAATTATTGGTTAATAATTGTCAAATAGTTTCCCTAACTTTAACATGAGTATAAAAATCGTTTATTGCTTCGTCGATATCTTCCGTCCGAAAGAACGCTCCGTTAATTTAATGTATAATATGCAATCAACTATTTCAATAAATCTCTTATTTGGGTAACATTCCATTGCTATAAATATACATTTGTTTAAAACGATATATGAAAACCTTATTGCTTCTTCTCTAATAAGTATACATTGTAAATAAGACCATAAATATAATTTTCGATTCTTAAATGTAATCTATTCAGCTTATGGACTTGGAGACGATGTTTCAGTTCAGGTCAAAATTTTCCGTCATTTGTGTTAAATATAGCAAAAGACCTAATTCAGAAAAACTAAACATTTAATCTTTTGAGACAAAGAGAGTAAAGTTCCAATGTATTATCGCAATAATAATAGATATAGGACCTCAAATTGCGAGAAATCTCTCCAATATACTTAGATTTTATAGCAAAATGCTTGCTAACAGATGTTAAAATATCCTTAGAAACAACAGAATAGGTGTGACGTTCTTTAAAATGCGAGAAAACACTCAAAATGCCAAAGAAAAAATTAAATGGCTGCGATATCCGCTGCATCTATTTCAACTAAGTAGATTAGCGATCGACTTTAAAAAAGAAATGATTAAATCATAGAATAAGCACGTTGAAGGCATTCAAAAGCATTCGTAAGAACGTTTAACTTATTGATGTCATATTAAGTTGAATGAACTTGATAAAAAAAATAATGGATTGATATTAAATCCAAAAATGGTAAGTTTTAGCCCAATATTCAAAATTTACATATTCTCCAGGTGGCATTACTTTTGCCACTTGATCCTGAGGTTAAGTCTGATCACGATTCTGGATTAGGTGTTGACACTCCCAAAGAATTGGACAATTTCGACACTACATAAAACGCTAAATGGCTTCAGATTTTTAAGGAACTCTGACCACATTGCCCCAAAAAACGATATCCAATAATTTATTAATCACCATAAACCCAAGTCTAATTTCAAAAAGAATCAAACATAGGATAACAAATGACAGAAGTCAATAATTTCGGATCATCTCCAAGCCCCATTGGTTAGCAAGATGCAAGTGCCCATCACTGACTAAGACCAAAGATCTTGAGTGCGTTAAAAGCAGTAGCGAGTGCCACATCCTCAGGGCCTTGACCCAGGAAACCTGCAATGAGCTCCACGATGGCGGGAAGGGCGCATGGCTCGTTGCGTTGGAACGTGCAGTAGCGGTTCACGAAATTCATTGATCTGGATAATATTTTTCAAATTTAGACTTCCAGCTCTAGTTAGCAAAGCTATCACGTCGATCATAAAATATTTCTTAATAAACTAATATGTAACTATAACTATATACTAGCTCCTATAACTCTAAATGAAACCATTACATAACATCACGCCTCATTCCCATCAGGGTAGGCAGAGACCACGTCCTTCCACTTTCCACGATCCTTGCATATCTTCTTCGCTTCTATAATTCTCATTAAACCTCTCATACAAGTTCGCCGGTTTAGAGTACCCTTGATCTGACCCATATTTAAAATGTCCTGGATTTGGACCAGAAACGTTCGCTTTGGTGTTCCCCTTCCAACTTTCCCATTCTTTCTTGACTAATAAATCCTTTTTGTCAGTCTACTTTCATTCATTATCTCTACGTGCCCAAACCATCTAGGCATATCTCTCTCAACTTTAGTCAGTACATCTTCTTTTATACCACAACGTTCTTAAACTTCAAATGAAACCATTTAGAAGTAAATTACCTCGTTCCAAGTTGGTGCTCTAATATCACATCATTATACCATATAATCCAACATTTAACCTTCGTTGTTTGGTTATTTACATACCAAAACAAATTTTGTTTTTATCCAAATTGTTCTTAATTTTATGCTTTGAGATGGGATTTGTTTTATTTCGATTGTTTTCTTTAAATATCTTCATTCCTAATTGCGTTTCATATTGTATTTTCAGTTTTTGCAATCTTTTTTAGATATTGCTAAACATCTATAAGGCGTTGTCTTTGATATATCAATAAATTGATAATTGATATTATCTCTTTTAGTCGATTTCACTCTTTTATTTTGCTTTTAGTATAAAAACTGTATATATCAAATTCACATTTACTTGTGATAATAATAAAAACATGGAATTAACAATTGATGTTTTTAGCCAACGAGGTACCTTGATAAGATGAGATCAATATAGCGAGATAAGATATTGTGTTACTGATAATGCTTCCTTGATGCTATATATATAAAGAATGTTAGATTAACCATTCACGTGACGTCGTTGTAGGTAGTCTAAATTTTATTTCATAAACAAAACAGGAATATATATATATGAACCTTTTAACTCAACGTGTGTAATGATCACATGTTTAAATGAAAATCAATTATATACTCTTAAATAAGCAAGAAAATTTACTAATGATAATGACGCCAATCAAGACATTGACAAAAACCAACTTTTTATGAATAAAGTCGATGGAAGTTAGAATAAAAAAGTGCAACTCACCTTTCTGTTAACGAATCCTTAACGTGCAACGGCAGCTTGGAAGCCCTCATATTTGGGTACATAAAAGGCGAATCTGTTTCAACAAGTAACTTATCCAACGGCAATATCCTCTCTGAAAGCAATCTTCGGATTCCACCATCGGATTTATCCTTGCATATGTACCCAGTTATGCCCAAATAGAAACCCTTTTCTATATACTTGATGCCTTGCTCTACGGAGCCTGTGAAGGAGTGGATGACTACTGGGGGGAGGCGATTGGCAAATTCATCTAGGATTTTTATCAAGTCATCTTGGGCTTCCTTTTCGTGAACAAAGACCGGTTTGCGGAGTTCACACGCCATTTCCACCTGAAAATAATTTATTTTTGCTTATTTTTTTTATATCCTTGCAAGGAAATCTAATAGCATCCTGGCGGGCATCGTAAGCAGGTATCGGGATTGATCCAGGCATGCGGAAAATATAAGAAAGTGTATTTTAAAGTAACCAACCTTCCACCAATGACCAGATTATTTACTGTTATATCAAAGGTCACCACGAACATTATCTAGACATAAAGAGACTAATGTGAAAGTTAAATTGCTGGTGAGGCACTTATAGATAAAGAGAGACTCCACTTGGTTTTGGAGGTATTACGATGCTTCCTCTCTTGCTGAGTCCCACACTATTGATTAATGAGTCAGGGTTTATGTCTAACACATTCTACCAACCAATTTCGTCACAATATTCTGTACCGAGAAATAAAGACTAAAATGCTCATTTATCATTTACCAGATTAGCCCATTACCAACTTCACAGCGATCTCACTTGATTTACTCATTGCGTGCCATTTCAAGGTCATACATAGGTCACATAGTCTGTGACTGCACTGAAACACAGCTAGGTTACTGGTAAAATAATTATGAGAATACTATAAAGTGAATATAAATAGCTATATGAAAAAGACATTTGTACAAAGTTTTTTGATTCGTTGTTTTTTATAATTTCGCGCTTCATTAATGTTAAATGTCTAAAATATAACCGTCTCAATGTTGCAAAATGAATGGAACGCTGATTTATTGTGCTAATTATTCCATAATGCAATGATATTCGATCTAAAAAATTAAATGTTCATAAAAATGTTGTAAAAATCTAGAGATTTAGTTTTTAATCTTTATTTGTCTAAAAGTGCAGCGTAAGGTGCATCTAAAAGACATCCTTTACAAGTGTACAAAAAAGTAATGTTCGAACGGGGGGTATACCAAAATTGCATTGCCCCTAAGGCATTTGGCGTCTCTTACAATGTTTTCCTAATTTTATTTTATTCCGTTTGCGTAAGTTTTTATAAAAAGATCTATTTTATTAAGTTCATTTAAAAATTATGCTTAAAAGTAGCAAGAATTATGACAGAGCCAGATTTTAAAGTTATTTAACTTATAGAAATAGAGATTGGAGAATTATAATTTGGGTATCACCTCGTTGTGCATCCAGGGATATTCCTCTACCTATGTTTATGAATGCATGTAATGCTATTTTGATTTAAGCAATGGGTGTAATTTAAATATTTGGTTTGATGTGTCTTTAAATTCGCGTTGTATCATCGCTGTATTCGCAGAGAATTTGAGCCGCGTCTGTTTAGTGTCAGTGCATATGCAAACCCGTTGGATCGCTACTTGAGTATCTAAATATAGCAGGTGACACGATATCACAGTGTCATTGAACGACACAAATGGAGCAGGTCACTTTTAAGGATGACTCCTCCTAGCTAGAATGCCGTACTTGAAGACGCAGCACTTTGATTAGCTGAAGACTATGTAGTCCCTAGTTAGAACTCGAGATGTAGCAAAACTAATGTTATTGAGATTTAATACGTCATTATAACACTTCAATAACAAGGGTCCCAAGCTCCATCCTTAGCAAAAACAAATTAGGATATAATTTATTTTCTAAATATTCCCGATTTGAATTGGTAACAGACTTAGCATTAATCATCATTTTACACAGCAAACTAATTGAGTTTACTGACACTTTTTCATTGGTAAAATTACGATATGATGTAAATCAAATGATACTGTAGACGGTGTCATTAACAAATCAGGCAAGATAACAACGAAGCAGAAATATTGTACACATCTTCAAATACCAAAGACTTCGAGACCTATTACTAATTAGGTAAATTACAAATATCATTGAAACAAATAGGCTATTAAATAAAGACTAAGACGAAATAGGCACGTGTAATTTCCAATCATTATATCGCCATATGTCATAATGTACGGTCACAGTTAAACAATGACGATAACAATATAAAAACATCCGAACCTTCACTAGAAACCTTTGCTAACCCTGAATTCAAAAAATGTAACGTAGGCGTGTCTTACAATGGATTGTACTGTGACCTCTAAAGATCATATCAATGATACACGCAAGATTTAAAACCAATTTAAGCAATGACGACGCGTTTCCGTCCCATCACAGTGTATATAATTTACACACAAAGAAAGCTATGCCGACTGGCATTGAGAATATATGAGAACACGAGAATACAAATGGCCTATCTACAAGATTATTGGGTAAAAATAATTAGATTCATGCATTTGAAAAAGTTACATTGTAAAGCCATAGCTGGTGTTTCCTGCTGCATGGTCTAGACTACTGTGAGCTGGAATTTGCTATTGTATGCCAATCTCTACCACTATAATCTAAGCTATAACCCCATAATCTGGGCTCTACTAATCTTAAGATAAGATAATCTGACCACTTAATCTCGGTTCTCCTGCGACTAAAAACTGAGCTCCTTTTTTGCAAATACCTTCAACCAATGTAAAGTGATACCACTATACCACTAAAAACGGAGTTACGTAATTGTAGCTGGGGACACCACTACGTGATTGTCTTATCCCAGAGAGCTAGTCGAAAATTATACTAGGACAATCACTTCTTCTTTCAATCCTTGATTATGCAGATGTAAGCTAGCTTGACTGAAGATCAAATAAATAAACATGAGCGGATACAAAATCTATCGGTTCAATTTTGGTTTACGCAAATACTACCACGTATTACATTTTCGCAAAAAGCTTATGTGGTTAGCCATAAGTCTTCGCCGGAATCTGAATATACTTTCTGTTCTGTACTGGTTTACTATGTAATCCTAGAACACCTAAAATTTTCTTTTAAGTAATGTACTTAAAAGAAGAATTTGAATATCATCAGTCGGATTTAAGATCCATCAGACCATCCTAAAATTTAAAATCAAATATAATAGCACACACAATTAAATTATATGAACACTCTTTCTCCGTTCTAAATACTTGACAATTTTTAAGAGATAGGTTAAAATATGTTATCTGACAAAGGTATAAGCTGGGTTCTACAACTGTAGATGGGTTTACCACGGAAAATTGTATTCTATCATCTCTCATTGAAATATCGGCTGTATAACTAAAAACTATACCCAAAAGAGAAATAAATGCAGCAATTCATAACTTATAATCACTTTCGTGTTCGTTATCGTCTTCCCTCAATAGCATTCGTATTCCCTCAATAGCATTGTGTGCTATCAATTGATCGCTCTCATTACTGTTTATCCACGCTTTACATCGTACGCCAGACGCGTGACTCATTCATTAGATGGAACTATGCATTAATTGTTTGCCCAATTAGATATGCTAATAGACGGTAATTTCACAGCGATTCGATCAGCTACAAATCCGTGTCAAAAGTGTATTTAAACGCCGCACTTTACACGAAAATATATGTCTTCCGATAGCGCACGTCCACTCGAGAAATCAAACAGTCCGCAAATTCTAAATTATTCATCAGGAAACAAACACACTTCATGAAAAACATTATAACTTCATTTTTTATTGACTACAATTATCATTATTGGACACTATACTTTTATTTTGTCTGTTTTCTTTGTTTTACCCTAATATTATGTTAGAACAATATTTTGCGGGTTACTATGTTTTACATCATCGACATATTTTTAATAAGGTTTATTTTTGTTACTTTTCAGAAGTAACTCTGAAATAATGCTTGTCCTGTTTCCTTCAATAAAACCAGATATCATTTTAAGAAGCGCATTTAGCATTGAAAAAAGGGACATCTTTATTGTGTTACACATATTTAAGTCCAATAATGTAATTTCTCTTGCTTCATTAGTGTTCCCTACTTGAACGACCGTTATATCATCGAGCGTAATGTCTCAGTCTTATTCAATAACCACAAAATTAACATGCGATGAACAGCTAAATAATTTAACTTCTATGTATGTAGATTTAGCTGGATGCAGTGCGACTAAAATAATCACCAGCTAATCACCAAGAATGATGCATCGCTCAACTCCTAGTCAAAATTGACATTTTATTTTAAAAGCCTGTTTTGCGCCGAAGTGGCCAGTTTCAAAAGTATGTACTATGTGTCGCTATATAGATATATCCCTTATATACCTACACCACATGTTTTATATAATTCTTACATTTTCCGGCGTTCGAGGAAGAGATCTCTTCAAAAAGTTAAGTTTAATTTTTATATTGCAACTTATTTTTTGGTGCATCAATAAATAAGTCATCACCGTCGTGTGTTACACAACACAAGACAAATGCTGCGCTGTACGTCGTAACTTGGTTAAGAACGCTGTTTGTAACACCTATAGAATTATTGTTTTCTAACTTTATTTCTACTTCAAAAACAATCATCCATCAGTACCCTGGAAGTAACTCACCTGCCGTTTAAAGACTTCCCGCTGCACGTGCGGCTCTGAGAAGTCCTTAGTGTAGTTGAGGCCACATTCTCCTACGGCTACGCATTCGGGTGCTGCCGCTGTTGCCATCAACTCTGCCCAGGTCTCTTCATCTGTCATTGATTTCGCGTCGTGAGGATGGACACCTACATCATAAATTACTCTGGTAAACACTATTTTTGTCACACGAGCTTAGTGATAATTTTTGGTTATGTTCCAAATATATATTCATTCTTATCTTAAATACGTTTCTTAGTTTGAATAACTTCATTTAGGCACCTATATAACTATTACATTCATTATAGTAGGTCAGGGCTCGATTTCTTCTAAGTAGTTGTAGTAAGAAAGTTGCCATATTTGTAGGTCTACACATATGGAAAACAATGAAAGAGTTTACAAACGAAACTGAATGATCTGGAACACTCTGGCAATTTTTTAATAACTATTACATTAATTATTCTTGGTCGGGGCCGGAATTTGTTCTAAGTCATATGATAAGGTATATCATAATAGGGACACAAACAAAGAGTGTTGCCATATTTGTATATCCCCAAATATGGAAACTAATGAGAGAGTTTTGAAGCAAAACTGAATGATCAGGAAAAACTCAGGTGATGTTTTAATAACTATTACATTAATTATTCTTGGTCAGGGCCGGAATTCGTTCTAAGTCAGATGATAAGTTATAGCAAAATAGGGACACAGACAAAGAATGTTGCCATATTTGTAGATCCCCAAATATGGAACTAATGAAAGTGTTTTGAAGCAAAACGGAATGATCAAGAAAAACTAAGGCAATATTTTGATAACTATTACATTCATTATTCTAGGTCAGGGCTCGATTTGCTTTAAGTCGGATGATAAGATATGTCAAGTAGGGACATAGACAAAGAAAGTTGCCATATTTGTAGGTCCACAAATATGGAAACTAATGAGGGAGTTTTGAAGCAAAACTGAATGATCAGGGAAAACACGCCTGGCAATGTTTTGTGAATGTTGACAGAAATTTTCTGTAATACCATAAAGCGAATAATTACCATGAATTATTAAATTAACTATATTATATCATATACAACTTTGGGATGTAATATGTTCTTAAAACTATATGCCGGTTTTATTCCAGCCAATTTGAGTGCAGTGAGTGACGAACAAGGTGAGAGATTCCATCAGGACATTTCCTTTATGGAGAAACTCTATCAAGGGATGTAGAGTCCGAGAATGCTAGGAGATTATGGTTGGAAACCTAGAAGGATCACATCAAATGCTAGTGGTTATGACTTGTCATGTTTGAAGTTATAGCTACATAAGGGAATAGACTGCCATAAAAACAGTTGGTAAACTGTTTGGGGTAGAAATAGACAGGGAAAAGTATGAAGAACTGATTGTCGGCCTTCAAAAATGGAGAGGCACATGTAGAAGAAGATATTTGCCTAATAATCGATTTGATCATCGACTGGTATAACTGAAACGGGAAACAAGATGATGTTCTGGTGCCGTCTGACCCTTCTGTATTTGCAACCACTCTCTATCTTCTTAGAGGTAGTCGTGGTGGCGTATTTGTTAAATATGTCGGTTGTGTACAGATTATAATATGCCATATTTACCCAGCATTTCATGGAGTTCAAAAATCTGGGGTTAAACCGACTAGTACAAAATCAAGTATGGACGCTCTTGTGCCCTTATCCCTTTCTACTTACCCCCTTTTAAACTAAATTTTTTCGTGGTTTATCGATATATTGACTATTTTAACGGGTACATACCACGATGATGTAACTGGTTCAGTTACGTCGTGACCACGATCCATGCAACTGGGTCGAAATATGGATAACATTTAAAAACGCCATCGTGGTATGTACCCCTTAAAATAGTCAATATACCCCCGTTTTACTCTACGCTAGGGTTATTACAAATTACGATATTATAATCTGGATCAATTTCGACAATTTTTTTGTTGTTCTGTTTGTTACAGTAAGAAGGTTCGTATGAAAAAAGATATCAAAGTTACGTAGAACACCATATTAACATGTCTACTGTAACCTCCTTAGTGCTTATGACAATATAAACTTTTTAAATGTCACCTTATGTCGTTTGACATAATTGTCAGCGATTGACAAAAACGTATATTTACTCTGTATGCTACGAATAATGGACTAACATGTAGAAAATACAAGTAACACTATTTCTTTCAGGTAAATTAAAAATATAGGAATAGAAGATAAGTTTACAAAAAAAGATCCTTGTACATGCGTCTTCTTGGTCTAGTGTCTATCTCAATGTCAAACGTCTCATTGGTCTTGTGGTTAGGATGTTCGACTACAGACATAGGGTCCTGGGTTCGAGACCCGGGTCGGGCCGATTTAAATCAAATCAAATCAAAACATCTTTATTCAAGAAGGCATATTGCAGCACTTTTGAATCGTCAAATATTTTTTATTCCTTTCTTTTCCACACTCTAATTCTAATGTACGTCTTATGATGATACTCCAGAACGACTTAAAATCTAAAGTTACGAGGGTTCCTTCGCGCCCTGATCCGAGAAGAGCCCACAACAAGCTCAGTCGGGTATTCTGTTTTTTTTGTTATCATCATCATTACAATTCCAATCAAATTTAAAAATCAATATTGAGTTTTCTATTAAGATTTTCTCAATATTTGCCCGAAGCTGGGAAGTTGGCGGTGTGCTCCACCCACGTGCCTCGGAGAGCACGTTAAGCCGTCGGTCCTGCGCCTGATCTCTCTCCGGTCGTGTCGGATTCCCGTGACATCGGACTATGAGAGTGAAGGAATAGAGAGTGCACTTGTGTACTATATGCTTGCCAAATCGCGTTGGAGCAGCGTGGTGGGTCTATGCACTAAAAAATCTCGCTCCACAGAGTGAGGAGGAGGCCTGTGCCCAGTGGGACGTTAATGGGCTGCTACTTACTTACGTGCGTCTTCTACTTCCAACGTGATACTGGCGAAGTAAACTGTTTGGAGTTATGGCTTTATAATATTGATACTTTATGTGTTGTTTATTGATTTAAAGGCGTTTTTATGTATAATTGAATAAAAAATACTTCTCCGTCCGCGTAAGTTTCGTTAAGAGTTATAAGTTTTTGCTTATTATTTATAACAATACAATAACATGTGAGCAATTTAATATCTTCATAGATTGTTATACGTTTATCTCATTAGTTATCCTACACTGAATACCACTTGGAGATATCAAATGATATCAGATTATACGACCTGTTAACCTGCTCTCCTAAATATCCGAATAACATTCTAGATAAACAAAAAGATATTTTTCTTTTTAGCAAATCTCAATCTTCATGAGTTGTACACAATTTAATCACGTGATAAATATGATAAGACACTAGAGCTTAGAAATAACAACTTCTTTACGAATGTAATGTACTAATAATCGTTATAAATCTACGTTACTTATTGGGGATCATTCGATTATATTCTGCATTTAAATTAACGCTTTTATATCAACGTACTTGTTTTATCGAAGTAAATAAAGTATTTCAGTGTTCGAGCTACTTATTCGGTTTCAGTTGGCAATTTAACTAAGCTGTTTCAAATCTTCAATATGTGCATTGTTAACGAAATGATCTCCGTTTTTTAAATCCGCGTGCATGTTTTATTGAAATAAAGATAGTATTTAAGTGTTTGAGCTACTTATTCGGTTTCAGTCGGTAATTTAAATAAGCCGTTTTAAATCTTCAATATGTGCAATATTAACGAAATTATCTCCATTTTTCAAATCCACCTGCATTTCTTATTGAAATAAAGATAGTATTTCAGTGTTTGAGCTACTTATTCGGTTTCAGTAAGTAATTTAAATCGTGAAATTTTGCATTGTTAACGAAATTGTGTCCGTGTTTCAAATTCATGTGCATGTTTCATCGAAATGAATAAAATATTTCAATGTTTGAGCTACTTATTCGGTTTCAGTCGGTAATTTAAATAAGCCGTTTTAAATCATCAACATTTACATTGTTAACGAAATTACTTATAAGGACTTAACATAATTTTAAGAAATGTCAAAAACATACTTTTACAAAAGGCATATTATAATATTGAAGATTATTTAAGCGATAGAAATGTTTGGACTTGATTCCAGCCGCATATTGTAAGCTACAAAAACGGAGTAACCGTTGAGTTTCTTCCCGGTTTCTTCTCAGATTGCAGATTTGTTACCAATAGACAGACTACTGAGGATACAAAAGTGCTATTAAGCCTACTTGATAAAGGTTTTCATAACCCTCACATGTCGTAATAATTATGCATATAGTACACGCAAACGGAACTGCAGACTAAATTAGTTCATTTACATAACTGTTTTAGGTAACAAATGACTTTCTTATTCGCTGAACTGAGACACAAAAACAAGATGCTGTTAAATATTTAAATATAAGAAATAAAATCATTAAAACTATTGCTGACATAGTGAGGGGCTCGTAAGAAGACTCAGAGCCACTCAGCGGGCAATGGACAGGGCTAGGCTCGGGATTTCCCTACGTGATCAAATCAGAAATGAGGAGATCCGTAGGAGAACTAAAGTCAACGACGTAGCCTACCGTATTGCAAAGCTGAAGTGGCAATGGACAGGGCACATAGTTCGCAGAACCGATGGACGCTGGCGCCCGAAGGTGCTAGAGTGGCGGCCTCGCACCGGAAAACGCAGCGTCGGCAGATCCCCCACCAGGTGGACCGACAATATCAGGCGGGTCACTGGCAGCCGCTGGATACAAGCGGCGCAAGATCGTGTCCATTGGAATTCATTAAGAGAGACCTTTGTCCAGCAGTGGACGTCCATCGGTTAAGACGACGACGACGATTGCTGACAAGTTATCGTTATACTAGTTTCACGCCTGATGGTAAGTAATGATACAAGCTAATGGTGCTGCCACACTGCTGTTTAAAAATGTTAATAAACATTAGTAAACATTTTCTAACAAATGTCATTAGTACTCGTCTCTCTTCATATGTAATTTCTTAATAACAATTGTCGTCGACAGGGCCCACGGAAACACTCAACAAGAGTTTGTGTTTGGACCCCTTTAAATGAATATTTAATGTATTGTATTTTTAATAATCAAATAATAATAAATTAATCTGTCTTCGTTTTCGGGTGCGGTGTCCTAACACCTTTACTCCTATAAATATATACAAGATTCTTTATTGAACACCACGCTATAAATAGATGTACAATTACTCAGTATAAGGTACTTTTAGTGCGCAATTGGGCGGTCTTATCGCTCATTAGCGATCTCTTCCAGAGAACCCTGGCGTTAGAGAGACGGTCATAGAAAAGAGAGAGAAGGTAGGCGGTGTTACTATAGAAATAGACATACATATATTATCTACATACATAAAGATATTTATAACAATGCAAATACTTACATACATATAATAAATACATATATACATACATAACGCATTATGCAAGCCCATGTCAAGCGTTAAGGATGCTGAAAATTAGGTAAAGACAGATAGTGGTCCACCACACTCTATGTGAAGATGGACATACTCTGGCAGTGGCGAATTTGGACCAGTAGCGCATTCCATAAATATATTACTAATATCTACAATAAGTCCGGGATACCATATGTCCAACACCAGCAGTTATGCCACTCTAACCACTTTTTTGCAGTCTAAAAGTTAATAAAATTTTCTGACAATAATCAAACCATATTATTCATACCTCTAACGCACTTTACAAATTATTAAAACCGGACATTCCATTCCAAAGATATAACGAATTCAAAAATGTCAATCTAAGAAAATAAGTATGATTTAATAATCTTTCCAATACCACAAGATCTAGATTGGGTGAAACTGCTAAGCATTGCTAGTTGAATAATAAAGACACGCCCTCAACGAATTCACTTGTTAAAACACTAACGTTTGTCAGCCGCATTTACTGAATATAAATACATACAATAACATCACGGTTCACCCCTCTCGGTTACGCTGTAAAAGCCAGTAGGGCTAACAGCAACTACACACATCGAAAAAAAAAAAATCACGGCTCATTCCCATAGGGGTAGGCAGAGACAACGTCCTTCCACTTGCCACGATCCTTGCATATCTCCTTCGCTTCTTTCATTCTCATTAAACCTTTCATACAAGTTCGTCGGTTTAGAGTACTCTTGACCTGGCCGTTATTTAAAATGTCCTGGATTTGGTCCAGGAACGTTCGCCTTGGTCTTCCCCTTCCAACTTTCGCATTCACTCTTGACTCATAAATGGTTTTTGTCAGTCTCCTTTCATTCATTCTCTCTATATGCCCAAACCATCTAAACATACCTTTCTCAATTTTAGTCACTACGTCTTCATTTATACCACAGCATTCTCTTATCACACTATTTCTTACTTTGTCACTCAACCTACTCAAACTTCTCAACGCTCCCATCTGGACCCCATTTATTTTACTTATGTGATGCTTCTGACATACCCAACTTCCACATCCTTCTGACATACCATACATAAGTGTTGCAACAACACTCCTGCATACACAGCCAGTCTGGCCCTTTGAGACTCGATCTGGCTATTCATAAAGGCATGCAGAGCACTATTTACCATATTCCCTGCATTAACTCTCCTTTCAATATCACTGTCATACGTTCCATCTAATGTTAATTTAGATCCCAAGTATACAAATTATTTCACGTCTTCCACTTCATCCCCATCTATCACAATATTGCCATTCATTATAGATTCATCTCTTTCAAAAAGCATAGCTTTCGTTTTGTTTACATTCACTTTCATTCCTTTCCTTTTCAAAGCTTCATTCATAATATTTACATATTTACTGAATATAGATAAGTCAATTTGGCGCCAATTTGTTGCGAGCTTCGAATAGTTACATAGTATATATTTAATGCGTTGCTAGGGTGACTTACTTTAAACTAAACAATTAGAGGACGGATTAAATGTTTTCGCTTATTACCATTTAACGTGTTTAAGCTACCATGAAACACTAAAACATTTAAGTGAAATTAAGGCTACTTTCTTACAAAAAGTTTCCACTATTTATAATTATGTAAAGATAAACTTACATAGCCCAAAAAACAGTGATTCAGTTAACATGGTAATAACCATGAAATTCTCAAACATTCAAGTGAATTAAGGTCACTTTCTTACAAAAACTTATGTAAAGGTAAAATTTACGTAATTCTAAAGGCAGTGAATTCAGTTAATATGATTAATATTTGAGTATTACATTGCTTTCTAGGGCGCTAAGGGACCCTACTAACTTTATCTTATAAGTTGTTATCCAATATCATGTCGTGCACTATAAATAATATAAATTCAACATTTGAGCATAAAAAAGTGCTGTGTAAGCTTACTATTTGAATTATCTGTTATATTACATGTCTATACATCCTTGAAATCTTTCTCTTCGCCAAGAATAGAGAAATCTTTGAGACAACTCAAGACACCAGTAGCAGGAGAGGCAGTAGCAGCATTAGTAGCAGTAGAAATCAAGCTAATACGACCAAGACAGAGAGTAGCACTATTTCAAATAAACGGTTACTGCATGGCAATAGTTATATAATAAATTACCTGACAACATAAAAACTTTAAATCTATCAGAATTCAAAAGGAAACTTTTCATTGCCATAGACATACTGATTCAATATTTATTGAATCAGTATGTCTATGACGTCAGAGACTACAGTTCAGTGATTCCCAAAGTGGTCTATATCGACCCCTATGGGTCTATGACAACCCGCAAGGGGTCTTCGTCAGCGAAAAAAACTTTGGGGGTTCATGAAATGAAAATGGGGGTCCACAATAGTGGACTGGACGAGGCAGGACATCATTAGCCGAGATTTAAGATTACCCTTAAAAAATTGACGTCAAATGTTGATAATTTATTATTAAAACATCAGTTTTATCCTTCTCACAAAAAATATTGACTTATTGCTTATGTTATTTTACTTGTAGTTAATTTTATGTTTATTTAATGTTACTTATATTTTATACAAAGTTTTATTTTGAGTAGTTTTAATTTAAATTCAATTAATAAATGTATAAATTGACATGTGTTTTTACTTTAAAGTTTTAACACTAAACTTTACTACAGTTACAAATTTACAGTAAATCAATATCGGGTAAGTAGGGGGTCTACCCAACACGGAAAAACATGGCAAGGGGTCTACGAGACAAAAAAAATTAGGGAGCTCTGGACTATATGATGAAAAAACAGGACTAAAGATTTAATTGACATATCAACTATATTAATATAATTTGACATCCCCAAAATCTTAGAATAATATTGACATTGAAGAAGACCTCTCAAAATAAGTGACTTATATTAACATTGAATGGCAGATACAGTGAGACTACTCTAATTTGTTTACACTATTATAACCTACTTGTATTTAGCAAATGAATAAATTTGATTTGATTATCAGAGAGAAACATTTAACTTAGGATTCATAATAATAAATACTAAAATAAAAATGTTTTATTTCGGTACGAAAATATGTACAAACAAGTTGGAAGGACCCCTGTACTGAGTTTGAGACCCGTATTACTGGGTTCGCCGCTCTACCACCATTTCATTACAATAAGAAATAAAAATTAACATAGGTTAGGTAGATTACATTTTTACAATGTTTAAAAGATCGTGTGAGAATGGGAGACTTAGTGTGTGTGTGTGTGTCTCTGCGCGTCGGTATGTGTGTGCGTGTGTGTTCGTGTATATGTGTATGTTTAAGTCTGCCTCTCTGAAGTAGTATGTGAATAGAAATATATAGTGAAGGCCAATTTTTTATTTTCTACTAAATCACCGTTGCTAATAAATATTCCGTTTCTGTGTAATTTAGTGTAGCTAAAAATTGCGTTTTTAACCGTTTTAGTTCTTTCCGCTTCATCGGGTGTATGTTGAATTTGCTGTTAAGTTTATTATAAATCATCTGGGATTGAAAATCATACTGCCTTTGCTTAAATTTAGTGTTGAATTGTGGGATATGGCAGATAGTAACCTCTCCGTTTAGCCGTTTCAGGTGGGAACTTGTCTAAAGCACCACCATGCACATAAATGAAGACTTACCCGCTGTGGAATATATTGTGCTGGGGTAAAGGCGAGTCAATCTCAGTGCTTCTTTACTGCTCCTTACTGATGTGCCTGTTACCATAATTTTTTGAACACCTGCAACAATGAATTCATTTTTGGAAGTCATTCTACTTTAGGCATATGAGGGTAACATTTTCACGGATGAAACGTGACCCTAGTCACGAAAATATGCAGCGTTTTATATTCTAATTTACAGTACTTTTCATTAAATAATTAATTAGTATTTCGAAGAAATTCGTCATTTAAGATTTCTATTAATTATTTGCATTAATTTTCGACTCTTTCAATATTTTAATGACAATTAAATTCATTAAACTCCTAACTTGTCTTCCTTTTTCCCTCCCTCTTAGTCTCGAAAATCTAGTCTTACATTTGTATAAATATAAAAAAAGACTTAAAAATTAGTTTGCCAAAGAAGTTTCACTTCTGACATGTGTACTTTGTAATCAAGTGTTTTAATTTTGTTTAACCCACCTTATAGAAGATTACATAAAACTTAAACGTAAAGTACTAAATGGAAGATCACAAAAATCCCTGTTTCCAGAACATTTTTCGTAGATACCCTACTCCTATTGGATTTAAAACTTTCAAAAAATTTTACACTCCGAATCATAAGGTTAGTGCACTCAACCAGACAAGTAATCAAATTACATTACTATAATATAATTTAAACCCTCAAAAACATGGTTCATTGCCTCTACTATATTAACACAATATTATTTACACAGGTTTCGTAGGAAACACCTGTTGAAATTGGACTAAAACCTCTTTTATGTATTGACTTTTGGCCTCGCTGTCGCAGTGGTGCGAGTATTCGCTTTGCTTGCGGAGGTCCCGGGTTCAATCCCAGGTAGGACGAATTTAGGAAATTGTATTTTCTAATTTATCTGAGTCTGGGCTGGTGGGAGGCTTCCCTACCAGCAAAAACGTACCGCCAAACAAAGAAATTTGTGTTCCGGTACGATTCTGTGTAGAAACCGTAAGGGGTATATCGCCTCTTAACAGATTAGCGCGTTTCCATCTTAGACTGTATCATCACTTACCATCGGGTGTAATCACAGTCAAGCGCTAATCTGTCAGCAATAAAAAAAAGACGAATGTTGGATAAAAGATATATACGTATTTATGATAACTTCATTTAAATGTTTCCTTTTCTAACAATCCTATACTTTAGCTCCACGATTGCTTTGATGTCATGCGTTCAAATGATAAATAATTCTTTCACAATAATGTATAAGTTCAAGGAGCATGGTGTGGTCTTATAGTTAGTTCGCGTTAAGAATGCAGTGAGTCGTCATTGTTCACCGACCTAGCCCCGCCCATAACCCAACAGCTATGCCTTTAACTGGTCACTGTGAATTTGACTTTATAATTTGAAAAGTTTTGATTGGTTAAGGGGCGGAGCTAAGCGAACAATGATGACTCACTGCATTTGTAACGCGAACGAACCATAGATGTCAAAGTATCGTCAAATATCGTTTTTTCTATATATTATTTAAATGAATGACTGATGATAACATCAAGAACGACTTACAATCTAAAGTTACGAGGGTTCCTTCGCGCCCTGATCTGAGAAGAGCGCACAACAAACTCAGTCGGGTGTACGTTTTTTTTTTGTTATCATCATCATTACAATATATATATTAACATTTATTCTATATCTATATACATATAGAACAATTCATTCACTCCCACGCTTTTTTGTCTTCTAAGTATTCTTTCAAATTACAGAACGATTTCTCAATTAGGTTTTTTTCTTTATTTATTTACGATTTTGTTCTGTGTATACCTTAAGACGATATTTTTTGTAAAAATGTTTTTAAATACTCTAGTGCTTGATCGTTCTTTTCTATACATCGTTGTGCTTTTTAGTACATGAAAACATCGTAAGGAATCCATCAAAACATTGAGCAATTTTGTGATTTGCCTGCCAAACTAAAGTGGAGCACTGTTATGCATTTATAATCTTAAAGCCTCTCTTAAGGAGGCGTGTTCCCAGCAGTGGGACTAGATTTTTTACTTTTTTGGCATAGTTATAAAATATATGACAAGATTGATTATTAATTTTAGTGAAGGGCCAGTGTTGATAGATAGAATTTAACATTATACACAGTTGTCATTAAATAATTTGGTATCGAGTACAACATGGACTTTTATAATTAGTAAAAAAGTAAAAAAAAGTACGTAGCAGCCCATTAACGTCCCACTTCTGGGCACAGGCCTCCTCACTCCGAGGAGCGAGGGTTTTAAGAGCATAGACCAACCACGCTGCTCCACTGCAGATTGGCAGGCATAGTAGACAAGGGCACTCTCTATTCCTTCACTCTTATAGTCCGATGTGACTGGAAACCGACACGACCGGAAAGAGATCAGGCGCAGGACCGACGGCTTAACGTGTTCTCCGAGGCACGGGGGTAGAGAACACCACCAACTTCCCAACTTCGGGCAAATATTGAGAAAATCTTAATAGAAAACTCAATATCGATTTTGAATTGACCCGACCCGGGACTCGAACCCAGGACCTCATGTCTGTAGTCGAACATGCTAACCACTAGACCAGTGAGGCAGTTGTAATTAGTATTTACAATATACTCGAAGTTATAGTTTTGTATAAAACTATTGTCAGCAATCTTATATTAGATAATGAATTAATATATAACATTGACCTATAACTCTAACTTCCTTAGACAACGAAAGTTATTTGCAGGGTTAAGCATACGTATATATAACAAGATTCCACGATGAACCTTGAACTAACCTTTGCATAAGTTTAAGTTAAGAGCACTTTTAAACGTAAAGCGTATTACACAACAAAATATAATGCTTCATAATTTAATATCTCTTTCTAATGAAGATGTTATTGTCAACCGTCTTGGGAACAGGAAAAAGCACCCTGGTGTATGCTGTTTGCCGATGACATTGTGCTTGTTGGAGAGGATGGAGCTGACGTACAGAGAAGGCTAGAAATATGGCAGGAAAAACTGTAAAACGCAGGGTTGAAGATCAATAGGACCAAAACAGAACATCTGTTCTGTGATTTCGGGGATCCATCCAGTTTTTCTTCGATTGTCTTAGATGGTGTTTCCCTTCGAGTCTGCTCAGATTTTCGTTACCTCGGCTCTATCTTCCAAAACGACGGCGGCATTGACCGAGATGTTACTAGCAGGATAAATGCAGGTTGGATGAAGTGGAGGCAGGTCTCGGGAACAATTTGCGATGCCAGAATGCCCCTTAACCTAAAGGGGAAAATTTATAAGACGATCGTAAGACCTGATCC
>JACTOM010000061.1:63765-78751 GCA_015832385.1 Elymnias hypermnestra | reverse complement strand
CATTTGTTTTAATCCAGTTCTGATGATGGCATCCATGAGAAAACCGGATGTCTTAAATTTGCGTAAGCATGTGCGCGACAAATGGACGAATAACTCAAGATCACGCCAACCGATTTCGATGATTCTTTTTTTATTGCAAAATCAACGGAGAATATCAACGATACTCGGCAGAATCTTTTATAAGCTATTCGTTCTTTGAGTTGCCTACCGTAACTTCGGTATGGTCAAGTGCTAGTCGTAGTTAAATATGAAGATCAATGGAACTCCTCAACGGCTTACAATTGTCAGCCAAGGTACCGTCATATATCGCTATAGGTGGGAGAGACGCGGGAGCTGCCAAGTGGACACGCCGGGAACATCTACCTTGGCTGACGCCGACTCCGAATATAAGAATACGAAGAACACTATAAAAAACATCATATCGGTCAATGGGAGTGGAATCGGAACTGTTCAAGAGCGTCCCCGGGACTGTGGGTGGAGTCCACGTCTGGGTGACGTCAGAAATCGGATAACTCGACGGCCTAGCTGGCGCAGTGGTGCGAGTATTCGCTTTGCTAGCGGACGTCCCGGGTTCGATCCTCCCCGGGACGAATTTAGGATATTGAATTTTCTAATTTGAGTCTGGACTGGTGGGAGGATTCGGCCGTGGCTAGTTACCACCCTACCAGCAAAAACGTACCGCCAAACAAAGAGATTTGTGTTCCGGTACGATGCTGTGTAGAAACCGTAAGGGGTATATCGCCTCTTAACAGATCAGTGCGCTTCCATCTTAGACTTAGACTGTTAGCAATAAAAAAAAACCTAACGGGGTCGTTAAGGACATACTTGGGTCCTCTCCTCTACATGGGTTACTATGTATCGGCAGGCAAATGCCACCTCGACTATATGGCCAGTAGTATACCCGACACTAACCGTTCCAACACCTGTAAAACACTTTTTAAATTATTAAAATCGGACATTCCATTCAAAAGATAGTTCAGTCTAAAGAAAATAATGTCTCTCCAATCGAGTTCCTGAGAGTTGTAGACGAAAAAGGTTTGAATTAAAAAAGGTTTTATAATGAATAAGATTGAACATTTAATATTAAATCCGCTGTCGCGCGGGCGGTGCTAGTCATATGGTGGGCAGGTGCCCACGCGACTCCAGCTCGGACTTCTTCTTGGGCTGCGAGCGCTCCGTCACTATAAGCTGGGGCAGCATCGGGGAGGATTGCACCTGGAACATATTTAGCTACTTATCCCTTAGATTTTAACGGAAATAACCGTCGCCTCCATGAAAGACTGCCAAATGTTATGATTTTTATGTTTGCTAATAGTTAAATTATACAATGTTATCTTTTGTTTATTAAATTAAGACTCTAGTGTAGCGTCATGTTGCGCTAAACTTTGACATAGCGACAAAAGTCAGTCTTGTATTTATAGGGTCATATCTTAAAAATTAAAACTAACCTCAAAGGTTTTTATTCTTATTAACATCACTTATATAATCAAAAACAGAAATATCCACTAATAAACACTCACAGTTCGTAAAATACTACTAAAAAAACTTAACGACCTTCGACGCGACACACGCACCGTTAGTAACGGCCACTTTGTAACTGATTTATTTTGTCTATTATTTGTTACGCGTATTTCGTTGCGATAGTTACCGAGAAGCGAAATAGATAATACACATTATGTCTTAAAAAGAAAGAGATGCTTATATTTCTGATTGCTTGAGTTGAGACAGAACTATCGTAACGTTTTTATCACGCGGTCGGCAATGTCACACTTTCGGCCCTATGTGCGTAATATACTATTTAATAGTATGAAATATAATAAATTAAAGATTTGTGAAATTACTTTCAAGTACTTGTGTGTATAACTGCCTCATTGGTCTAGTGGTTAACATGTTCAACTATAGACATGAGGTCCTGGGTTCGAGTCCAGGGTCGGGCCAATTCAAAAATCAATATTGAGTTTTCTATTTAAGATTTTCTCAATATTTTCCCGAAGCTAGGAAGTTGATGGTGTGATCCATTCCCGTGCCTCGAAGAGCACGTTAAGCATTCGGTCCTGCGCCTGATCTCTCTCCGATTGTGTCGGATTCCCGTCACATGGGTCTATGAGAGTGAAGGAATAGAGAGTGCACTTGTGTACTATACCTGCCAATGCTCTTCGTGTGTAGTGAGGCCTGTGCCCAGCAGTGGGACGTTAAAGGGTTGCTACTTACTTTTACTTGTGTATACATATATTAGTGTAAGCAATTTTCACCTAGTTTCTCAGGAAATGAATGTCGGAATGGCTCCGATAAAAGATTAGTTATCTACGCCACGATATTAGCCTGACCTTTCCACTTCCCTCACATGCCATTATAATCTACTGGGTAACCTTTCCAACCCCTTGATAGGGTAAAGTTTAAAGTTAAAGGCGTGTTGCTGTACTACGACTGCATAGCAGCAGTTATGAGATAAGAATTTATAAAGAGGAAACATTTGTGGTATATACTTTCATTTTTACATAGGCTATATTACTTTCTAAAATGCATTAATGTAACCTAAAGTTTAAAACAAAAAATCTGCTAAAACTGTTGATGATAGAACAAAAAAATGTTCTACAATATTATAGAACATATTAATATCTACAAAAAAGTCCAGGATACCATATGTCCAACTACTGTAATTATGCTACTATAACTACTTATAATAATAATCAAACCATATTATTCACAACTCTATATTAATGATATTACATCGCTCTCCTACAGGTTGGTACAGGTGCTTACCAATCATGGTTGCTTCGGCAAATACCTGTACCAAACTGTTGGCTGTGAGCCGTCGGCCAGATGTCACGAGTGTGGTGCTTCGTCAGACACAGCCTATCACACTGTGGCAGAATGCCACGCCTGTGGATCCAGCGACTCATTATGACGTCGCTGATCGACACAGACACACAGATTATAGGAGCAATGCAAGAATGTTATCTCGCTTAAGGAGGCACGGCAAACAGAGAGGGTAAATGCCGCCGAAGCACTCCAAGCCCGACGAAGGGGTGCAGGAAACAGGAGACGGAGATTCATACAACTCCTCCCCTTGTTGAATATCTGTGAACTGCAACCGAGGGGCTAGAGAGGAATGCTCCATGGTTGATGGCGGCCACGCTGGGTTTTAGTGGGTATTGCGAGTTTGTACCCTCGTGGAGTCCCCACTCCACTCCAGCGACAAAAAAATGATATTAATGAAAGACCTTTACAATACCTGTAAAATACTTTCTTTTTATGTTTGTTACCTCATACTCATAGCTTACGACTGGGTAAACCTATCTTGATGATTCTTTTTTTATATTCTGATGATGGCATCCATGAGAAAACCGGATAAGTGTTAAATTTGCATTAAGCATGAGCTCGACATAGGGACGAATAACTCAAAATCACTCCAACTGACTTTTTTATTGGGAAGAATATACTTCAAGGGTTGTTTGGGATCCATGACAAAATAACGGAACTCTTCAATTCTTAGAAGCAAATTAACAATACTCGGCAAAATCGTTTAAAGGCTATCCAGATATTTGAGTCACCTACCGTAACTTCGGTATGGTCAAGTAATTGTCGTAGTTTAATATGAAGTTCAATGGAACTCCTCAAAGGCTTACAGTAAGAGTGTGATTTATGGCAGAATATATAATTGTCTGTAATCAAATTGCAATGACCTTACGTTTGTTGCTGCACTGCAATATTTATAAGGTGTACTATATATAAAGCGGTGGTAGCCGGGGGGGGGNGGGGGGGGGGGGGGGGGGGGACACTTTTGCGTATTAGTGTTGTGCTTTACTTAAATTATTTTTTACTTTTTATATGTTAATGTCTTAAGAGTTTTGTATTACATTGTCTTGTAACGAGAATAAGAACAATTATGTAATAAAATCTCCGTAAAGTCTACTACTAAAAACACTGCTATTCTATAATGGAATTATTTAATTTATTATCAATAACAAAATATTTATATAAGGCTTTATATGGAGAGTATTAAATGTTAAAGAATATAGCCAAATTTATTTATCATTGTCTCATTTCAAGATTATAAGGCTACAGTGTTTTGAAATAGAACTGAAACTACACCTATTATCTACGTACGTCTAATAATAGTTCACCTTCAGAGCATTTATAGCAGGTGTCAGTTTCCTTTACTCTTCTTTGACGCGGTGTCAGTGTGGTTTGACGAGGCATTGTCAACATTTCCTTGTGTTTGTTCAAGATATTCTTGCTGCATTGTAAATACGAAGGATTTACCATCATTTTTTAACCTTTAAATGTCGGATAGCAATATCTAAGTTAAGTGAAACACGTATTGAACTACGCGCACACACGTTCCAGATTTCGTGTAACCTTTTAGGAAAGAAGCCATATCAAAAACGATTTGCTAATTAATATACATATAGTATATTTGTACTTTATTCCACCTGTAATTCAATTACGTGATCAAAAACGTGTATATAATTCATTTTTAATGCTCATATTCATGTCAAAAACTTCATTTCCCTAACGTAAATTTAATAACAGACGTATAAAAAAGTATTTGCTAATAATATTTGTCAGGCGTTACTTCAAATATACTGGACCAATAATAAGTATGGGGTAACTAAGTAACCTATCCGTTATTTGCTACTTTACTGATAAAATAACAAGTAACGAAAGTAACTTCAATCCAAAAGAGGATCATTATGTTATTGTCAATATTTTAACTATGGAGTGAGCAAATGTTTAAGTAAATGAATAAATCAATAATTAATTTGTATACTTGGGATCTAAATTTACAAAAGATAGAACATGTGAAAGTGATATTGAAAGGAGAGTAAATGCAGGGAATATTGTAAATGGTGCTCTGCACGCCTTTATGATTAGCAGGTGGTGTCTCAAAGGGCCAAACTGCCTGTGTTTGCAAAGGAATAACATAAGTAAATTAAATGCGGTAGAGATGAGAGTGTTGAGAAGTATGAGTGGAATGAAACTGAGTAACAAAGCAAGAAATAGTGTGACAACAGAACGTTGTGTTATAAAAGAAGATGTAGTGACTAAAATTGAGAAAGGTATGCTTAGATGGTTTGGGCATGTAGAGACAATGAATGAAAGGAGACTGACAAAAAGGATTTATGAGTCAATAGTGAATGAAAAGTTGGAAGGGAAGACCAAGGCGTTCCTGGACCAAATCTAGGACATTTTAAATAACGGCCACGTTAAGAGTACTCTAAACCGACGAACTTGTATGAAAGGTTTAATGAGAATGAAAGAAGCGAAGGAGATATGCATGGATCGTGGCACGTGAAAGGACGTGGTCTCTGCCTACTCCCATGGGAATGAGGCGTGATAAACTTCAATTAATAAAGAAGCAATGTGATAGAATAGTCAGTATGTTTTACAACGCGTTTTTGTTTTATGAGTAATTATGCCAATACGTATGTAACTACTTGCACTATGATTTAACATGGTAAAAAAAGATATGTTTGAATAAACTCTTTTATTTATCGAATAGAGTTGTTTATTTTTATTGATCCTTTGATTTGGAAAAGCAAAGTATTACACCATCTTCTTCGAATTCATAGTATATCTTATATTAAATCTTTGATATGAATTGCTCCTGTTTAATATCTACAAAAACTCTACGGTTAAAATAACTTTACACTAACAAATAACTTAATAAAATAGCAGTTATTTGTCCTTAATAACGTCAGAGTTAAAATTGTCGAAAAATAACTTAAATAATAATATTATTCATCAAATCCATAACGTTTGTTTTAGAGTTTTAAATTATTATGAGAAATCTAGTTTTAATTAACGTGGGATACAAAAAAATAAGATATTCCTCGTCATAATAGGTAATGAGCATCGTCGTTTGTTTGTTATTTCAGTTAACATTTTCCCATGAATTTATCATAATTGGTAGGCAATGCTACTTAATTACTTACTACCTACTTAACCGACTTCAAAAAAAGGAGGAGGTTATCAATTCGTCTGTTTTTTTTTATATTTGTTACCTCATATCTCCCGACTGGGTGGACCGATCTTGATGATTTTATTTTTAAATGAAAGGTGGTGCTCGTCATAGGGTCTCATTTTTTAAAATCCAGTTCTGAGAATCCGGTCCATGAGAAAACCGGATAAGTCTTAAATTTGCGTAAGCATGTGCGCGACAAATGGTCGAATAGCTCATTATCACGCCAACCGATTTCGATGATTCTTTTTTTATTGGAAAGGATATACTTCAAGGGTTGTTTTGTGATAGTTTGGTAAGGTTCTGATGATGGAATCCATGACAAAGTGACGGAACAGATATTTGAGTCGCCTACCGTAACTTCGGTATGGTCAAGTGCTAGTCGTAGTTAAATATGAAGATCAATGGAACTTCTCAACGGCTTACAGTTGTCAGCCAAGGTATCATCATATATAGCTATATGTGGGAGAGACGCGGGAGCTGCCAAGTGGACACCCGGGGAACATCTACCTTGGCTGTCACCGAATATAAGAATACGAAGAACCCAATAAAAGAATACGCAATTATTTCTTACCTTTTAGAGCATATTAATATATTTGTAAGTTTGATTTGAAGGCGGTTCTTTTTTTGTTAAAATTTCTATTTATGTTCTGAATGTCTTTAGTTCTCAGCCCTATTGGATTTCACACCTGATCGGAGAAGGTGCGATCTATTAAGGAGCCTCGCCACTTATTAATTCGAGGTCTAGACTGTAAATGCTGCTCAAAAGGCGTCGCCTGTGAGACCAAACCTTGGCTTGTACCTTAATCTGGGTAATATTTGTAAATCGTAACGTCAGATATCGACGTATGCAAGAGGGCCCTAAATATCATGGTAAACGGCAGGGCCGGGAGAGGGCGACCAAAAAACGTGTGGATGAATGTGTGAAAGAGAATATGTGTGTAATGTACAAATGACAGCGGATAGAGTGAAGTGGCGAAAGGATACATGCTGTGCCCACCCCACTTAGTGGGATAAGGGCACGGAAATGATGATGATGAGATATCATGGACCAAGACTCCATCGGCGGAGTGGCTGTATTGAGTTTGATGATGTGCGATTACCTACTTGATAAAGGAGGGTATCAATCATAATCGAGTAGACAGAGTGATTAAGGGCGAATTTAGACGAAAATGCTATATAACAT
Source organism: Elymnias hypermnestra (assembly GCA_015832385.1). Classification (NCBI taxonomy): domain Eukaryota; kingdom Metazoa; phylum Arthropoda; class Insecta; order Lepidoptera; family Nymphalidae; genus Elymnias; species Elymnias hypermnestra. Next base: position 71,600 of record JACTOM010000061.1, on the reverse strand, counting down.
CAACCAGCAAATATGATGGACGGTAAAGTAGGGCTCGCGTAATCTGCTGGACCCGAAGGATATATAGAAATCCCTGCTAAATTCGTTTACAAGGACGATCAATTTGTGACCTTCGAGGATGTAAATCCTCAGGTGCCAACGCATATCCTTGTAATACTGAGGAACCCAATCTAATAGCTATTTAAAGATGAAAAGGGCCATCTAAGGGTAAGGCAGTTAAGGACGGTGCCTATGAAGGTCTGGACAAGTCTAGTTTCCGCCTGGTCATTAAAAATGGTGTGCAAATTATGTACCTAACTATTTATATGTACTGTACTGTACCTGTGTTCTCCTTGCCTTCTCATAGTCTTCGTGATCAGTATGGGGCACTGTGAAGAGGAAATTCTCGAAGATTGGATGCCGAAGCAGCTGCTCGCAGGTCCACCGCATCATCGGATCTTTATCAAGGCATTTCTAAACAAATAAATCAGTTTGGCCACGTTACAAGTCACTGGCTAGGCATGAAGCAAAAGACCATACTACAGATCATCTAGCTGCATCTCGGTGAATTACACCCGATTTCACCAACATTCCCTAAAGCATCAGATAGTTAAATGACGCTTTATCGAAACAATCTTCTAACTAGCTGTTTAAACGTCCTTAGGGAACACATAGGGCCTTTTTATAAAAAGTGTTCCAAACCAAAACTAAAAAAGAAGGCTCACAAATGTCATGAGGATATTAGTGCGGACTACAAGCTAAAGGACAGTTATTTTACAGAGTGGACTTATTCAAAGCCGTTGTTTATATGATCAGGAGTAACCAACAATTGGTCCATAAGCCTTTACTCTGCCATCCTCACACAAATACAAGTAATAATATAAAAAAGTAGTTATATCTTTTATAAAACTGTGTCTCCTAAAGTTTAGGCCAGCGGTATGCTCAATTCATGATAAGAAAAACCTTATTGCTTGGTTAAAAATTGATGAATTTCACTAGATACCTCTATTTTATAACAAGGCCCATAAAGTTTAGGGGGGGTTGGTGAAATCGGGCATCAATCAGTGACATAAAGCAATTGACAATTAAACATTTTAAATAGACATCAGATAACGTAAATTACTCTTTGAGCTACCATCTTAGACTAGAGCCTCGCTTAAAATCAGGCAAGATGACGGTCCAGGGTCAATCTTGCCAGAATTAAGAATAAGCATGTACATTTTACAAACAACATTGGATAACAACCTTGGGAAATCTTTACAAGTGCTTTACTACTGTGTTACCTGCGTAATTCCGGACGCTTTTTTCCAAAATAAAACCTATCTGCCAGAGAAAATGATTGTGAAAATTGGTACAGCCTTTTTAATTTCCAGCATGCTGACGATACTTTTCAGCAATATCCATTCCGTATATAATTTATTAGCTGAACTCGCGACTTCGTCTGCGTGGAATGTATTTTTATAGCAACCAATAAGAAACATACCCTCACTGCCCTTGGATGGTGGTATTTTCTAATATTTACTTTTGATAGAATCCATTATCTCAAAAAAAAAATTCTGTACAAGTTTTACATACCATAAAAGTTAATTTTTTTTTAATTAACACCCCCGCTAACACCCTTGTGGGTGTAATTTCGCAAAATCCGTTCTTAGTTGACCTCTACTCGATAAAAGGAATATTCCTACTAAACTTCAAGTCTCTACTCCTTATGTTCCAAGAGATATCGTGATGAGTCAATAGATACCTGGATATCTCTTATATATACGCCGGCGCCATCTATCTATCGGCACAGGACAGAGTCATTGAGTCACAAGCCGGAGTGCGTGCGGGGAAAACACGTCGGGAGTGTAAAGAGAAAACCCAGGAACCGGAAAGGGAAGAAAGCGGTGCCCCGTGCTGCATCGACGCCGCTGCCGCCGCCGGCGCCCCCAATGGAGACTGAACAGCCCTGCTCAAAGCCTACTCCAGCGCCCTCTAGCAGAGCGCCATCTCCAACAGACAAACGGTCGGATCCAGACAGAACCATAATCATTCAAGCCATGACGGCCATCGTGGAGGTGAGCACGGCCTACTTCGACTTCACCGTCCTGTTGGCCAAAGCAATAAGCAAACTGGCAATACTAAAAAATATGAAAGTCTACTAAATTTCAACACCACTGGCACGGCGGGGACGGAGCCATGGGAGCTGAATGACCACAGATGGGCAGTAGTAGCAAAGTTGAAAAAGGCTCTAGCCCTTAGGGGCTAAATCCAACGCCACATCTAAGATGTGTGAGAGCATCGGCCCGGGTAATGAGGCTTACCCTCGAGGCCCGTCCCCACTAGATTACTAGTGAAGAAACCCTTTGCAAGCCGGATTGCGTGCTCGATTAGTTCTTGAGTGACGGCCCGCCGCAGTGGTTAACCTTTGAAACTGTCGCGTTAATAACTATTATTGTTAATGTGTCTGTGTACATTGATATCGGGAATTGGACATTATAATCTGAATAAAGTGCTTGATTGCACCAATATTACCCACCAACGCCCACAGCATGGAAATTGAATTATGGAACCCACTAATGACGATGTCGACGGGGAACCCCTATGCTATGCTTTCTTCTTCTCCCTTATCCTATCAAGTGAATAGGTGCTAATTTAAAACAACACACTCATTAATTAGTAGTAAAAAGAATAACTTGCCGTTAAAAAATCTAACACCAACTCATTGTTCGCGTATCTTTGCGGTATTTTTTTCTCCAGGGGCTCTAGCGTCGTTGGTTCTGGTAATGCCATCCCCTGAAACGAAGTGAAGGTTAGCAAACCCTTTACCTTGCAGATTATAATAGCATTTTGTCCATTAATGGAGGAAAAATTTACATTAAAAGTAATTCTGTGCGACTTCCTTACCATATTATGTAATGCGACAAAAAATATCTCATGAAATGATGATACTTCTTAATTATATTCAAACCACGTACGTACCATTGTTATCAACTTTAATTTTAAGTGTTAAATGTGCTGTTGTTGTTTCTAAATTTACAATAAAAAAAAAACATATCTTTCCATTTAGCTTATTATCATTTTATGACGACGGGACGTATATGTGTTATATAATACTCATATCTATACATATAAAATACCTAGCTTAGTAACATTCAGTATTGTCATTCCATATTCTCACTAGTATTCACTCATTATCATTGCAAACATCAATTAGTAGATAAGGTTCGTTACAATAAACAAGCTAGTTAAGTTAACAACCCTCTCACACCCTGCACGTCTCATCCCTACCACATCGTTCTATATAAATACTCCCTCATTCCCAATTACACACAGCCTAGGAAGAGGCGGCCCAAACACGTCCTTGACGACCCAGACGACCAGATTACTATTGACAATGCCCCGTACACTAACACACACACACAGCGTCTTCGCCGGCGAAGACGAGGTCCCCGCTATCTGACGCACCCCGGCCGCGGCCACCAGTCGCGGACCCATGGGCGTCAAGATTAAGCACCTGTCCGATTGTCTTTTTCAGCAGCAGCAAACGTTGCTCTAAGCCTAGGTCCGAGCCTCGCAGGAGGCGCCCTTAGAGCAACGTTTTCCCCCGACGCAGCAGGGCCCTTCTACGGGCCCACCCCTCGGCAGAGATTCTGCGCTCGCCACCCCTCTCGGTTACGCTGTAAAAGCCAGTAGGGCTAACAGCAACTACACACATCGAATATAAAAAAAAAATTACACACACATTCTATATCCAACACTCTTAGTTCTAATATTGTTACTCTGTTTCTCATTACTCTGTTTCTCATTACTTTGTTTCTCATTACTCTGTTTCTTTTAAATCGTAATTAAGTTATTGTTTGGTTTTATTTTAATTTATAAAGTTAAGTGAATAAATAGTTTTTAACAAAAAGGACAAGTGTGTTTAACTGCCACATAACATGTGTATGTATGTATCTATTATAATAGGTTGAGTCATAATAAGCTTAGTAGTATGTTGGAAACGTGGTCACTGACTATGGGCCTTATTCGAAACCTCAGAGTCACTCAGCGTGCGATGGAGAGGGCTATGCTCCGAGTTTCTCTACGCGATCAAATCATAAATGAGGATCCGTAGCAGAACCAAAGTCACCGACATAGCCCTACGAATCGCGAACCTGAAGTGGCAATGGGCGGAGCACATAATCCGACGAACCGAGGGACGTTGGGGGCGGAAGGTGCTGGAATGGCGACCCCGCATCGGACGACGCAGTATAGGAAGACCCCCCACAAGGTGGAACGATGATATAAGGAGGGTCACCGGTAGCCACTGGAGCCAGCAGCAGTGGAAGTCCATCGGTTGAAGCGACAACGACGAAGTAGTATGTATCTTTTAGTATTGTTTCGATATTTTGAAGTCAGTTTTAGAAGAAGATCCACTAGAGAGTTAGCAGAGAGGCTCAATACATCCCAATCAACTGTCTGCGGCCACTTGGAAAAGTTGGGGAGAGTCAGCAAATTGAGAATATGGGTATCCCATAATTTGTGTGACTGTAACAAGGCGGATAAGATGACTATGATGTGATACTAGTGATGAAAAATGGATAACATATGAGAACGTCATCCGTAAAAGACAGTGGCTGGATAAAAATCATCCTCCTCTACCAGATCCTAAAGCAAACATCCACGGAAAGAAAAAAATGTTTTGTGAATGGTGGGATCGCAAAGGGATCATTCACCATGAGCTGCTAAATAGGATCGAAACGGTGACTGGAGACGTATATGTTGAGCAGCTACAAAGAGGCCAAGAAACCCTGGTGGAAAAGCACCCCGCACTTCTTAACTCAAAAAAAAAATCTCGAAAATGGCTGGTCTGTTTTGCCGCATCCTCCACACTCTCCAGACCTTGCTCCAACGGCTTATCGTCTGTTCCTTGAAGAATTTTCTGAACGGAAAAACATTCACTTCAGAACAGGGGGTAAATGAAGCTCTCCTTGATTTTTTTCAGTCAAAACCGGCCAAATTTTATGAGGAGGGTATCGACAAGCTAAAAACGAGATGGCAGCAAGTCACATCAAATAATGGAGACTATATTTTAAACTTATTTTGCTTTGTCTTTATGTCACCCAAAAATAAACATTTGAAGTTATGACTCGACCTAATATATATATATGTTTTTTATTTTTAGACAAATTTATACTATTAACTAAGTCTTATTAAGGTTGTCCAAAAGATATCGCTTTGAAGCGATAAGACCGCCTATTGTCTGTCGCTAATTAACATATAAGTCTTCTTTGTAATGTATATTGTTATTTGTGTGATGAACAATAAAGTATAAAATAAAAAAAGAAGATAGTTGGTAAATTGGACAAAAGATTATCAACTGTTTCATACAGTCTCAGAATCAATAAATAAAAGAGCCGAATGTTAATTGTAGAATATTTCAACATTAATAAGAAATGTGGTTAAAACTTAACCGGAATAACAAAATTTCGTAATCAAAAACGCGACATTTACGTCCAAATTCCCGCCAAAATCCGTTAAACATTATAGCTGCGTTCAGGAATTGTTAGTTGTCAACGTCAAATGTCAAAAACCAATGATAAAATTACATATATCAATCATAAATTAATGTTCACGTGTTATGAAACCAAACGTAATTATCTAATTAAAATTAATTACACTCAATTTTAATTCAATTAACAAAAAATTTACAATCATTGAGCCAACTTATCCTTGTGGATTCACCCATGAAATTTAAATTAAAATTCTTTTATAAATATTTATACGCTTAATTGTTAACATTGTTGTTTTATAAAAATAGGAATTGATTTTTTTTTAATTTGCTCGAATGAGTTTGATAACAAATGCTACACGGTCAGCTGGTGTGAGCCATGGGCGCAGCCATATTGGCTTTGGCTGGCCTTTCACTGCTACCTTTCACTTTACTGTAATGCCTCTATTAGGGTATATTAATTAATTCTCAACAAACATACATAGAACTCTCATGCTTGTTGTGTCAGGACGCCATTCCCCTTCCCTCACGCCAAGCTTATTTATTTAAATTGTGATGGTAATTGATAATAGCCGAATCAATTGTGAAAAATAATAGAAAATGAAAAAGAAAGCAACAGATTTTTAAAAATTATAACGTGTGTAATGAACCTTCATAAATTTACTTCTTCTTCTTCTTCTTCTTCTTTAATTTATGNGAACCTTCATAAATTTAATTTCTAATAAAATCAATTGTTTTTCTTTTTTTTTTTTAATAAATTGTTTAACTGCTCTGGGTTCCTGCTATTACGCGTACATAGGTTAAGTATGAGATATAGTTTTCAATACATTTAATAGAAAAGTTTTTTATTTAGATATAGATATTTTACGTATTTGTAAAGTCAACATTTCCTTATGTTTTTAATTTATAATTTTTTTTAAACACATTTATTCGAGGCGTTTATTGTCTATGAATATTTAAAAATGGCGGTCAGTGGCGATCTCTCTACATGACGAATACGAGATAACAAATAATAAGTTTCACTACAAAGTTCACAGATACATAACATTACCACCACTTCGCAGCCGGCTGTCAAGCAACATGCGATAGATAGACGAAAAAAACTGTTTGCTGATGGTTGAAAGTTTTACTTTAAAAACCATCACTCTGTTTTACTAATGGTCCAACCAAAACAGATTTCCCTCACTCTAGGGTCTAGAAATTAAATCCAATACGATTTAACATAGTGACGTCCCACAATCCCACAGCTGGGCACAGGCCTTCGAACTCATAAGAATGAAGGTATTTGCAGCATAGACCTTTTTTTTTCGCTGGGAAATGCATTTAGGCACGAATCCCGACCTACAGGTCAGGAGTGTGGGACTCGGCGAGGAAGGAGACCTCGCAATACCCACTAAAACCCAGCGGAACCCTCTTCATCCGTATGTGAGGCACCAGGTGTTCAACTTTCGCTTTCCAGGAGGTGGAAGGAGGCCCAGTACCCTGCCTCCTTCAGCGGTGAGCGGGAGCATCAGGTAAGTGATGATACAATCTAAGATGAAAGCACCCTTAACCTTTTAAAAAGTAATTCAACTCTTATACTTTCTTCATACTGGAACACAAATCTCTTGGTTTGTTGCTACGACTTTGGTGGTTGAGTGGTAACTAGCTACAGCCGAAGCCTTCCAGTCCAGACATCAGACTCAGTACGGTAAGATAGCAGTCTATTAACGTCCCACAGCTGGGAACAGATCTGCTCACTTATAAGAGAGAGAGTTTTAGACCCTAGACCCAACACGCTGCTCAATGATGGATTGGAAAGAGCAATCAATCATGGTTTTTTACAGTTCCTGCGTAAACAAACAAAACAGTATATACCTGGAAGAACGTGTTCTGCGAGAATATCGTCATATGCCTCGGTAATAGATCGCCAAGTGTTTTTCTGATGAGATAAAGCTGGTCCAAATCACTCTTCCCCGGCCAAAGTGCTTCACTTGACAGTAGTTCAGCGAAGACACAGCCTGTCAGAAATACCTGAAGGTTATTATATCTATATATACGTGAAGTAGCTAACGGGAAACTCAAAAAGTACTGGACCGATTTTAATAATTCTTTTTTCATTAGAAAGCTACATTATCACAGAGTAACATAGGCTATATTTAGTACTAGATTACTATAGAAATCTGTAGAAATTCCTATTAAAACCAACCGAAGGTGTAAAAAAATTAACCATAAAATGACTTTCATCGCATACGCCGTGAAGAGTACTAATGATAGGACAAAAAAATGTTCGACAATATTATAGAATATATCAATATCTACAAAAAACTTCGCGAGACCATATGTCTAACTATTGTAGTTACGTCACTATAACTACTTTTTTACATTTAACAAATTGATAGAA
>JACTOM010000061.1:28762-55326 GCA_015832385.1 Elymnias hypermnestra | reverse complement strand
AAATCAAATCAAATCAAAAATATCTTTATTCAAGTAGGCATATTACAGCACTTTTGAATCGTCAAATTAAATTTTTTTTTCCACACTCTGATTCTAATATACATCTGATGATGGTACTCAAGGTCGGCTTAAAATCTAAAGTTACGAGGGTTCCTTCGCGCCCTGATCCGAGAAGAACCCACAACAAACTCAGTCGGGTAATTTTTTTTTGTTACCATCATCATTACAATAATATATTAGTTTACTATATTTTAATTAAAATTAGAGCAATTCGTTCACTCCCAAGCGTTTCTATCGTCTAGCTAATCTTGCAACTTATAATACGATTTTTCTATCAACTTTCTTTTAACAAAGACTTTGAATTTATTAATTGACATCTTTAGAACGTCTTGTGGGAATTTATTATAGAAACGTATACAGTTACCTTTAAATGAGTTGTTACTTTCTCATAGGCTTTATTACTTTCCCAATAAAAATAGGGATCCCTAATAAATATGCACTGATTTAACCCAAGGTCTGAAAAAATTAGTCACAACTATTGATGATAGAACAAACAAATGTTCTACAATATTATAGAACGTATTAATATCTATAAAAAAGTCCATGATACGATAAATCCAACTACTACAGTTATCCAATCACTACTTTTTTTCCATTTCAAAAGTTACTACAATATTCATACCTCTGTATTAATCCTTATCATATTAATGATATTTTATTAAAGCTCGTTTCGATACTTGTAAAATACTTGTTAAATTATTTAAACCATTCAAAAGATAAACGAATTTAAAAATGACAATCTAAAGAAAATTGTATCGACCCTTATAACTGGGCCTGCGACTGGTGAGTTAGCTCATATTGCAAGGATACTAAGTCAGTAAATGATGTCCATATTTCATTAAATAATAGAGGGAGTTTGAACCAGTAGTAGAAGTTGTATAAAAACTACGTGACTTTTGCTGAGAAATCTCCCTCCGTTAGATGAGAACACCACCCTGTTCCTCTCACCTAGTAAGTAACAGCCCATTAAAGTCCCAGTGCTGGGCACAGACTTGCTCGCTCCGAGGAATGAGGGTTTTTAGAGCATAGACCTACCACTCTGCTCCACTGCGAATTGGCAGGCATAGTACACATGTGTACTCTAGTCCTTCACTCTCAAAGTGACGGGAATCCGACACGATCGGAGAGAGAATAGGCGCAGGACCGACGGCTTAACGTGCTCTCCGAGGCACAGGGGTGGATCACACCGCCAACTTCTCAACTTCGGGCAAATATTGAGAAAATCTTAATAGAAAACTCAATATCGATTTTGAATTAGCCCGACCCGGGACTCGAACCCAGGACCTCATGTCTGTAGTCGACCATGCTAACCAATGAAGCAGTTTCTCAGTACTCTCACGTAATTCCCCCAAATGTTATTTATATACTGTTTGAAATCATTCGTGTACAGTAACGTCATGGCGAACGTACTTGTATTACTACAGTTGGGTAATAGTTTAAGCAAAAAACGAAACAATCGCTAAAAACCGCATAATGTGACCTTGGTAGTGCTACCAAGGCCAAGGTTGCGCAACCAGTGCGAGCTCCCCGTAATGAGGTTAAAATGAAAGTTGTCATACCATACCAGACATAGCACCGTCGTTATAACGTACGTCGACATTAAACAAGCGAAAGCGGAAAGCAGAAGTGTTAGGTATTGATATAAAATAATATCAGGTGTCTTAAAATATTCATTTAGCTTACTGCGTGAACGCAACATATTCAAGGGGCGCGGGGGTTAAGTCAATCGGTAGCCTGGCTCTTGGGAATTCAGTCGCTATGGCTATCAATACGAAATTGAATTGGAGTAAGAATTAAAGTCTCAAGATGCTGTTCAGAGGCTTAATTTCGTAAATCAGGTGATTGAGCGCTTTTCAATGTTTACCAATTTGTTTTCGGATGAAGCTCATTTTCTCTTAAAGGCCTTGTAAATAAGCAGAACAGCCGCTACTGGAGTGCAACGAATCCAAAACGCAAACATCAAAAACATTTGCGTAAAGTGAACGTATGGGCTGCGATGTCGGCGCGAGGAATTATCAGCCTTTATTTTTTGAAGACGAAAGGGAGTGTGCAGTTACAGTGAATTCAGAGCATTATGTGGAGATGGTAGACAACTTCTTGGTACCTGAACTGCAAAACTTTCCTGGCTATAACCAAAGAACAACAAGACGGAGCAACTTCACACACGTCCAATACGTCTCTGCGACGTGTTTTTGAAATTTTTTAGCCAAATTTATCTCCCGGAGAGGTGACGTAAATGGCCCTCCAGATTTAACCCATAGGGGGTTACCTTAAATCCAAAGTTTACAACAATAAGCCGACTTCACTGGCGCATTTAAAAGAAAATATCCGTCATGATCCGTCAGCATGTCGAGCCGTCATAAGTAATTTTACTGTTCGATTAAATGAGTGCCGAGAACGCGAGGGTTTACATTTACACGATATTATTTTTAAGAAATAAATCCCCCAAAAAGTGTATTTTAATGATTAATTAACATTTTTTCTATATAATCGACACACTATATATAAAATTTCTTATAAGACATCCTGTATTTTAAATAAAGAATACGGTTCGTCATTTGACCAAATCGAATTCTTAAAAATAAAGGCCTTCCCCTTGGTAGATTTCTAAACATTGTAATTGATGTTTCATAAATTATTAGAATTACTTCAATTACATTGATTTTTTTTAAATTGTAACTATTAAAAACTAACAGAGAATGATAGTTTCTTAATAAATAAGACAATTAACGACTGTATTCTTGATTTTTATATTATTCTTTAATTAGATTTAATTATGCGGAATTAATTCCAATCAGATAATTTCTTGTATTCTTTACTTCAACATGTATTTATAAAAAAATATATTGTTTTACAATTTATAGCAATTCAACGCGATCGCTTATCCAATGTGAACAAGCTGAGGAATCTATATGCCTTTGAATTTCAAGTTCGTGCTCTCTATGAAAGCGGTCTTGTTTTTCAGCACGACACTTATATTTATAAGTTCTCCTGATGACAAATGATTCTAAACATTGTCATTTATAAGACCAGAGGAATTAACAGTGGCGGTCTAGTAACTATGATATTTTGCCAGCTCTCTCAGAGGTTTTGGATTTGATTACGAACAGGGCAAATTTAAGAAATTATATTTTATAATTTGTCTACGTTTGGACTGGAGGTAGGCTTATACTTATTTCACCTAAGAAGGCAAGAGGAAGGAGGGCAAATAGACGCTTTTATTAATAAGAGAACTTATTAAATAATTTTATTAAATAGATTAGAGAATGTATGGGTTAATGAATAACTCATCAAATGTTTACTCTACGCTGATGATCAAGTAATACTTGCATCACCTGCTAAAGAGCTACGGGAGAGTATGAATGAAGCTTTGAAAAGGAAAGGAATGAAAGTGAATGTAAACAAAAGGAAAGTTATGATTTTTGAAAGAGATGAATCTATAATGAATGGCAATATTTTGATTGATGGGGAACAAGTGGAAGAGGTGAAAGAATATGTATACTTGGGATCTAAATTTACAAAAGATGGAACATGTGAAAGTGATATTGAAAGGAGAGTGAATGCAGGGAATATGGTAAATGGTGCTCTGCACGCCTTTATGAATAGCCAGATGGTGTCTCAAAGGGCTAGACTGGCAGTGCATGCTGGAGTGTTGGTGCCAACACTTATGTATGGTAGTGAAAGTTGGGTATGGCAGAAGAATCACATGAGTAAAATAAATGCGGTAGAGATGAGACCGTTGAGAGTGATAAGAGAACGTTGCGGTATCAAAGAAGATGTAGTGACTAAAATTGAGAAAGGTATGCTTAGATGGTTTGGAGTCAAGAGTGAATGGGAAAGTTGGAAAGGGAAGACTAAGGCTAACGTTCCTGGACCAAATCGAGGTCATTTCAAATAAGCGCCAGGTCAAGAGTACTCTTAACCGATGAACTTCTATGAAAGGTTTAATGAGAATGAAAGAAGCGAATGACATATGCTAGCATCGTGGCAAGTAGAATGAGGCGTGGTGCTATATATGTATGTATAAGAGAAATTATTGATTAATTTTATTTAATTTTTTACGAAAAATAGTATATGAAATGACGAGTGGCCAATTAAAATGTCACATGTTATTTGTGAATATTTAAACTACCTAATCTTCAAACGAATTAGCATAAAAAACGTTGCACATCTTCTTCCTTGAAAATTTTACCGTCATGCCCCTAAAGAAGTGTCACTTCAAAAGTATACTCGTAATTTTAAACGTTTGAATAACCCATGATGCCGGTTTAACTTTTGAAACTATGTATGAAGCAAGCCCACTTAGATGGGAATTGCAACACCTGGCATTTGAGAGGATTCGAACTCATGCAAGTGTGTCATGGCCACCCCTCTATAAACTCATCTCTAAACGATGGACTATTCATTTTTATTCAACATATACATATATATATAATTAACTTGTCTGTCTGTAATGTCGAAACAACGACGTTATAATAAATCTTTTCATAGTATAAAATGAAGTCGCTTAGATCTTTCAAACTATTCATCCCATTTTAATGCAGTTTTCATCAACAGACAGTGTGATTAAAGACGAAGGTTTATATGGATAATTCATATATATCATAGAAAAGAAATTCAGAGATTTGTAATGCGATGTCGTGACATAATTTTGTGCTCAATCCTTACGAGATAGATCAAATTAATGTCTCAGGCATTGATGTCCAAGGTGTGAACCAAAAAATTTGTTATCACATGCCCCGCGGAAACTATTGATGATAGAACAAAAGAATGTTCTACAGTATTATAGAACGTATTAATACCAACAAAAAAATCCGCGATGCCTTTTGTCCAACTACTGCACTATAACTACTTTTTCACATTTTAAAAGTTAATAAAAGTGCCGACAATAATCAAACCATATTATGCATACCTCTGTATTAATCCTTATAACAATATCTGTAAAAATTACTATAACAGGATATTCCATTTAAAAGATATTACGAATTTAAAAATGTCAATCTAAACAAAATCATGTTATAATATAATGGCTCAAAAGTGTTCGCAAGGGATTTGTCTATTGGTCAGCGTCAGCTCACACAGCTAAGGACTACTACCGGCGAACTTATTGCACCTAGAGGTCCTATGGACAGTTATCAACCTCCAAGCCTATTAATTTGGTTCAAGACCTCAGTGTCAAACAAACCAGACTATATAGCAAAAGAAAAACGGAATCACAGCGGAACTCCTGAAGCCGGGTGGAAAACCCATTCTTAATGCCTTTCAGCGAATGTTCAACTCCGTCATCCTGGAAGGCACCATACCAAAGGCATGGCATAGGAGTATAGTTATTGTGTTCATCAAGAAAGGTGACAACACCTTATAGAAGAACTATGGACCTGTTGCGCTGTTGATACACGTCTATAAACTGTTCTCGAGGGTCATTACGAATCGTCTCACTTGCAAGTTTGACGATTTCCAGCCCCCCGAACAAGCCGGCCGCCGAAAAGGCTTTAGTACCATAGACCACATCTTTACGCTGCGGCAGAATATACAGAAGACCGAGGAGATAATCAGTTACTTTGGTTAGCGTTCGTGGACTATGAGAAAGCCTTCGATTCGGTGGAAACATGGGCCGTGTTGAGATCTTTGCAGAGATGCCAAAACCTGGGCGAAACTGACATGGCAATGGCATGGATGATGGACGTTGAGACCGGAAAGTGCTGGGATGGCGACCCTGCACCGAAAGGTGCAGTGTAGGCAGACCTCCCACCAGGTACCGACTATATCAAGAGGGTCATCGGTAGCCGCTGGAGCCAGGCACCTCAAGATCGGGCATCATTGTGCGAGACCTTTGTCCAGCAGTGGACGTTCATCGGTTGAAATGAGTGAGTGAGAATATAATGTACTACATAGTATAGCGATCCACATGGACGAAACCGCAGAGCATTGCTAGTGTTCGCACAATCTGGCGCTATCCATTGGTACCTCGGAAGGGGCGTACTCGCGCCATCTGCAAGCTGTCCGAAGTATTGGCTATCGGGAGGCGCGCGTATACGACATGAAAGGGCGCCTCCGCGCTGCTCCATGAGCATAGAGCAATGTAGTCTATAGATTATCTGTAGTCGTAAGAAGTCGAGATCTAGCTGTCAACTCTCGAGGCGTATGGTGACGGGCGCAAAATAGGCCCGTTTCGTGATTTTGTATGGTTTTATCAAGAAAGTGCGGTATTTCCACGCGTTATTTGGTTTTGTGGTGCTAGTGAAGTAGTTCGTCGCGTTTTGTAGGCCCTATCATAGCCCACGACGAAGTGCGGCGGGTCATAGCACGGCTAAGTTTTTCCGCCCACGTGGTGGCCGCAGTTGGACTTCCATGTGTCTTTAGAGTGGAACAGAAAACCAGCGTCACCGACAGCAGTTTTGGATGCCTTGGCAAGTTACAGACACATTCCACAATTAAAAACACATACAAATACACATCCATTTGCACATACCACTACCAGGGCTCGTCGCCGTTGAGGAGATCGGCGGCCGGAGACCAGGTAGGTGTACGAGTACAATTCATTCATATCTGTTCGACCCCTGTGAAATCTCTCCCTTAACATTCTCCTCCCGCCGTCTCGGGACCGATTCGACCTAGACCTTTATGTGCCGGGTCCAGGGTCGAGTCCATGCCAGGGTCACGGCCAGCGTGAACAGCTATTATTACACAAAATGTGTCTATAGATACTTTTTTTTAATGGGTTTAGTCTGACGATGATGTAGAAATGGGAACCTGCACAGTCTCATTGAACATGTAGTTATATTGACATAGAAAAAAGTGTTTTTTGGCCATTATAAATCGAAAACGTGCTCTAATTGGAGAGGGCCGTTATAGCGAAAAGCCGTATAGTAAGGTACGGGGGTGTAATTAACACTTACAAGCCCTATGAATGTTCAATGAACTTATCTTTAACCTCGATTTAAGCTGGGTCGATGTATAATGTTTTGAAATACTACATGAATAATGTAATAAACAGTGGTATAAAAGTTATTAGGACATGGCACGCCAGACTTGGTTAGAACTTTCTAGTTTTGTGGACATGGGTACAGTTTTTTCGTGGTAAACTTTGTTGACCAAGGTATCATGGGTACTTTCAGGATAATGTCTACTATGAATATCTGAGAAATACTTCGGTAACTGATATGTAGGTAGGTAGGTGAGAGTTAGACTGTTAAATTATAGATAAAGAGCACGTTTTTGAATCTTAATAAGACAAAGATAAATTGAGAGTACAAGGAGACCCGGTTAAAGGAAATGTCGTGGGTCATTCAACTTACGCAAGTAGCATACTCAGCTCGAGACCACTTCGTTGTTTCTAAATAGCCGATGTCAGTAACCTGTCTACTGAGTTATTCTAAATATAATACATAAAAAGACCGGAAGCAGTGGAAATAAAAGAAAAAAAATCTCGTATGCAATTCTCACGTAATAGAGGTGTAACTTCCAAAACTTTTGGGATTAAATTAATGATAAGCATTTATATATAACGTAAAATTGTATTGATAGGGCTAATGGCCGATTGCACCAACATTCCCTAAAACATCACATAGTTAGGGGACCCCTTATCTATAGAAACAACCCTAAATGTACTTGGGGAGCCCCTAAGATATAGAAACAATCCGTTTAACTGGCACCTTAATGTACTTACGGAACCCCTTAGCTATAGAAACAATCTCATTATCTGGCCCCTAAATGTACTTAGCGAGCCATCTAGCCATAAAAACAATCCCATTAACTGGCACCTAAGTGTACTTAGGGAGCCTCTTAGCTATAGAACCAATCCCATTAACTGCCACCTAAATGTACTTAAGGAACCCTTTAGTTATAGAAACAATCCCATTAACTGCCACCTAAATGTACTTAAAGAACCCCTTAGCTATAGAAACAATCTCATTATCTGGACCCTAAATGTTCTTAGCGAGCATCTTAGCCATAAAAACAATCCCATAAACTGCCACCTAAATGTACTTAAGGAACCATCCTACTATAGAAACAATCCCATTACCTGCCACCTAAATGTACTTAGGGAGCCTGTTAGCTATAGAAACAATCTCATTATCTGGCACCTAAATGTACTTAGGGAGCCTCTTAGCTATAGAAACAATCCCATTACCTGCCATCTAAATGTACTTAGGGAGCCTCTTAGCTATAGAAACAATCCCATTAACTGCCACCTAAATTTACTTAAGGAACCCCTTAGCTATAGAAACAATATCATTAACTGCCACCTAAATGTACTTAAGGAACCCTTTAGCTATAGAAACAATCTCATTATCTGGCCCCTAAATATACTTAGGGACCCCTTAGCTTTAGAAACAATCTCATTATCTGGACCCTAAATATACTTAGGAACCCCTTAGCTATAGAAACAATCACATTATCTGGACCCTAAATGTTCTTAGGGACCCCTTAGCTATAGAAACAATCTCATTATCTGGCCCCTAAATATACTTAGGGACCCCTTAGCTATAAAAACAATCTCATTATCTGGACCCTAAATGTACTTAGCGGGCATCTTAGCCATAAAAACAATCCTATTAACTGGCACCTAAATGTACTTAAGGAACCCTTTAGCTATAGAAACAATCTCATTATCTGGCACCTAAATGTACTTAGGGAGCCTCTTAGCTATAGAAACAATCCCTTTAACTGGCCCTACATGTTAGCTAGCTTAGGGGAGGTTGGTGAAATCAGGCATAAGTATGTTATTGATTACGGTTTAATAATATATACCAACACAACAAACACTGTATAATCTCATCTTCTCGCAATCAATCTTATGCATTACGTGTCTGTCTCTTTTTACTGTCGTTTTTTCGTTTCATCGACTTTCAAATCATAACGATGCTAAAGAAGTTTTCACTTCAAAAATCTTCACTAAATAGGCTTCTACAGTTGTTTTGGAACGTTAAATCGAACAATTTTATCACATTACTTCGAATGCACGACCGACGATGGTATTACATAACGATTTTAAAATCTTACGTTACGAATGTCGATACGCGCTTTCGTTTGAGAAGAATCCACATCAAAACTTTCCTCCGTCAGTCTTAGCTTATCTTTTTAACATAATCGTTACTATGTTATTCTAATTTAGTTTAAATTAGGGCAATTCAGCAACTCCCAAGCGTTTTTTATAACATAGATTATAATTAGCCTTTCTTATTCAGCTTTTAATAGGGTCTGGAATTGAATGCTTTTTGAAGTGAAACTCAACTGCATTAGACAGAGTGATTCTTGGAGAAGTTATATATATTACAATATGTTAAGGTTTTGTGTAAATTGTTTGAAATATAACGATAATTGTCGGAAGTTTCGTAAAAATCAAGCCGTCCGGAAGTTTTCATTGACAATACTGTCTAATCCTTTATATATATAATGAAACAATGTACAGAAAAATAATTCCTCTTTTATATTTCTACACAAAACTCTAAACTGACATATATCTATCTTTTAAGAATAACTCGATATACACATATAACCTGCGATAGAGCCTACGCTTGTAATACTTCTACTGACGTTAAAAATAAACGAGAATGATGATACTCACATTTGTTTTACATTTAAATATGATAATGAATAATGTAATTGTAAACATAAAAACGGTAGGATTAAATGTACATTTACAAGCTGTAGAACAACTCTTTCTTATCCGATTAAATCGCAAGATAACGAAACTAAAATAAACTACAATTATGTATAATTTAATTAACAACCGTGTTACTGCAGTAATCTACGAATATGTAAACAAAAAAACCAGTATAAATAGTTACTAGCTCTCCTTCGTACGTCTATCCCAAAAGGGATCATGGTATGGACGGAATATTCAGATGAGCAGCTTCCACCTGGTTAAGGGATGAATTTAGGGATTAGATTAAATTGAAGTGAAACTTTGTATTGTAATAAATTACGACAGGTATTAAAACCGTAAAAAAAGAACCGCCTTCAAAACAAACTTACAAATATATTAATATGCTCTAAAAAGTTAGAAATAATTGCGTATTCTTTTATAGTGTCACCCAGGGAAGATGTTCCCCCGGTGTCCACTTGGCAGCTCCCGCGTCTCTCCCACCTGTAGCTATATATGTAGGCACCTTGGCTGACACCGACTCCAAATATAAGAATACGAAGAACATTATAAAAGAATACGCAATTATTTCTTACTTTTTAGAGCATATTAATATATTTGTGAGTTGGTTTTGAAGGCGGTTCTTTTTTTGTTAAAACTTTTATTTATTTTTAGTGAATCGTAAAAAAAACGTAAAAACGTGTTGCAATGCAGCAACAAACGTAAGCTCATTGCTATTTGATTACATAAACCTATATTTTCTGCCATAAGCCACTCCCTTACTGAAAGCCGTTGAGGAGTTCCATTGATCTTCATATTTAACTACAACCGGCACTTAACTATACCGAAGTTACAGTAGGCGACTCAAATATCTGGATATAGAAGATTCTGCCGAGTATCGTTGATTTGTTCCTCCTGCTATTTGTCATGGATTCCATCATCAGAACCTTACCAAACTATCACAAAACAACCCTTGAAGTATATCCTTTCTAATAAAAAAAGAATCATCGCAATCGGTTGGCGTGATCTTGAGTTATTCGTCCATTTATCGCGCACATGCTTACGCAAATTAAGACTTATCCGGTTTTCTCATGGATGCCATCATCAGAACTGGTTTCAAAAACAATGGGACCCTATGACGAGTACCACCTTTCATTAAAAAAAAAATCATCAGATCGGTCCACCCAGTCGGGAGATATGAGGTAACAAACATAAAAAAAATACAGACGAATTGATAACCTCCTCCTTTATTTGAAGTCGGTTAATAAACAAAAGAGTAAACGCTGAGTTTCTTAGTGCAATCTGAACTGAACTCGTGGTGGATTTATTACCAACAGTGCCTTCTGAACATATTTTAATATGCAAAATTTTAATTTGACTTGATTACAAACGACGTTGGGTCTTTACTTTAGTCAGTCCCTTAGAAAACCAACACTCCTCCATGCACAGCCAGTCTGGCCTTTTGGGACACCATCTGGCTATTCATAAAGGTGTGTGTGTTCATAAATTCGTCGGTTTAGAGTACTCTTGACTTGGCCCTGAATTAAAATATCCTGGATTTGAACCAGGAACGTTCGCCTTGGTTTTCACCTTCCAATTTTCGCAATCACTCTTGACTCATAAATCCTCTTTGTCAGTCTCCTTTCATACATTCTCTCTACATGCTCAAACCATCTAAGCATACCTATCTCAATTTTAGTCACTACATCTTGTTTGATACCACAACGTTCTCTTATCACACTATTTCTTACTCTGTCACTCAGTTTCAATCCACTCATGCTTCTCAACGCTCTCATCTCTACCGCATTTATTTTACTTTTGTGATTCTTCTGCCATACCCAACTTTCACTACCATACATAAGTGTTGGCACCAACACTCCAGCATGCACTGCCAGTCTAGCCCTTTGAGACACCATCTGGCTATTCATAAAAGCATGCAGAGCACCATTTACCATATTCCCTGCATTCACTCTCCTTTCAACATCACTTTTACACGTTCCATCTTTTGTAAATTTAGATCCCAAGTATACAAATCCTTTCACATCTTCTACTTGTTCCCCATCTATCAAAATATTGCCATTCATCATAGATCCATCTCCTTCAGGAAGCATAACTTTCGTTTTGTTTACGTTCACTTTAATTTCTTTCTCCTGTAGCTCATTAGCAGATGATGCAAGTATTACTTGTAATAATTGATTCTTTTAAATCAGTTTAACATTTATATGTCGGAGTGTAATAGTCTGTGGAACGCTGGTGCCATCTGTGTATCATGGGGGCAGAGTCAATAAGTGGCAGTCCGGCCCGTCTCTCGGCAGTTCTCGAGTGGCGGTCGGCCGGATTAGTCGACTATTGAAACTGTCACGTTCCTAGCTATTATTGTTAATGAGTTTGTGTAAATTCATATCGGAAACATTAATACGAGTTAATTGACAAAGTGTTTGATTGCACCAACATTACCCACGAACGCGCACAAAATAAGAAATTAAATTATGGATCCCATTAATGACGATGTGCGCGGAGAACCCTACGCCCCTGTGCTTTATGCTTGTCCGTTCTCTCTTATTCTCCGACATATATATCAAGTTTATACGCACTTATCATCCTGGCGAAGCCGAAGTCGCAAAGTTTGACCACACCATCGCTAGTTAGTAGAATGTTTTCAGGCTTCACGTCACGGTGTATGCAGTTATGGCGGTGACAATAAGCGACGCCTTGCAACGTCTGCCAGATGATTTGCTTCGAGAGCAGTTCCGGACAACCCTGTCAAAGAAATAACATAATGACAGTTCACTGCGTATACATATTAGAAAACTTGTGCGTTCATAAAAATATTGACTCTTTTAATAAAGANTAGGTAGACCCCCCACAAGGTGGACCGATGACATAAAGAGGGTCACCGATAGCCGCTGGAGCCAGGCGGCGCAAGATCGGGCCTTGTGGGTATCATTTCGTGAGACCTATGTCCAGCAGTGGACGTCCATCGGTTGAAGCGACGACGACCGAACTTAAGTAATGAAAATAAACTCGTTATAAATTCTAGTTTACGCTTCAATAATAAACTCTTAGAAAATGTCGCTTAATAAATTTAAAGTTAATAGAAAGCTGATTGAAAATATATAGCATATAATAAGTGGCAAGATTACTTATTACCACAAAGTATACTTTTAAGCATCACTTGAATCTTTATATGTTAAAAAAAACAAAAAGAAGCAGAGAATTATTCTGCAGAATCCTCTGTATTGTATCAGCGAATGTAGACCGAGTTATATCACTTATTATAATATGAATAATTTATTCATTTTAATTTTATCATTAGTCTATCATATCTTTATATATATCTACTAATTTATCATTTTTTTTAATTATTATTATTATTTTTTATTGACTACGTTTAGTTTATCATGCCGAGTGAATCAGAATGAATAATTATGTTTTGTTCTCTTTTTATTAAGACTGGATTAATTTTGTTATACATTTAGTTGCCAACTGTTTTGGTTTTTTACTGCTAGTTGCCATTTTTTCCCTTTTTTTCAAATATTTTAACACGCTGTGGCGTCACCGGGGTCACATCTGAAAATCAGTGTCATGAGTTGTATAACACATGACAATTGCTGAGCTGTGAACCTTTTCCAGGTGGTGTTACGCTGCAAAGCTAGATTAAGAATACTGTTTGTAACACCATCACAGAATAAATGTTTCTTTCTTTCTTTCTTTCTTACACGATAGAAACGCGTGGGAGTGAATGAATTGCTCTGCAATTTGAATTATAATATGATATTGTAATGGTGATGTTAAAAAAAATACCCGATTGAGTTTGTAGTGGGCTCTTCTCAGATCAGGGCGCGAAGGAGCCCTCGTAACTTTAGATTTTATGTCATTGTTTAATACCATCATCAGACGTACGTTAGAATATGTATGCTGTAATAGGCCTACTTGAATAAAGATATTTTGACTTGATTTGATTTGATTTGATCACTATTAATTTGAATGTAATAAAAAAAGCCTTGGAAATCTTTAAAAGGCACTCAAAAGCACTCTACTTGTGATAGTGTTAGAGACGACACCGACTCCAAATATAATAATACAAAGAACACTATAAAAGAATACGGAGTTATTTCTTACTTTTTAGAGCAAATTAATATATTTGTAAGTTTGTTTTGAAGGCGGTTCTTTTTTTGTTAAAATTTATATTTATTTTTTGATTTGTAGTGAATCTGAAGTAAACAAATTTGTCTCAATATTTGTACACCTAAAAACGTGTTGCAATGCAGCAACAAACGTAAGCTCACGTCTATTTGGTTACAGACAGTTATATTTACTGCCATAAACCGCACCCTTACTGTAAGCCGTTGAGGAGTTCCATTGATCTTCATATTTAACTACGACTAGCACTTGACCATACCGAAGTTACGGTAGGCAACTCAAATATCTGGATGGCTTATAGAAGATTCCGCCGAGTGTCATTCATTTGCTCCTAAGAACTGAAGAGTTCCGTCACTTTGTCATGGATTCCATCATCAGAAACTAACCAAACTATCACAGAACAACCCTTGTAGTATATCCTTTCTAATAAAAAAAGAATTATCGAAATCTGTTCACGTGATCTTGAGTTATTCGTCCATTTGTCGCGCACATGCTTATCCGGTAATTTAAGACTTATCCCGTTTTCTCATGGATGCCATCATCAGAACTGGTTTTAAAAAAATGGGACCCTATGACAAGCACCAGCTTTCATATAAAAAAAAATTATCAAGATCGGTCCACCCAATCGGAAGATATGAGGTAACAAACATTAAAAGAAAAATACAGTCGAATTGATAACCTCCTCCTTTTTTTGAAGTCGGAAAATGGGGCGTGAATACGTCTTGTAACGAGGCTTCCACCTCCGCCGCGCGCGATGTGTTACTTTTCTTATTTTGCGTTATAAATTCTTTAATCTTTTAGCTATTCCGTGGTGTAATTGAATTTCAGATGGAGGTGATAGATATGTAGCTACAACACCAAATTGTATCCCCCGATTTTTTATTCGTTGTTTTTATTTTATACTGCCTCATTGGTCTAGTGGTTAGCATGTTCGACTACAGACATGAGGTCCTGGGTTCGAGTCCCGGGTCGGGCCAGTTCGAAATCGATATTGAGTTTTCTATTAAGATTTTCTCAATATTTGCCCGAAGTTGGGAAGTTGGCGGTGTGATTCACCCCCGTGCCTCGGAGAGCACGTTAAGCCGTCGGTCCTGCGCCTGATCTCTCTCTCCGGTCGTGTCGGATTGCCGTCATGTCGGACTATGAGAGTGAAGGAATAGAGAGTACACTTGTGTACTATGCCTGCCAATCCGCAGTGGAGCAGCGTGGTGTATCTATGCTCTAAAAACCCTCTCTCATACGAGCGAGGAGGCCTGTGCCCAGCAGTGGGACGTTAATGGGCTGCTACTTACTTCGTGTTTTATATACTTGTTCACATCGAAAATTCGGTGAAATATTTATTATGTAAATTGAATTATAATGATATTTTATTTTAAAGTTTATATCGAATTATATTGCACGCTATCGCATGATATTTCATGCTTTATTCTAAAAAAAAAGCCAATGTACAATTTTATTTTGTAACGTGTTTATATTTGGAGTCTTAAAATGCGACCTTGCCAGTGTTAAGTAATATAATGAATAACGAACAAGTTTATATCAGAAACAATGTAAAACAAATTCCAAAGGCAGGAAGAAAAGCAGTCTTCTTTATAAGACGAAGACACGCGATGTCACATAACTTGATGGAAACATCGATTTGCGAATTATTGACGTTGTTAGTGAAGCGAAGTTGGACAGGTCTCGTGTTATACTATTGTTTTTTGCAATGCTTCGAAAAAAAGAGATGTATTTTTCATTTATTCCCTTATATACCAGCTCAATACTCACATATTATACTTTTATCGGCTTCAGTGGCCCAGCGGCCACGGGTCCCGGGTTTGATCACCGGTAGGGCAATTGCATTTTCTGATTTGTGTGATTCGGGACTGGCAAGAGGCTACGGCAATGGCTAGTTACCATCCTACCAGCAATGACGTATCGCCAAACAAGTAGAAACCGTGAGAGGTAATTTGACTCTTGATATATTAGCTGTACAAATCGTGAGAGGTAAATTGCCTCCAATGGCTTAAGCTGTACTAAAACATTGTAGAACATTTTTTTGTTCTATCATCAATAGTTTCCGCAGTGCACACGAGTTTTTGTGACTTATTTTTTTCACACCTTGGGTTGTATAAATGCATATTTATTAGGGATGCCTATTTTTTTGGGAAAGTAATCCAGTCTATGTTATTCAGCGAAAACGCAGCTTTCCAATGGTGAAAAAATTTGAGAAATCGATCCAGTTGTTTTTGGGTGAAGACGTTACAAACACACGTACAAAAAAACAACTATTGAGTGACCTTCAACCGAGAATCCACGTGTCGTATTTTTAAGCCACAACCTTTTTGTAAATAAAAATCACAATAATCGGATTTAATCTCAAAATGAATATGAATGAGGATACAATATTGTATCAAATTGTAATAAAAAAATCATCACGATGAACTTGAAAATCAAAACATCGCAATCATTTATAATTAAGCTTGTGTCTGTCTTCGTTTGCATATTATTATACATTTCCAAGGACACGAAGAAAAAAGTTAAAATGAGACACATAGAAGTGAAACTTCATTGGCAAACTAATTTTTAAGTCTTGTTCATATTTATAACAATCTAAAACTTTAGGGAGATATGTTAGGAATTTTATTGTCATTAAGTGTCGAAAATTAATCCAAATATTTCCTTTAAATATGTAAATTTTATTTGTTATTGTTCTCAACTCCGCACACGAAATTGTAGACGAATATACATACCTGGGACACATAGTCCAACTAGGTAGGTCCAATTTCGACAAAGAGGTAAACCGCTGAATCCAGCTCGGTTGGGCAGCGTTCGGGAAACTACGCCAGATATTTTCGTCCGATATTACTCACTGCCTGAAGACGAAGCTCTTCGAACAGTGCGTGTTGCCAGTGATGACCTACGGCTTCGAAACGTGGTCGCTGACTATGGGCCTCATTCAAAAGCTCAGTCACTCGGCGTGCGATGGAGAGGGCTATGCTCGGAGTTTCTCTACGCGATCAAATCAGAAATGAGAAGATCCGTAGCAGAACCAAAGTCACCGACATAGCCCTACGAATGGACCGATGGACGTTGGGGCCCGAAGGAGCTGGAGTGGCGACCCTGCACCGGGCGGCGCAGTGTAGGGAGACCCCCCACAAGGTGGGTTGCCGGTAGCCGCTGGAGCCAGGCGGCACAAGACCGGGCCTTGTGGACGTCATTACGTGAGACCTATGTCCAGCAGTGGACGTCCATCGGTTGAAGCGACGACGACGATTTGTTATTGAATTGGCATAATAAACGCTGCACATCTTCGTGACGCTAATCACGCGTTTCATCCGTAAAAAAATCTGTAATCCCGTTAATAGTGAACGTTTACGTAGCGAAAGGTACATGTATGACGAATGCAAATTCAAATGAATGGTAAAGAGAATCTCTGTTTCGCTTATATTCGGATCGCGTGGGAATATGGGAAAATGCGTTCTTAGTAAGAGACTATGTCGCGAGAGGATAATATACGCTGAATTTCAAGTCAATCAAGTAAATGGTCGCTTTCGTTTATATATCTAGATCCCCTGATCCCGATTCTTTAATGTCATCAGTTGTAAATTGGAATTGCTGTATGGGTAAACTTGTATATTTTCACGTAAAGTGATGTAAAGGCCTACTTGAATAAGCCATTTTTAAATTTTTATTTTAAGGTATTTCGTTTTTCTTTTTTTAATTATTTGGATTTTAAAAATCATTTTATTTATTGAGTAATAAGGGGATAACAATAATGTTGGTCGTGTATTATAATATTACATTCGCCAACGTCCATACCATGTTGAATACACCGGTTCTCGTCCGATCACCGAAGTTAAGCAACATCGGGCGCGGTTAGTACTTGGATGGGTGACCGCCTGGGAACACCGCGTGACGTTGGCTTTTTAGTTTTTACTTTTTTTTATAATACTAGGTTTCTTTTTCATGTTATTCTTGTTGAACACACAGTTTCCGACATAGTACAGCGATTAGCGAACGATATTACGCAATCTAAGTAATCTTTACCACCACTACTCTATGATAAATATAACGTAACAAATGGATACCATTTCGGATAGGAGATTGTGTTCAACAAGAATAATGTTACAAATAAAAAAAAACACTTCTATTATAAAAAAAAAGTAAAAAAATAGTACTAGAAGTAAAAAAAAGCAAATTATTACATCGAGTTCAAAAATTACTTTGCATACAACCAAATATAATAAATGCGCGGTAAATATAGAGATAGCAAGGTAAATTTTGTTTTTAAAAATAAAATAAGTAGTTGTCTAAACAAAAAATAAAAGTGCAAAAAGCAAAAAGCCAACGTCACGCGGTGTTCCCAGGCGGTCACCCATCCAAGTACTGACCGCGCCCGATGTTGCTTAACTTCGGTGATCGGACGAGAACCGGTGTATTCAACATGGTATGGACGTTGGCGATTGCTTTGCCTTAATAAACCATTTTGATATCCGTTCTTACATCGAGTTCAAAGAGTTATTTACATACAACCAGAGATAATGAGCACGTGGTGAAAGTAGAGATGGGAAGGTAAATTTTGTTTTACAAATAAAATAAAAAATTGTCTAAACAAAAATAAAAGTGCAAAAAGCAAAAAGCCAACGTCACGCGGTGTTCCCAGGCGGTCACCCATCCAAGTACTGACCGCGCCCGATGTTGCTTAACTTCGGTGATCAGACGAGAACCGGTGTATTCAACATGGTATGGACGTTGGCGATTGCTTTGCCTTAATAAACCATTTTGATAACCGGTCTTACATCGAGTTCAAAGAGTTATTTACATACAACCAGAGATAATGAGCACGTGGTGAATGTAGAGATGGGAAGGTAAATTTTGTTTTACAAATAAAATAAAAAATTGTCTAAACAAAAATAAAAGTGCAAGAAGCAAAAAGCCAACGTCACGCGGTATTCCCAGGCGGTCACCCATCCAAGTACTGACCGCACCCGATGTTGCTTAACTTCGGTGATCGGACGAGAACCGGTGTATTCAACATGGTATGGACGATATTGGCGATAGCAGTATACTAATACACGATTGAATTAATAATTACTATTAAAACTATAAAATGAATCACGACCAATGTTTAGATAAATAATTATTCAAAATAAAAATAACGATAATAGATGGAAGTATTTACAAGAAAATTAAGCCATTTTGGTGATGTACTACTTGATTTGTATGAAAAAATCAGTATGAAAGCGAAGATCTAAATTTAAAATGCAAAGTGGTTAGTTTTGGATTAGACCACTTTTTATAATGAGAGCCATTTAGTTTATCTATCTAACGGTGGCTTTACTATAGGGTGGCAGGGCTGGCACTGTGTCATGGGCCCCTGGCCCAAGAGGGTCCCGGCCCAAGAGGCACTCGAAGCATATGGGCCAAGACAGGTTATGCAACTTGGCTATTCTGCTTATTGAAAATTCTATGTCCCGATCTTTTAAGTTTTGATTCTGTAATAGACACTTTTGCGGAACAAAAAGCTCGAAATAAAGATTTTTCTTTATTTCGAATGGTAATTGAATGCAGGTTTCCTCAAGATGTTACTACGTCGAAAGGCTATCGAATGGAAGATGAATGTGAACTCTCTTGAAGAAGACCTATGCCCAGCAGTGAGACTATATATTGGTGAATGTGAATAAATGTAAATCTATAAACCCATGAAAATAAATTTAAAATAAGTACGTGACGATTTTTGAGATAGGACCCCATCAAAAGAATTAGCCATGGGCCCCAGACGGTATAGTTACGCCTCTTCGAATGCAGTCGAAGCACAGTATCCTCGCCGGAGGGGAGTAGGAGATAGGAGACGGAGGTTTATGCAACTCCTCGCTCTGTAGGGCACTTGTGAGTCAGATGCTGCTCTCCTTCGGAGGCTTCATCCGAGGTGGTTTCAAAGAACCTTTGACCCTTCCATTTAAGACTGCTGAGGGCTTTAAATGGATATTGTGGGAGTCCCACGGTCTGTCCTCTGGACGAGAAGCATAAATTCATTTCCCAGCGAAAAAATATCCAAGTAGTCCTTCAACTTTTTTTTTGCCGCTGGAAAATGCAATTTACGCACTAACCCTGACCGATGATTAGTCAGGAGTGTGGGACTCGGCGATGGAAGGTCTCGCAATACCCATCAAAACCCAGCGGAACCCTCTTTATACATTAGTGAGGCACCAGGTGTTCAGCTTTCGCATTCTGCCCTGGTGTCCCGGATGAGTCCGACGAAGGATTCATGGAGGCGGGAGGAGATTCGCAAACATGCGCCGCCTTGTGTGTTCCGCCTCCTTCGGCGGTAAGGGGGTACATCCACTGCATCCCTCTCTCTCTCGTGAGCTTCCTTCAGCGAGACTACCGTCTCGCTAAAGAAGGCCATTGCCGCCCACCATCTCTCACTGGAGAGCATCGCACCTACAATGCTTCCCGACGAGAGGTCCCCAGGCCGCACAATCTGCCACAGTGTGATGCACTGAATCTATAGCTGCGCCACACTGATGATGAGCGGGTGACTCCTCCCGGCCAATTTGGAGCAGAAACTTTCCGAAGCACCCATGTTGTAGTAGTCCTTCAACTGCCGCATTGGTCTAGTGGTCAGCATATGCGCCTAGTCCCGGTATCGAGCTAATTCAAAATTATATTGACTTTTCTATGAAAATTCACTCAATATTTGCCCGAAGTTAGGAAGATAGCGCCGACAATACTGCACCTGATCTCTCTCTGAACGTGTCGGATTCCCGTCACAGCAGACTATGAGAGTGTATAAATAATAAGTATAAAAACCCTCTCTCCTATGAGTGAGGAGGTCTGTACCCAGCAATGGGATGTTAATGGGCTGCTACTTGCCTCAGTCCTTTAAAATACAGTCCAGTTTCTTATCAAAATGGGTTTCATTGGTTTGGGCGTGTAATCGTGCCGCACTTTCTCAATTAATGTACTGTAGTGATTTGATCGCTTTAGGTTTAGTCTCCTTGATCTGATTATTTTGTTGCAAAATTACACGCTAGTTCGAACATAGGACATTCGCCGTGTTGCGAAAACCAACGAAACCAGACACCAGCAAGTACATTTGCTGTAATTAATAACATCTCGAATTAATTTCAGCTATGAGATTGTTAAGACAGTGGATTTTGAGCATTTTTATCGCTAAAGAATCCCCTATAAAAATATTGAAAATACTTTGAAAAAAATGTTAAATGATAATTCGATTCTATTTTATATAATACTAGCGGTCCGTCCCGGCTTCGCGTGGGTAGACATAAATAGGTACAGATATTAAAGTTATAAATATGATAATTAATACGACCATGAATTGACAAATATTATGAAAAAGTGTGATTCCTAATACTAAAAGTTTTTAAGTGTTAAAAAAACTCGAAATATTCAATGTTGCTTGCGTCCACTGCGTAAAGAGCCGACCGACTAGTTCATAATGGTGCACCCCCTTCTCCCGCACTGCCCCTCTCTTGTCGATGCGCTGCGTGGCGGCCGCCGCCGGCATGTATTTTTATTTTAATTTCATGATATCTTTTAAATGGAATATCCGATTTTAATAATTCAAAAAGTAATCATCAGGTATTGAGACAGTCTTGAATATTAAATTATATATTTGGATAAAATTTTATAAATGGTATGGATAACACGCTCTGATTTTAATCAGCATTTGTTAAATGTAAAAAAGTAGTTATAGTGACGTAACTATAATAGTTAGACATATGGTCTCGCGAAGTTTTTTGTAGATATTGATATATTCTATAATATTGTCGAACATTTTTATGTCCTATCATTAATGCTCTTCACAGCGTTTACACCTTCGGTTGGTTTTAAAAGGAATTTCTTAAGATTTCTATAGCAATCTAGTACTAAATACAGCCTATGTTACTCAGTGATAATATACCTTCCTAATGAAAAAAGAATTATTAAAATCGGTCCAGTACTTTTTGAGTTTATTCGTTACATACAAAAATACAAACCTTTCCTCTTTATAATATTATAGATCGCGCATCGTCTAACTCACTTTGATAAATCAAAATCAATATTTTCCTAATGCAAGTAGGCTTAAAAAACACCTTTGGAAGGTCAGTACTCTGCCCGTTAATAACAAATCTACCACCGGTTTGGATAACTGTAACCTAGTAACTACTTGTTTATCGAAGTGATAAAAGTTGAACTTGTAAAAAAATCGTATACGCACGCACAGAATTTCGCGTGTTACAACGCCCTATTTGTCTCCCTAGGTTCGTAATATTTTATTTATTTACTGCGGGATGAAAAGTTCGCTTTTCGGCCTCTGTGTGCGGAACAAAAGTGCCTTGTTCTCTCCCGGTGAATTGCCACTGACGTAACCCACTTTTCCTACCGCTGACCTAGCAAACACTTGTTTTTAGTAATATCAAAGGCGGTTAAAACCCCAGACAATTGTCAATTTTTTAATTATCAGTGTCAACAACCGGTTGACAAGATACCATAGTTCTCTCTCAACTCCGACAATTGGAAACAAAGGCATCTCTTTCTTTTTCAGTCATAGTGTGTATTATATTGTGTGTAGTATTTGGTGTGAAATATGCGTAGAGATCACGCACTTTGAGGACCGACGAAAAGATCTTCGAACTGGAAGAAGCAGTAAACAAGTTACACTGGGATATTATAGGATTGTCGGAAGTCCGTAGAGAGGGGGAGGACACGATAATCCTCAAATCCGGTAACTTGTTCTACTACCGGGAGGGCGAACACCAGTCCCAAGGTGGTGTCGGGTTCCTCGTCCACAAATCTCTCGTCAACAGCGTTGTAGAAGTTAACAGCGTGTCCAACAGGGTAGCGTACCTGATACTCAGAATTACCAAACGGTATTCGTTGAAGGTCATCCAGGTTTAC
The DNA here is from genome assembly GCA_015832385.1 of Elymnias hypermnestra. Taxonomy (NCBI): domain Eukaryota; kingdom Metazoa; phylum Arthropoda; class Insecta; order Lepidoptera; family Nymphalidae; genus Elymnias; species Elymnias hypermnestra. The sequence continues at coordinate 32,645 of JACTOM010000061.1, read as the reverse complement.
GCACCCACATCATCGCATCCAGATGATGATGTAGAGGTTATGTATGAGGACATTTCCAAAGCCATGCATACCTCTAGGACCTTCTACAACGTTGTTATGGGTGATTTCAACGCAAAACTCGGCGAACGAAGCGGGGCAGAGTTGAGAGTGGGGCAATTTGGGTATGGGCAACGGAACCAGAGGGGACAGATGCTCGCTGATTTCATGGAAAAGGAGGGACTCTATATGATGAACTCTTTTTTCAAGAAACAGCCGCTCCGAAAATGGACCTGGCTGAGTCCTGATGGTTCCACGAGAAACGAGATTGACTTCATCATGTCTACGAAACGGAACATATTCAATGATGTCTCTGTGATCAATCAAGTGAAAACTGGGAGCGATCACCGTATGGTAAGAGGCACATTGAATATCAACGTACACCGAGAGCGGTTCAGACTGGTGAAGTCTACGCTCCGACCCACTCGCGCGCATATCCAAAACCCCGAGAGCTTTCAACTAGAGCTGCAAAACCGCTTCGCCTGCCTCGAGGATTGCGAATCTGTGGACGAGCTAAACGATAGGCTAGTGGAAACTGTCCATACGGTTGGGATGAAATTTTATAAACCCCGTAAAAAGCAAACCAAGAGATTCTCAGACCATACTCTTAATCTCATGGAACAGAGACATGCAATGAGCTTGCAGTCTACAGCAGACGCGTCCGCATATCGGCAGATCAATAGACAGATCTCTAAATCGCAAAAGCGTGATGTGCGACACTTTAATGCCGAGCGTATACGAGATACCATCGAACGCAACAAAGGCACTAAAGTGTTCGCAAAAGATTTGTCTATCGGTCAGAGCCAGTTGACGCGGCTGAAGACCCATAACGGCGAACTCATTGCATCTGGACCTGAGATTCGGAGGGAGGTTGAGAGTTTCTATGGACAGTTGTACACATCGACTTGCAAGCCTATTGATAGTTTGGCTAAAGATCCCCGTGCCAAACTGACCCGGCATTATACCGAAGATATCCCGGACGTCAGCTTGTACGAGATTAGTATGGCTCTCAAACAGATGAAGAACGGCAAGGCACCGGGTGATGACGGAATCACAGCGGAACTCCTGAAGGCGGGTGGAAAACCCATTCTTAAAGTCCTTCAGCGAATGTTCAATTCCGTCATTCTGGAAGGCACGGTGCCCAAGGCATGGCATAGGAGCGTGGTAGTTCTGTTCTTCAAGAAAGGTGACAACACCTTATTGAAGAACTATAGACCTATTGCGCTGCTAAGTCATGTCTATAAGCTGTTCTCGAGGGTCATTACGAATCGTCTCGCTCGCAAGTTTGACGACTTCCAGCCCCCCGAACAAGCCGGATTCCGAAAAGGCTTTAGTACCATAGACCACATCTTTACGCTGCGGCAGATTATACAGAAGACCGAGGAGTATAATCGGCCACTTTGCTTGGCGTTCGTGGACTATGAGAAAGCCTTCGATTCGGTGGAAACATGGGCCGTGTTGAGATCTTTGCAGAGATGCCGAATTGACCACCGGTACATACACGTGTTGAAGTGTTTGTACGAAAACGCCACTATGTCAGTCCGTATACAGGACCAAAGCACAGAGTCTATCCAACTGCAGCGTGGAGTGCGACAGGGAGATGTTATCTCCCCGAAGCTCTTTACTGCGGCGTTGGAGGACCTGTTTAAGCTTATGGAGTGGAACGGACTGGGCATCAACATCAACGGCGAGTACATCACTCATCTACGGTTTGCCGACGACGTGGTCATTATGGCAGAGACTCTGGAAGATCTCAATGCAATGCTCGATGACCTCAGCAGAGCTTCTCGACAGGTGGGCCTAAAAATGAACATGGATAAGACGAAAGTTATGTCCAATATCCATGTTCCGCTCCACCCAGTCATCGTTGAGAACTCTACACTCGAAATTGTTGACGAGTATACATACCTGGGACACATAGTCCAGCTAGGTAGGTCCAATTTCGAGAAAGAGGTCAACCGCCGAATCCAACTCGGTTGGGCAGCGTTCGGGAAGTTCCGGAAGACTTTTTCGTCCAATATCCCTCAGTGCCTGAAGACCAAAGTCTTCGAACAGTGCGTGTTGCCAGTGATGACCTACGGTTCTGAGACGTGGTCGCTGACTATGGGCCTCATGCGGAAGCTCAGAGTCACTCAGCGTGCGATGGAGAGGGCTATGCTCGGAGTTTCTCTACGTGATCAAATCAGAAATGAGGAGATCCGTAGCAGAACCAAAGTCACCGACATAGCCCTACGAATCGCGAACCTGAAGTGGCAATGGGCGGGGCACATAGTCCGAAGGACCGATGGACGTTGGGGGCCGAAGGTGCTGGAGTGGCGACCCCGCACCGGGCGGCGCAGTGTAGGGAGACCCCCCACAAGGTGGGCCGACGACATAAAGAGGGTCGCCGGTAGCCGCCTGGCTCCAGCGGCACAAGATCGGGCCTCGTGGACGTCATTACGTGAGGCCTATGTCCAGCAGTGGACGTCCATCGGTTGAAGCGACGACGACGACGATGCGTAGAGATAAGACCAGACAATAGAAAAACAAGAAAAAAATCAGTTACAAAGTGACCGTGACTAACGGTTCGTGTGTCGCGAGGAAGTTCGTTAATTTTTTTGTGATATTTTATAAACTGTGAGTGTTTATTACTGATTATTCGTGTTTTTGATTATAATCCCTTGAGATAAGTTTTAATTTTTAAGATATGAGCCTATAAATACAAGACGTACTTTTTTCACTATCTTAAAGTTTAGCGCAACATGACGCTACCACAGAGTCTTAATTTAATAAACAAAAGATAATATTGTATAGTTTAACTATTAGCAGACACAAAAATCATAACATTTGGTAGTCTTTCATGAACATTTAAGTCCCAAGAGCCGCTTTAGCGTCATTCCACCCGCGGGGCAAGAGACTGTATTTAACCAGTTTTGGGACACGTTACTTAGAAAAAATGTATTTTTCGGACAAGCGAAGGGTTAAAAATCACCCCGGTGTAAAAAAAACCGTGCACGAACCGCGGGAGAAAAATGGATCTTCTTCACCCGTAGGTCACTTCTTCTAGGTGTGTAATATATTATTTTGTTATTACGGGATGTCAAGTTCGCTTTTCGGCCTCTGTGCGGAACAAAAGTGCCTAGTTTTCTCCCGGTGTTGTCTCACATTTGTTTTTAAAAATCACAAAGTCAGCGAAAGCCCGACACCATAGTTAAATATTTAATTATTGAAGAGCCTATTTTTCTCCTATTTCTATTTGAAACTGATTATAGGAGAAAAATTCAAAGAAATATCAATTCTCACAGTACTGTCGCAATATATATTGAACAACATTTTACATATCCGTGATATAATCTTCATTTATACAGGAAAAGGAGAGAAACACAATTTTAATATAAGAAATAATAACAAACTTGTAATGCCATATTTTAGAGTGAAGAAGGTTCAGAAATCAGTTGACGAGTTGAGCATACGCATATTTAATACATTCTGTGAGTTCGCCTCGTTCTGTGAGTCTGTAATTTTACAGAAGGAGGCAAGCTCGAAGGCGAGGGAGGCAGTAGCTCATGCGGGTTAGGAACGATAGGCGTATGGACGCCCACCTTTTTTTTTTTTTTTGGTAAGACGGGAAAAAAATCCTCAATAGGATACCGGGACGCCGCGGACGTCCCGGTTATGCCGGACTCTTACCGGCTAAAAACGACCCGCCATCCTACGCACTGTCACAATGGCGACGCTACAGGTTAACTATGGAGTAAAACTGCGCACGCCGCCGTGACTCCCCGTGAGGGGCCCCTACCTTGATCCTAAGGATCGAGCTACCTATGGGGCAGCGCGAAGGCGCGCCGCCCGACAACCTACGGAGCCT
>JACTOM010000061.1:9191-26688 GCA_015832385.1 Elymnias hypermnestra | reverse complement strand
CAGTGTAGGGAGACCCCCCACAAGGTGGACCGACGACATAAAGAGGGTCGCCGGTAGCCGCTGGAGCCAGGCGGCGCAAGATCGGGCCTTGTGGGTATCATTTCGTGAGACCTATGTCCAGCAGTGGACGTCCATCGGTTGAAGCGACGACGACGACGGCGACGAAAGATATTTGGACTTGATTCCAGTTGCACATGAAAGCTAAACAAATTGTAACCTACAAAATCTATGTTTAAAAGAGTAACCGTTGAGTTTCTTAACGGTTTCTTCTCAGCGGAAACATCTTTCCAATGGACAGACTGACGATTCAAAAGTGCTTTTTGAGCCTAATAATCAAAAGAATTTTTTGATTTTGATTATATAACCTTTGCAGTTTAATTCAATCGAATGAATATTTATTTATTCAAGTACTAAACTTCGAAAACGTAAAAGATATCCTCATATTATTTACTGACTGATGACAATAGCAAAGAACAACATAAAATCTAAGTATACGAGGGTTGTTTTATGTCCAATTCCAAGAAGAATCCACGCAAAACTTAAAAGTGGATCATCTATTCAACGTCGCTTATTTTTTATGCATACATACAAATAAATAAAATTGGAGTGTCAGTTTTTAAATGCCAATTCAACAAACTGCTTCACTCTAAATTCATATAAAATGTAGTTTTGTCTGTCTATTTGTCCCGCAAATCTCTGAAAGGGTTGGAATGACTTCGATAGGAGTTACATTGGCACATAGCTTTATATATAGCGGTCGACTATTGAAACTGTCGCATTCCTAGCTATTATTAATGTGTTTGTGTAAATTAATAAAGTGTTATGTTGCACCAACATTGCCCACCAACACCCACAGTATGGAGATTGAATTATGGATGCCACTAATGACGAAGTCAGTAGGGAATCCTACCTCCCTATGCTTAATGCTCCTTCTCTCCTTTTCTCCGACACATATATATATATAGAGTTTCTTTGGTTACTTTTATATTAATAAAACAAAATTTGTACCGCCCTCGACCCAAGTTAATGAATCCTATATTTAAGTGAATACAGACGAAGTTTTATAAGTCAGCTGGTATATAATATTATTTTAAGTCTCTACGAATACCTAAATGTAACTTTTGCGTAAACATCTGTAAATATTACTAACAAATGTTTAATTGTGTAATGTAACCTTGACAGCGTCCGTGCATTTTAAATACGCCATTTTTTACTATTCAAAGTTGTTAAATAACGAAATTATATATCCAAGGGAAATATTTGAGTATTGTCTTTGTTTGTAATCCTGTTTCCATTTAAAATGGTATCACGTTTAATGAAATATAATTTCTGACACTGTTATCTAAACTTATATTATTAAGAGGAAACATTTGTGTTTTTGTATGCAAGTACACAAAAACTACTGAACCGATTTCAAAAATTATCTCACTATTAGAAAGCTACATTTTCACTATACGTCCCTCAGGAAAAAATGCATTAATGTAATTCAAGGTGTGAAAAAATGATGACAAAACAAAATAATGTTTTACAAAATTAGAGAACGTATTAATATCTTCAAAAAAGTCCATGACACCATGTGTCTAACTACTGTAGTTATGCCACTATAACTATTTTTTACAGTTTAAAAGTTAATAAAAGTGCCGGCAATAAGCAAACCATATTATTCGTACCTCTGTATTAATCCTTATCCTATTCATATGTTGTTAAATACCGTTTCAATACCTGTACAATACTTTTCAAATTATTAAAATAGGACATTCCATTCAAAAGTTAAAACGTATTTAAAAATGTCAATCTAAACAAGGTAATGGCCATTTAAGTAACGTTTCTAATGTAACCTCCTTAATGCTTTTGATAATATAAACTCTTTTAATGTAACCTCTTAGTGCTTTTGACAATATAAACTCTTCTAATGTAACCTCCTTACTGCTTTTGATAATATAAACTCCTCTAATGTAACCTCCTAAATGCTTTTGACAATATAAACTCTTTTAATGTAACCTCCTAAATGTTTTTGACTATATAAACTTTTCTAATGTAACCTCCTTAATGCTTTTGATAATATAAACTCTTTTAATGTAACCTCCTAAATGCTTTTGATAATATAAAGTCTTTTAATGTAACCTCTTAGTGCTTTTGACAATATAAACTCTTCTAATGTAACCTTTTTAGAGTTTTTGACAATATAAACTCTTCTAATGTAACCTTTTTAGTGCTTTTGACAATATAAACTCTTCTAATGCAACCTCTGAGTGATTATGACAATATAACCTTTTCTAATGTAAGCTTCTTAATGCTTTTGACAGTATAAACTTCTATAATGTAACCTTCTTAGTGCTTTTGACAATATATACTTTTTTTTGATGTAACCTTATTGCGTTGACTTAACTGTCAGCGATTGACAGAAGAGTATATATGTACATGTGAGTAAAATACATTGCAGTGTGTCTAATGTATATTTTACGCATTATTTAAAAAGATATATAATATTTTGCATTCCTTCTCATTATAAATAGCAAGTGTGGAAAATATCACATTTACGTTACGTATTAATATTTAAATATATGAACAAAATCCAATTCAATATTTATCAAACATTACATTCCAAAAATTCAGTCCGTGCTATTTACATGTAATGTTTGTCTGCGAAAAGTAAATCTTAATACGTTCATGTTGATTTTATAATTAACTCGGTATTTTGATAATCTTCAAATACGAAAATTCAACAAAGGTATATTTATATCCATTTGGTATGTTAATAACATACCAAATGGATTATAAATCAAATAGATCACGCATATATTTATATCTGCGTAATTACAGATACCGGTTTTCTAAAGTAAACTATCTGTCAGTGAAATTCCCATTAATAATGGTCCAGCCGTTTCAAAGATAAGTGGCAAGAAATACACAGACAGGCAATAATATATAATATGTTCTTTTAATCAAAGTATATATAGTTTCAAATGCATTTAGTGAGAAGCTGTTAAATCGAAATTATATACATTGGAGTGCAAGTTTAGAAAAGCAAAGTAAAGTAAATAGCAACCTGTTAACATCCCACTGCTAGACACAGGCCTGTTAAAGTAAAGTAAACAGCAATCTATTAACGTTCCTCTGATAGACACAGGCCTGTAAAATACGGCAAATAGCAACCTTTTAATGGCCCGCCGTTAGACACAGTCCTGGTAAAGTAAGATAAACAGCAACCCGTTAACATCCCAATGCTACACATAGGCCTGTTAAAGTACGGTAAATAGCAATCTATTGACAATCCACTGCTAGGCACAGTCTTCGTAAAGTAAGATAAATAACAAACGTATTTATGCTTATAGTCAGAAATCGCATCCCTCAACAATTCCGAGACTCGATTCCGGAAATGGCTATAGTATAAATTACTGATAGTGACAATTCTGGTAAAGTACGGTAAATCGTAGTCTATTAACAACCCAATGTTAGACACAGTCCTGGTAAAGTAAATTAAAGGCAACCTATTAACATCCCACTGCTACACAAAGGCCTTTTAAAGTAGGGTAAATAGCAACATTAATATCCCAATGATAGACACAGGCCTGTTAAATTAAGGCAAATAGCAATCTATTAACAACCCATTGCTAGGCACAGTCCTGGTAAAGTAAGATAAATAGCAACCTTTTTATGACTGCTGAGCACTAGTCTCATCATATAGGAGAGAGAATTTTAGAGTATACACCATCACGCTGCTCGAATTCCTGTTGGCAGGCTTCACACTCCCCAGTATTACTCCCGGGATATGCAGATTTCCTCACGATGACTGAAACGCATAACTAAGCGGATATACTTTTTTTTATAACACTGAGATTGTCCGGCCGCTTTTTATTGACCCCCGTTATTTGCCCGCGCTTTGTAAAGGAAATAACCGTTGCTTGCCCGCGCGAACCTTTGTGCTTCGGTTGCCCCCCGGGTCGAATGACGCTAAAGCGGCTCTTGGGACTTAAATGTTCATGAAAGACTACCAAATATGATTATTTTTATGTTTGCTAATAGTTAAACTACACAATGTTTCCTTTTGTTTATTAAATTAAGACTGGTGTAGCATCATGTCATGTCATATCTTAGAAATGAAAACTTACCTCAAGGGTTTTCATTGTTATCCACATCACTTCTATAATCAAAAACACAAATAATCTCTAATAAACTCTCACTGTTTATAAAATAACACAAAAAAACTTAGCGACACGACACATGCACCGATTGTAACGGTCACTTTGTAACTGATATATTTCTGTTTTTTCTATTGTCTGCTCTTATCTCTACGCATAAAGAGATACTTGTATTTCTGATTGCACAAGTTGAGACAGAACTATCGTATCATGGCTACATGCCCAGGATTAGAACTAGAATCTGCGCGTCGCATTACTGGGGCCATCATGGCTCCAATTCATAGCAGTAAGTACTGTAGTCATTTTCCCACGGGGTCAGGAATTGAGCGAGTGATACCTCGGGGAACAGCCAGTTATCTCTTATTAACACTATCAACTCGTGTTTTAATATTAAATAAAAGCACGCGTCGATGCCCACTTGCATAATTTAGCGATGTTTATACACGGAACGAAACACGCAATGCGGTCACGTGTTTGGCATTTGATATTAAAACTTGACCGATTATTTTATTTATTGCGTAGTTTAGGACATGAGTGTAATTCTTCCAACTAATTTACTTTTAAAATCCCTTACCGATACATTTTCATTCAAATTACTTAACGACACAACTGAAGATGTGCTTAAATTCATTGAAAACAAGGTTTGTTTTAATCTTTACTTATATATAAATCCCCTATTAATTAGAGGCCCTATTTCACTGTATTGCTGCGCGTGAATGGCTGGATCAATTTCGATAATTCTTTTGTTATAGTCAAGAGAAGGTTTTTATGAAAGAAAAAGATAAGAAAGCTGCGTGGAACATCAGAAATTTTAAGTAAAGGCAACCTTAGTAACGTTTCTAACGTAACCTTCACAATGCTTTTTACAATTTAAACTTTTCTAATGTAAACTTTTTAGTGCTTTTCACAACATAATCTTTTCTGATGTAACCATCTTAGTGCTTTTGACAATATAAACTTTTTAATGTAACCTTCTTAGTGCTTTTGACAATATAAACTTTTTAATGCAACCTCCTTAGTGCTTTTGATAATATAAACTTTTTAATGTAACCTCCTTAGTGATTTTGACAATATAAACTTTTTAATGTAACCATCTTAGTGCTTTTGACAATATAAACTTTTTAATGTAACCTCTTTAGTGATTTTGACAATATAAACTTTTAAATGTAACCTCCTTAGTGCTTTTGACAATATAAACTTTTTAATGTAACCTCCTTAGTGCCTTTGACAATATAAACTTTTTTATGTTAACTTTATGGCATTTCAAGTAGTGATGTAATTTCATTGCCAATTTCTCATGAGTTAAATATCCTCTACACAAGGTCAATGCTGTCCTAAGCCGAGGCTCAGTCTCATAGGAGACAACCTTAAGACTTACGAATTATTAGAGGGTCCTAAAGAGCTCGTACACTCTCCCTGTTACGCTGTAAAAGGCTGTAAAAGCTAATAGGGCTAAAGGCTCAATACGCTCCTAAACAATTTCCAATTTAACAAAATTAGTTGGACTTACAGCAGGATATTTCTCGAGCTCGTGCAGCACGGTGTGGTCGCAGTATTCAAAGACAAGGTGCAGCTTACGTTTGCGACGGAACACCTCGATCAAGTTCACCAGATTTGGGTGTTTCAAATTCTGCAACAAAATACTCTGTTAGAGATTCGTAAGAAAACAAGTGCGCTTTTCGGTGCTTACATAAATAATACAAATATTAATTTTATACAATTATTAAAATTTATTTACTGCCTGATTGGTCAGGTGGATACACGGTGGCAGAATGTCACGCCTGGGGACCTCACCTACTCGTTATGACATTGCTGATCGGTACGAATATCTCATTGGCAACTATTATAGGTGCAGGCCTGGTGAGCGGTTGCCTTCTTCTACGAGACTGTCATCACGCTTAAGGGGGTACGACAAAGGGAGAGGGTGAATGCCGCCAAAACACTCCAGCCTCGACGAAAAGGAATAGGAAACAGGAGGCGAAGGTTTATACAACTCCTCCCCCTATAGAATATCTGTAAGTCGGCTGCAATTAGAGAGGAATGCCTCAACGAACCTCTGGCTCCCCAATCACGTTTGATGCTGGCCTCGGTCCTGGGTTGGAGTCCCGGGTCGGGCCAATTCAATATATATGTCGGAGGGCAGATGTCTGTGGAACGCTGGCGCCATCTAACGGCGTGGACAGAGTCAATAAGTGGCAGTCCGGCCCGTCTCTCGGCAGTTCTCGAGCGGCGATCGGCCGGAGTGGTGGACTATTGAAACTGTCGCGTTCCTAGCTGTTAGTGTTAATGAGTTTGTGTAAATTGATATCGGGAACATCAAGTGATTGAACATTATAATCCGAGTTAATTATTAATGTGATTGATTGCACTAACATTACCCACGAACGCCCACAGAATAAGAAATTAAATAATGGATCCAATTAATAACGATGTCGGCGGAGAACCCTACTCCCCTGTGCTTTATGCTTCTCCGTTCTCTCTTATTCTCCGACATATATATATTGAATTTTCTAATAAGATTCTCTCAATATTTGCCGTGTTGTGTAGTTGGCGGTGTGCCCCCGTGCCTAGGAGAGCACGTTATGGCATCTGGGAGGAACTGCGCCTGATCTCCGGTTGTCTGATTCCCGTTACATCGCATTATTCAAAGAACATAACGAATTCGTCTATGATGACAATTTTAGATAAATAGAAATTTTAACAAAAAAAGAACCGCCTTCAAAACAGACTTACAAATATATTAATATACTCTAAAAAGTAAGAAATAATTGCGTATAGACCATAGACCAATTCGTTATGTTTGAATAATGTGTGAAGTATAAATAATTGTCTTATTGTAAGTTACATTGTTTGTATAGCAAATTGGTAGCGTGGTGGCTCTACGCTTTAATAATCCGCTTTCCTATGCCCAGCGGGCTGAGCCCAGCAGTGGGACGCTGATGTGCTACTTATTCAAACATATTATGTTCGCACTTGTCGCAACGCTCCCACGAAACCTTCAAGCCTTCACGAATCGGTTTCCCAGTTGAATCTCAACAAAAGTTATTCGTAAGTATTAAATATCACAGCAAATTGTAATGTAATGTCAAATGCCAGCACAATGTGTTTAAAGGTTACCGCTTCAACGCTCTTAACAGTTTAAATCCGTAATTTGCATAAGTAGGTATTATACTGTATTATATTATTAGTTGTAATAACAAATAACTCGAACAACATATAAATAAATCATAATGAAGTGACAAAAGAGATTTGACGGCCTCTCTGGCGCAGTGGTGCGGTTATTCGCTTTGCTAGCTGAGGTTCTGGGTTCGATCCCCAGTGGAGCGAATTTGGGAAATAAGTTACCACTCTACCACCAAATACCTATCACCCAGCAAGATATTTGTAAGTACAATGCAGAGTAGACACTATAAAAGAAAAGTCGCCCCTTGGCAAATTACCTCGCTTCCATCATAGATGATATCATCACTATCAAGTGTGACCACAGTCAAACGTTAACCTGTCATAAATCAAAATATTCTTTATTCAAGTAGGCACAAAATCGTAAGTAGTCTGTCCGTTGGTAACAAATCTGCCACCACTTAGGAAAGCTGAAACCGCTGAGAAGAAACCGGCAAGCAACTCAGCGGTTACTCCTTTAAATATAGTTTTTGTAGCATACAATATGCGACAGAAATCAAGTCCAAACATTTTTATCGCTTAAATAATCTTCAATATTATAATATGCCTTTTGTAAAATCATATCTTTAATATATTTCTTAAAATTGTGTTGAGTCAAACCCGACAAATGATTTCTGAACCTTCTTCACCCTAAAGTAAGGCATTACAAGTTTGTTTTCATTTATTGTATACAAATTTATGTTTATTTTATTGTAATCAACAGCTACTAATACAAATATACGTACAGTCTAAACGTAGGCGGTTCTTTTTTTGTTAAAATGTATATTAATTTTTTGATTTTTAGTAAATCTGAAGTAAACTAACAAATTTGTCTCAATATATGTACACCTAAATTGCCATTTGATTACAGACAGTAATATATTCTGCCATAAATCACACCCTTACTATAAGCCGCTGAGGAGTTCCATTGATCTTCATATTTAACTACGACTAGCACTTGACCATACCGAAGTTACGGTAGGCAACTCAAATATCTGGATAGCTCATAGAAGATTCTGTCGAGTACCGTTGATTTGCTCCTAAGAATTGAAGAGTTCCGTCACTTTTTCATGGATTCCATCATCAGAATCTAACCAAACTATCACAAAACAAACCTTGAAGTATATCCTTTCTAAAAAAAAAGAACCTTCGAAATCGGTTGGCGTGATCTTGTGTTATTCTACCATTTGTCGCGCACATGCTTATGCAAATTTAAGACTTATCCGGTTTTCTCATGGATGCCATCATCAGAACTGGTTTAAAAAAATGGGACCCTACCATTTAAAAAAAATCATCAAGATCGGTCCACCCAGTCGGGAGATATAATGTAACAAACATATAAAAAAAAATACAGATGAATTGATAACCTCGTCCCTTTTTTGAAGTCGGTTAAAAAGTAATGAGATATAAAAAGTTATTAATAATATGTTATTAAAAATTCACGACTGATATTCGTGTGAGTGATGTGTGTGCGTGTGCGGGATTGCGCAATTGCGTGTTAGGGGGGGGGGGGGGGGGGGATCTGTGTGTAAGTGTGTGTTTAGATGTATTTAATGCTTGTGTTTCCTATTTTTTCCTTTTCATTCCAACCTAGAGTTGGAATGATGACCAGCAATATCTTTTTTCAACAAAAACATCTGATTAGGTTCTATTTTGCTATAATAGGACACTTATAATTATCCTATGTATAATGAACCATAACATAAAACTGAAACGACCTTTTACATTGTTATTTAAACGAACAAATGCTTATTAAAGGAAAGGAATTGCGCACAAAGTATTAAAGCTATTTATCATTAAGCTTTGTCAGCTGTACCTTTGTTCGAAATGCCACTACTTTCTTTATTTTTAAGGTCACCTTAGCAAAAACAACTATTCTTCCTTATAACCGCTGGTTTACTCAAGTGCTATTATATTCTTTCTTATAGCATTTTTTTTTTTGTCGCTGGGAAATGCATTTACGCACCCCGACTGAAGGTCGGGAGTGTGGGACTCGGCGAGGGTACAAACTCGCAATACCCACTAAAACCCAGCGGGACCGCCATCAACCATGTGTGGGGAGCCAGAGGTTCGTATGAGGCATTCCTCTCTGGCCCCCCGGTTGCATCTCACTGATATTTTACAGGGGGAGGAGTTGTACGAATCTCCGCCTCCTGTTTCCTGCACTCCTTCGTCGGGGCTGGAGTGCTTCGGCGGCATTCACCCTCTCCCTTTGCCGTGCCATTTCTTATAGCATGTGTGTATATACAAGTGACGTTTACGTGTGGGAATTCATTCAATTGACTGCTATTAGTTCACACTCTTGTTATTGTACGTTTGCGTCGCGACAGGAACATGTATGAATGGGAAAGTTTCTCTTAAATCCTACATCGCGAGAGAATAATATATGCCCAATTTCAAGTCAATCTGGTGAATATTTTTGGAGATCTAGCAGTGAGTGGTGGTTTTTCGCTTATATATCCGGAGTCTGTGGGAATATGGGAAACTTCTTAGTGAGCGTGTATGTAATCTTCGTTCCTATATCCTTTCTCAGGCTCTACACCATCTGTGTACCAAATTTCATTTAAATCTGTTCAGTGGTTATCGCGTGAAAGCGCGACTGACAGGCACAGTTACTTTCACATAATATTAGTAAGGATTGTTATATTACACCCTTAAGGGCAAATATTTATTTATATAAATAAATAAATAAATAAATAAATAACATTTTATTTTCTGATATTACACTCTTCTACACATTGAGCTTACACAAAGTAATATTACAGTAGAATAAATACATTAGTTATTGCAGAAGAATGTGATGCCGAAAATGGGAAAATATATCGCATCAAAATAACCATACTTTCCACTTTTCCACTTTAATATCCTCTTTTATTCGCATTAAAAAGTAGCCTACGTCCATTCATAGACTCTAGACCATCTGTGTACCAAGTTTCATTGAAATCGATTCGGTAGTTATGACGTAAAAGCGCGACAGACAGAGTTACTTTATTTATAATATAAGTAAGGCTATATTGTTCAAAATTTTAATCGCACCCGCTCCAATTCAATTGCATGTTATTAAACTTATAGTATATGACACATGATGTTAATAAGATTTTTTGAAATATTTATTCATATGTTAATTAACATAAATAACTTTTACTTTTGCACAATTTCATCTACCTTAAGATTGTCTGGAATAAGCTTAGCTATAAATTCACCTTTTAGTGCTTTTGTTGTTTTGTCCTGTATTTTATGTGTAGTTTGGCTTTTAAGATGGATAAAGACACTTGTTATTAATCAAATTTTTATATAATTGATTAGTTAAATTTCCTTAACATTAGCTCAATTTCATCTAGCTTAAGATTATCTGGAATAAGCTTAGCTATAAGTTCACCTTTTAGTGCTTTTGTTGTTTTATCCTGTATTTTATTAGTAGTTTGGCTTTCAAAATAAATTAAGACACTTGATATTAAACCAATTTTTATATGAATTGATTAGTTAAATTTCGTTAACATTAGCACAATTTCATCTACCTCAAGATTGTCTGGAATAAGCTTAGCTATAAGTTCGCCTTTTAGTGCTTTTGTTGTTTTGTCCCGTATTTTATTCGTAGTTTAGCTTTAGAGATGGATTAAGACACTTGATATCAATACAATTTTTATAAATATTAACACATTAATGATTTTTTTTCAACTTTTGGACAATTTCATTTACCTTAAGATTGTCTGGAATAAGCCTAGCTATAAGATCAACTTTTAGAGCTTTGGTTGGTTTATCCTGTACTTCATTTGTAGTTAAGCTTTTTGATGTGAATAAAGACACTTGATGTTCATACTTTTTTTTTTCAAATATTAATTAATTTTATAAATTTCCTTAACTCTTGCACTATTTCATTTACCTTAAGATTGTCACGAAGAAGTTTGGCTATAAGTACGTCTTTTAGTGTTTTCCTTCATTTGTATTTTGGTTTTTTAATATGAATAAAAACACTTGATGTTAATTGATTAAAATGAATCTACGATCAGATTGCTTGAAAGAAGCTTAGCTATAACTTCGCTATTTAGTGCTTTTGTTGTTTTATACATACATACATAGCATCACTTCTCATTTCCATAGGGGTAGGTAGAGACAACATCCTTCCACTTGCCANACGTCTTCTTTTATACCACAACATTCTCTTATCACACTATTTCTTACTCTGTCACTCAGTTTTAATCCACTCATGCTTCTCAACGCTCTCATCTCTACCGAATTTATTTTAAATATTTATTAATTAATAAATTTGTTAACTCTTACACTGTTTCATCTACCTTAAAATTGTCAGGTAGAAGCTTAGCTATAAGATCGCCTTTTAAAGGCTTCTTTTGTTTTGTAGTGTCCTTCATTTGTGTCCTTCAATAAAGACTTTAGACCTTCATTAACGAACGCTTGGAGATCTCTATCGCTATATATGGTCTATATTGAGTAAGAAGCTCTTTGTGTACACATATATAATCATTTATTCAGTTACCTTCAGCATGCGTATTTCTCTGAGCGCAATTTTCCTTATAAGGGGGTCGTCCTCGTTCTCGACGAATTTCTTGATGGCTACTATCTCTCCCGTATCTCTGTTCCTGCATTTGTATACGAGGCCGTAGGAGCCCTCGCCCAATTTCGCCAGCTTCTCATACCGCTCCATCGCGCGGCTGCTGGCGCGCGATCTGCAAAGAAGAATAAGTGTGCTCTACACCAAACGACTGAAGTAAAACATATATATACCCGTGCGTACATCGTTCACACTTTTCGTAACTGTCTGGCCACGCATTCACCAGCTTACTCCACATATCAAGCGTTACGTCGGAATAAAAGCTGCAACAATTGCTTAACGGTGTTCCCATTTTCAGCATCATATTTTACTGGGACAACTGCAATTGTATCAACTAATAACTTATGAATGTAATCATTTTAGTTGTGTACTTCAGAGCGATCGATCTCTTAATTTATAGCTTCTGTGATATAAGAATTATGAAGCAAACATTGTACATGCATCATGTTTAGATCATTTTATGACAGACGAGACGAGGAGACGTAATGTCTGGTCTAATAAAATAGGGTTAAAATAAAATTCTATGCCTGTTCTTTATTCTCGATCCCTATCTACGTAGCATACTTCTTAGAACACCTGATAACTGTAAAGTTATTTTGCGTTTATAAGAATTTTTTTATAATAATAGAAGGCCACAGAAGACGTAATGATGCGAGCTTTTGCTAGCATGGTCGGGTTAAGACCCTTTCAGAGTTCAATTTGTGCATAGGTAAATTTAGAAGACATTATCTTATTGTCTTCGTCTGGTCTTTCCAGTAGAAATCCAAAGTGATATTGATAGAAGAGTGAATTCAGGGGATATGGTAAATGGTGCTCTGTACGCCTTTATGAATAGCCATATGGTGTCTCAAAGGGCCAGACTGGCTGTGCATGCAGGAGTGTTGATGCCATCTCTCAACACGGCAGAAGAAGCATAAAAGTACAAGAAATTCGCGAGAGCTGAAAGCGTTGAGAAGTATGAGTGAATTAAAATTGAATGACAATGTCAGAAATAGTGTGAAAAGAGAACGTTATGGTATAAAATAAGATGTAGTGACTTAAGGTGGGAAAGGTATGCTTAGATGGTTTGGGCATGTAGAGAGAATGAATGAAAGGAGTCTGGTAAAAAGGATTTGTGAGTCAAGCGTGATTGAGAAAGTTGGAAGGGGATGACCAAGGCGAACGTTTCTGGACCAAATCCGGAATATTGAAAAGAAGGACCAGGTCTAGAGTACTCTAAACTGACGAACCTGTATGAAAGGTTTAATGAGAATGAAAGAAGCGAAGGAGATATGCAAGGATCGTGGCAAGTGGAACGACCTGGCCTCCGCCTACCCCCATGGGAATGAGGCATGTATGTATGTTTTATTGATTTCTTATAATGTTCATAAATTTAGCGAGTTCAAAGTTAACCTGAAGGCAATAAAATTATACCTTGCAGAAACGACGTAAGGCGATACAATGGAAAAATTGATTTCACCCTTCATATTGCAACGACTGTCACTGTAATTTCATCTTTAATTCAATTAGAATAAATTATATTCTATGTCGCGGACAAATATCGATCCTCCAACATAATTTATGATCCGGTTTGAATATGGTAAAATATTGTTAACTTTTCATCACAAAATGAATAATTTCGACATCGATTTGTCTCTTCTGTCACAAATCTATGATTTGAAAGGCTCGGTTTGACGTTATATCGTTTTATAGAAGTAATGCCGGTTAAAACCTCGACTTTTTTTATTTCATATTTTATACTAGGTTTCCCCTTGTTACCCCGGAAAGGTTGGAAAGGACCTTTATATACAGGGTATAGTTCGACTCATTAACGAAAGGGAATGGAGGTCAGTGGCTTCCTTCTTCTCTGTTATTTCGATAAAGGAGACACATGAGAGGCAGAGGGAAGACGCTATGGACGCTCCTCTTCCAGGTGCAAGAGGTAAGGAGATAGGATAGGATTTGCGATTCTTCTGCCTCCTTGATAAGTTTACCAGCGGGAGTCTTCCCGAGTACCGATTTTCTCGTGCTCCACTAGAGGATGGGTAGTATCGTTGGGTTTTAGTGGGTATTTTGTTCGGATTGCGAAATACATTTCCCAGCATGAAAGAAAGCTCTTTCCCTCGGTGTCGTCCGCGTAAGTACTCAATCTCAAGGTAAAATGCAGAAATTCGTACTAAGAGACCCTCTCGAGATTATGGGAAATAAATGGCTTTTATACATTTCGCGATCAATCCCGGACATTTGAAAAGATCTATTTGTGAGTGAGTGAGTTTAGTAGTCTAACCCTTTGACTGTCCGCACTCATGGACAGAAATAACCGTCGCATGCCCCCGCACGGAGTTTTGTACTTCGATTGCCCCGCGGGTCGAGTGTCGATATTATGATATTTATGTTTCCAAATAGCTAAACCATATAATGTTATCTTTTGTTTATTAAATTAAGACTCTGGTGAAGCGTTATATTGCGCTATACTTCTAGATAGTGAAAAAATCCGTCTTATATTCCTAGGCTCATAACTTAAAAATTAAAACTTACCTCACGGGTTTTTATTGATATTCACCTCACTTATATAATCAAAAACACTAATAAGCACTCACAGTTTAAAAAATACCACAAAAACACGCGACACACGCAACGTTACTAACGGTCACTTTGTAACTGATTTATTTTTTGTTTTTTCTATTGTCTGGTCTTATCACCACGCATGTTGTATTACTGCAGTTACCGAGAAGCGAAATAGATAATACACATTACGGCTTAAAAAGAAAGAGATGCTTATATTTCCGATTGCCAGTGTTGAGACAATACTATGGTATCATGTCAAACAGTAATTGACTCTGACAATTCAATAGATAAAAACATCTTTCGCATTATAGCTATTGTACTTGGTTTATGGCACACTGGTTGGATGATATTAAAGTTTATAACGGACTTTTGCGTTCAAGGTTTTGTTTAATATATTGTAAAAGGAAAGCGACAGGTAGACGCTTTTGAAATGTGGTGAAACGTGACCCCTGCATATATCTGTATGTTTACAGAACGAACGTTTCCATTTTAGAAGAGTTCAGCTCTTCCTCAGTTACTCAAAGGCTTACCGCGATATGTCTAATGCGTACAATACCTTACCTTGGACATATCCCAAGGAGGCCCATGGGGAAAATAGAAAGTATAAGACACAGAGGTCCAAGCTTTCAACGATGGTTTGATTAGGTTGCGGAATAGTTGGATAGATAAGCTAGTCAGGTAATCTAGATAGCATTACTTGCTTCATCGGGAACATGACGACGCTCAGCAGTGAGCTACGACCTGAGGAGGAGGAAAAAGTAAGTAGCTGCCAATTAATATCTCACTTTTGGGTTTTAGAGCATATAACCACCACTGCGAGTGGTCAGGCTGCACATACCCCAGAATTACTCCTAGAATGTACAGGTTACGTCACGATGTTTTATTTCATCTAAAACCACAATGATTTGAACGAATAATAAAGGTCGTGTGTTTCTTTTTATAAACAGAAACTTAGTTGTATGTGATGTTTAGTAACATTTTACTTTGTTTTCAAGTTATTATTTAATAAGCAACATTTAAATTCTAAGTGCTCGCACATAGGTCACGACCTTGATCTTAAGAGTATTTTTTTATAACTTTTTGAATCCTAAAAACAATTTATGTTTGCCATTAATATTAAAGCTTTATTATGTACATAATATATGATACTTAAAAGTTATTTATATCTAAAATAAAAGAGAGAAATTTATGTGATGTCATGAATACAATGTAACTTTGTTGACTTAGTGTACAGTGGATTATTTTTGTGGGTATAAATAAAATAGAATGTATAGCATCATGCCACATTCCCATAGGGGTAGGCAGAGACTAGGTCCTTCCACTTGCCACGATCCTTGCATATCTCCTTTGCTTCTTTCATTCTCATTAAACCTTTCATACAAGTTCGTTGGTTTAGAGTACTCTTGACCTGGCCCTTATTTAAAATGTCCTGGATTTGGTCCGGAAACGTTCGCCTTGGTATTCCCCTTCCAACTTTCTCATTCACTCTTGAGTCATAACTCCTTTTTGTCAATCTCCTTTCATTCCTTCTCTCTACGTGCCCAAACCATCTAAGCACATACGTAGCAGAAAATGAGTTGCTTCCGCTTTCTATTCTAAAGTTTCTAAAGTTATCAATGGATTTTATTATAGTTTTCAAAAACATATAGACTGATTCAAGAGGAAGGTATATGTGTATAAAACACACACATTATACTAAAGCGAAGCTGAAAAATTCAAAGATTTATAATGTGAAGTCGTAACATATTATTGTGTGTTTAAATGGCTAACACTGACTAAACCTTACGAGATAAATCAAATTAATGTACTACTAAAGTGTGTATCATTAGTAGATCGATAAATAAGTCCTCAATGTTATATATTTATCTCTAAAGGATAACCCGCAGTAACCATTTTTATCTTTGACATATTACAAAAAATATGTCACTTTACAGTATTATTCCTTATCTAATTAAGTACACCACATACGTTGTATGTTTTATGTTGACCAAAACTGCCCTTTGCCATTAAGTAGGATATCTTTAAGATATCAGAGATTAATCAAGCGGAGGCACTGCAGACAGTGTTGCCTGGGTCAGCTAGTAATTAATATTACAAGAACGTTTATTTTACATAGAAACTTAGAGGAGTAGGATTCGATCCAGAGACTCTCAAACCAATAAAGCAGGTTTGCTATCATGGCGTTAAGTAATATGTCGTCGCTTCAACCGATGGACGTCCACTGCTGGACATAGGTCACACGAAATGATGCCCACAAGGCCCGATCTTGTGCCGCCTGGCTCCAGCGGCTCAACCGACGACCCTCTTTTTATCGTCGTATACACATACCCAGAGGGTGCTTAGTCAGATAATCTGTCCGGTTACTAGGTAAGCATGCGGGTAAGCGACCCCGGATGCCTTCAATCCCCTATCCGCGGCAGTAATGTCCTATACCTTACCCTAATCCTCCCCAAAACTCTCCTAATCCCATATACCAAGGATAAATGGTGGTATATCCATTCCCTGCTGACCTAAAAGTCACAGACCGATAACGGGCAGCAGCGTTATCGGTGCGAGAGGGTCAGCATTACGCTCAACAACCCGCCTGCCTAGCGTGGTGATTATTGGCAAAACCACAGAATAATGACGACAAGGCAGCAATTAATGTTATACAATTAAAATAACTTATCTGGGCAACTGCGTGTTTACAATGTATTAACATAACTGTAGTGACAATTAAAAAGATAATCAGAGCAATCGAAAATAATTGACGACCTCGCTGGCGCAGTGGTGCGAGTATTCGCTTTGCTAGCGGAGGTCCCGGGTTCGATCCCCGGTAGGATGAATTTAGGAAATTGTATTTTCTAATTTGTCTGAGTCTGGACTGGTGGGAGGCTTCGGCCGTGGCTAGTTACCACCCTACCAGCAAAAACGTACCGCCAAACAAAGAGATTTGTGTTCCGGTACGATGCTGTGTAGAAACCGTAAGGGGTATATCGCCTCTTAACAGATTAGCGCGCTTCCATCTTAGACTGTATCATCACTTACCATCAGGTGAGATCACAGTCAAGCGCTAATCTGTCAGCAATAAAAAAAAAAC
>JACTOM010000237.1:0-14965 GCA_015832385.1 Elymnias hypermnestra | reverse complement strand
GTGTCTGACTTATTACACTCCTACCCTCAAAAAAAAAAAATTGTTTTATATATCCTAAAGTTATATATTGTATAGCTCACTTGTAGGCTGATTTGGCATGCATTACGCATGTGTTACATCTGCAATCAACCGTCAAATATCTCCTTGTCAGAATATCTGCTCCATGAATTTAGTATATGTAATAGGATTCAAAATCAAAATATTCCTTATTCAAGTTCGCTCAAAAAGCACTTTTGAATCATCAGTAGTCTGACCGTTGGCAACAAGAGTGTCACAGAATATCCCTAATGCATTTTGGGACTTTTCCTAAGCATCAAAAATGTGTCTCAAAAGAGACACGCCCGCGTCAGAAGTATTGCGACCTTTTCTAAATCCATATTGCTCAGGATGGGGCAGACTATATGCATTAAAATGTTCTAGTAGTAGAGAGCGAATAATTTTTTCAAAAACTTTACCTAGTGTTGGCAACACATCAATGGGGCGATAGTTATTAGGGTCACATTTATCACCCGATTAAACAAGGGGACAAATTTACTTTGTTTCATAAGATCAGGAAAAATGTCCGAGTCTACGCAATTATTGGAAAAGATTGCTAAGTGCGGATAAATACAGTCAATAATTGAAAGAAAAACTTTAACAGACATTCCATATATATCGCCAGTATATTTTACATATAAGATTTTAATAGCTTTGATTATATCAATAGCCGAGATATGTTTGAATGAACACAGCACTCAGGAACATAATTTGAAAGGAGAGAACAGGCTTCTGTTGGCGGATGAATTTATTGTTGAAATTATAGAAATTGCTTTGTTACAGAATAAAATTTTAATTTATTTGTAATTGCCGTGTTTGTTTATTGTAAATTATGCAATTATTTACACATAATTAAATGCTGGTATCCCGTGGTTTCACTTTTCCATCTTCGGTTTTTATTATGGTCTAAGTAGTTAATATTTTATTTAAAAAAAAAATATACAATATTATTTTTAATATGCAACACCAAATGTAATGTAATTTCGCCAAAATGTAAACTGCTTTAAAAATTTTCAAATTTTTTCTAACATAATTAATAAATTCGACACTATGACCGTATTTCTTTATGGCATACAATTTATACAGTCGATTTCTATTTTTATATATGCCAACAGTTGCCCAATCTTTAAATGTGAAATTATTATGGGGCCGTTGTCCTCACACCGGCCACTTAATTCGGTCTTCTATAGTATTGAAAATGTTACTATAGTATTTGTTAGGATCACCTGATTCCAAACAGCGACGGATTAACTGATGCTCTACATTCGCGTTGAAATATTGAATTCTTAATTTAATTATGTTATAGTACGACTTTCTTGTCTAATGTAATCAGCCAGGGAAATCATCAGGCCAGAGTGGTCTGACGTAAAGTTGTTAATTACTGATTTCCCCATTACTTCACATTTACACAACTGCCTCATTGATCTAGTGGTTAGCATGTTCGACTACAGACATGAGGTCCTGGGTTCGAGTCCCGGGTCGGGCCAATCCAAAAATGGATATTGAGTTTTCTATTAAGATTTTCTCAATATTTGCCCGAAGTTGGGAAGTTGGCGGTGTGATTCACCCCCGTGCCTCGGAGAGCACGTTAAGCCGTCGGTCCTGCGCCNTGCACTTGTGTACTATACCTGCCAATCCGCAGTCTATGCTCTAAAAACCCTTTCTCATATGAGTGAGGAGGCCTGTGCCCAGCAGTGGGACGTTAATGGGCTGTTACTTACTTTACATAAGACATAATCAATGCATGTAGCTGAACTGTCTATTACCCATGTAGGGTCTAAATACAAATTTGTTGAATCAAAAGATTTTAATGGATTCAATAATCTAATAGTATTTGTTTCTGTTTCCTAAATATGTTTCCGTAAAGTTAATACATTTTATTTAACATCAGGAAATGCTCGTGGATACCTGCAACACCACGTTGCAAGCTTACCGGACTTTTGCCGGCAAAAACCAGACGGTGCTCCTCTCTGCGTTCGCTGGCGAAAGCACGAGATCGGAATAGGTCCGCACTCCCGCCTACGATGTGCTTTACAAGGCTCCCCCCAATAAAATTCTTCCGCTCTGATAGCATGCCCGGAGCACCAAACATGTCACCTGTGTTCCCTCGCTTTCGGGCAACAGGCCTCGTACCTTTTGCCCACGAGCTAACCCCAAGTCAGGCAGGGCAGACGTCGATCATGGACCGCTCGTCTGCACCCCGGCCTCCTCCTACACATGGCGGAAGCGTGTCCATCCACCTCTCTGAGACGTTTCGCTGCCTCCTACGGCGATATGACATTTTCATAGAAGGAGACCATTGCCTCCCAACAGACATCCCTACCCTACCATGGCGTTATAAATTCACAGCGGGTAGAGAAAGTTCGATTCCGACCAGTGCCACAAGTGCTGCTCGATGCTCAGCCCACCGCGGACACGCAGCGAGTATGTGTTCAGCAGTGTCCTCCATCGCGACAATTCACCGTTGGTTCTCTCCTTGCCACTCGACACAGGTACCTCCCGAAGTAACCGTGCCCTGAAAGAACCTATGTGAGGTGAAACGACAAAGGTTAATATACATACGACATCGCGTAATGAACAATTAAAAGAACCTCTATGTAAAACTAAGTTTGATATCTTAATTTGTTGAAGTGTTTATTTAATATCAATTTTCACACAAATTTTCGATAAACACACTCACTTTACCTGATAAGTTGTGTTTAACACAAATTACACACCGAAAAGCTTATTGCTGTCAAAGAAAATTCAGCTTTACAGCCTTTGACTGACAATTTACATTTCAGTGCATTAAATTTAGTCAAAAGTTTTAGATGAGTGAAATATGCAGAGAATTTTCATATTTATGTAACGAGATTCACGGTTTATTTTACTTTGTACTTCTATTTTCCCTATTTATTCACTAACCAAAAATTAAGCCTTACAGTTTCGCCGTCGATTAAATTCCGCTAATTGCCTTCTCTTCATGGCAGATATTCCATTTAAAATTTATTCAATTATTAATCTACAGAGTCGGCTCACTCAGTTTTAAGTGTCCTCTTCAAAGTCTGCGTCTATGATCGTCGGCTTCGATGTAATCTTTTTACTTCAAAGCAGATACTTGATAGAAAGATTTCTTCAATCCTGCGTTGGATAATATTTTATTAAAATATTTAAGAGGGGAAAGACGCTCTGACATTGCTTTATTGGCGATTTAGTAAACGATTTCATAAATTAACTCTTTGAGATAGCTAAGAAATACAACGGAAGAAGTTTACATACTTTAGGTTTTGTACGGATATTATATAATTTCTAGATAGTTTTAGATAGGATAATCATTTTATTGACGGGGATTTAACTGACTTAGTTGATAAGATAGCTTATTAATATAAAAAATAACTGACAAGGGTGACAGTAACAGTTCCATGGGAACTGTATATTGATAATATTCAAGTAGGCTATTAAATCACTTTTAATGCTCCTGCCTAGTTACAGTTATTCTTTCAGCTTACCTACAGTTTATATAAAATTTTAGGTTTAGGATTCTCTCGCGTCATATTCTACTACAAGAATATTCAATTCATGGACTCCCTTCTAATTTATTCTGTAAATTAATGTATTAGCTTTTTTTGCATTATTTTAGTAGTAAAAGGTATTTTATATTAAGTGAAATCTTTAAGTCGTTTTGAGCCTATTATTGAATACCTACAAATATGTATATACAGTGATTTGAATACACGTCTTCGTTTATTTAAATATGCAGATTGTGAACGCATTAATTAATACTTAAATGTGTATAAGCTATTCTTGTGAATTGCTATCATTCTCACAATCATGTTTATTAAATTTTAAATGTGGTATCACAAGTATTATCATTATGTTAAATAATGTCTAAAAGCACATGCTGAGTTCGAGTAAATACCTTTGATTTAAATACTTATTATAGGCAGTAGAGGTGACAATGGATTAAGTGATCTCTCGTAAATGCATTTGATATTATGGGGACATGAATTGAAGTTACGTAATTTGGATTCACTCTAATACTTCAATCAATAGTACATACTAATACTACAATCTACTACTAATTTTAATATTACTACTTCAAATACTATAATTGGACTAACCACTGACTTTTTTGCCGGTTTCTTCTCAGCGAAATCAATTTCCGAACTGGTGGTAGATTTATTACCAACGGACTGAGTGACGATTCAAAAAAGCTTTTAGGGCCTACTTGAATAAAGAATATTTTGATTTTGCAATATACATCGACAGGGTTTGAAAGATTTACATTTACCTAATACAAGCATTATTAACTGAAATATTGTATATAATAACTTTCTAAACCAACGCCAATATTTTACATTAATATTAAGGTTTGTAGTAACTGCAATAGTCCTAAATTGGAAGGGATTTGTTCGAAATCAGTCTGGAATCACTATTAAATAGTTTCCTATCCAATGCCAACAAAAATATTTGCACTAAAATCCTACCTTAGTCATTTTTATCGTATTAACTGTATATTCCTTCTATCGAAAACAATTCACTCGAAATTAGTCAATTCACTTCCAACTGATGCTTTCTTACTTAACATGCTCTTCCGAAAATGCATTAAGAGCATTTCTACAAATTTTAAAAGCACAATGCCTAAATAATGTATGCCGAGATAATGTGATAATGCTTATGCAGGGTTCAATCACTGTTTAACAAAAACCCATTTCTAACTACGAAGTGAAATACATGTATACATTGTGGATACACGAATTCTTTCGTGTCATCACAGCGACTTTATAAATGTTTATAATAACAGAAGTTGCTCAGTGTATTTGAATTATAATATTAATTAATTCCAGCTGCATCTTGGAGCTCATAACGTGGGTATAAGATAGTGAAGTCATGTAAATTAACCATCAAAGCGGCGTCAACCAGCTCCTAAGGATAAATTTAACAGGGTGTATCTAAATGGGTCATCAAACTGCATCTGAGTTCAAACCTCAGTCCAGTCCGCCCACGTTCCCACTGCGCTTACCTTTACATGTAACCAACAAACCTGATCTCGCTGGGTTGAAGCTAATTCTGATATTGACATACTTTTAATTTAAAAAAATTATTGTAAGAGTATTATTCTATTTAAGAGTAGCTATATGCCAGAAAAAGTATAGTCAAAATTGATCTAGAAGTTTAGACATCTGTCAGAAAGGACTTGATGGAATAATGGTACGAGTATTAACTTGACTGGCAAGTTTTTTCAAAGTCAAAATATTTTTATTCAAGTAGGCTTATTACAGCACATTTGAATCCTTAATTATCATTTTTTCCATATATTATTTAAATGAATGACTGATGTTAACATTAAAGAACGACTTAGAATCTAAAGTTACGAGGGTTCCTGCGCGCCCTGATCTGAGAAGAGCCTGCAACAAACTCTGTCGGGTGTACGTGTTTTTTTGTCATCACCATTACAATATATATTTTTAATTTATTCAATATCAAGATATACATAGAGCAATTCTTTCACTCCCACGTTTTAATATCTTCTAAGTATTACTTCAAATTATAGAATGATTTCTCTATTAGCTTTTTTTTAATGAAAGATTTAAATTTACTCAGAGACATCTTTGTAACTTCTTCCGGGAGCTTGTTATAGAAACGTATACGGTTTTGAATGACTTGTCAATTTTATTTAGCCTACTAGAATTTACAGCAATTTTATTTTTATTACTTATGGATGCACAACAAGTTTTGTAATATATATTAGAAAACGTATAAATACGCCTTGAACCGTGATTATTTTCACTGCTTTGAATTTCTTTCTAAGCGACTCTCTTGGACCCATGTTGTATATCGCATGAACAGTGAAAATAACTGAAATAGACCAGCCTAGTTTTGGGTGCAATATTCAACCGACAACTTTGGAAAATTATATTTTCTTATTTACTATGTCTGTGTCACGATGTATGATCTAGTGGTCACAGCTAAAGGCCAAGAAGAGTCAGAAAAACACTTTCTCAATAATGATTAGGTGGATTTGAAACCCTGGGTTTTTGTTAAGTAAGCTCAGCATTACTGGTTTGTGCTATTAGGACTGCCGAATATAAAGCTCAAACTGAATTGAAACTAAGTTTAAAATTCATGACATATATTTTGTCCATTTTTATAGACTTTTATCGTTCTCGTTCTTTACTGAGTCCACGATGCACTTTCACCCAGTGTGTACACGAATGGCGTAACTTTATGAAACTCGTTTATATAATTTTAAGATACTAGGTCATTATACATTCATCTGTGTTAAATGAACCCTTTATATTGACGAGGGGAAGCCCGCAATTGTATCTGAATTAATTAATATTTTACTTGTATAATAAAGAAAAAGATAGAAGTATTTTTTTGTCCTACTAATTCTAGTTGAAGATGACATGATCAAATTTATAAATTCAATTCTATCTCGTATTTTGATTAACCCAAAATCTCAGAAAGTCTATTTGATGAACAATTGTAATTTGGACAGTAGATATCCTATTGTGAGAGGGTATATCACGTATTTATTGCAAAATATTTCAGCTCAACATATTGATCTTTATATTTTTTTTAAAGGATATAATGTCCAAATATTTATGTTCGAAACGACATACACTGTGTTATATTTCTAAAAAGTGAGTGTTCAAAATTGTGTATTTGTTCGTTTATATATATGTAGTTGATAATCATAAATTTGACATAAGATTTTTTTTATTAACTCAGTCTGTGGACAGATTTTCTAAGGTATTGTAAAAATCCATCTTTACCAAACATACTTAATATTTGTGAAACTTCAATAAAATGTTTATATTAATTATCTTCCCAGTTTTATGTTATTTATCAAATCATATTAAAAACGGTTTAATCAAGCCGGCTTTTACAACACTGTTGAACTGTGAATCGATATTGTCATATCATTTTCGGTGTACAACCGATGATGATACAATGTTAAATAATAACTTTAATATTAAAAGTAAAACAATTATAAGAAATGAAAAATAAATCAGAAAAATCTGTTGGGTAGTTCATAGCGTCAAACATCGTAACAGGGTATTTTTATATATGTACATGTATGATACTATTATATGTATGTATATATATATATATATATATATATGTAACTCGGTTAACCTTTGTCTATACGTAAATGTAAGTAAAACCGAAGACAACACGATAGATTCACCGAGTATAACATTTCTAGGTCGAAATATTTGCATACATTACAATACCTAACGTATTATACAAATGCTTGTCACAACAATTCCTTTGAGCTTGTCAAAAGTCACAGATCCGGTTTTAGGGCTTTATCTAGTTACTATTGTTTTTTACAATGCGTTAGTGTTTTAAATAAATGTGGTAGACCTCTTTAAGATTTAAGTGAGTAGAAAATGTATAAATGCAAATAAGTGAAGCGTCTGTGATTTAAATGGAATGCAATACTCAATATTAGCAGGCAACACGATTTTACTGTGATTTACTAGGTTATGAAATCTTTTAAAATTCATGATTGTAATTTTCGTTTGTTGTTTGTAATCAGCTGGCGTACTTTTCAAATCAATTCCACCCCCATCCGGACCTTACATAATTTTAGATGTGCTTAATATCTGCATTAATTTCCATTAACTTTTTTTTAATTGTTATCCTTGCAAACTTTAGTTCACCCATCAGCGTCAAACAGATTTCGAAAGTAAGCTAGCTGTTGTTTTCTAGTTTATAAACGCAAATAACAAATCCATAGCAACCTCCTTGTAACAAAGCCAAACGGTATCCTTCAACGCGTGCTTTATCATTAGATCTCGACCATGGAACAATCGTTTATAACAATCTCTATAACTTTGTACATGTTAACTTAGGTACAATACATAAACTTGGCGTGCTCAGCATCTTGCAAACACACGTATGTATATTGTGAATTACCTACATACATTGTTATTGTAATAAAATAAAGAAATTCATAAGATTCGCGTGGTCTATTTATTCGTCATAGTCTTTTTTTTTAAATAAGCACCCACCATCCAATGTTTTGATTAAGGGAAAATCTGGATCAAATTTTCAATCAAAGTTATTCATGAGTTGTTAAAACCCTTGTTAAAATAAATGTCCAAAAGAACATTAACTAACAGATATGGTGGTTTAAAAAAAAACTTATGCTTCTCGTCTCTATGGCCTCGACGTTTTCAGGTGCAAATATTGATTTTGTATTCTTAAAGTTTGTGTTGACATTATTGGTGTAAATTGATCCAGCCATGTCACACGGCATTCTTAGATTATTATATCGTGGATATGAGAATATATTGTATAAAGCCCACGCATCGGTTCATCGAGGAAAATCCTGAGACTCTTTGGTTGCCTCGAAGAGGTTAATGAACTTGAACCGATAGATTATAATAATCGTAACAATACACGCTTTCAGCAAAAATATAAACGACGTAAGGTTGGAAAACATTGCACGAAAATGTCGTCTACCTACTATGGTGAGGGATGCCAAGATGATAATACAAAAAAAATCATTTGTACGATGAGATCACGATTGTTGACATAATTGTTCTGTACATCAAGAAATTGACACTTGAAAAAATGGATTGACAAGTTTAATGAATTGATGAAATATTTCAATATTTACTATAATTCTGTTCTGTTGAAATTACAGACAAGTGCTAATCTGTCAGTGATAAAAAAAAACTTCAGAAAAACTTGCAGTGTGGATAAGACTACTTGTCTCTCATTGCATTAAGTATTAATATCATCAGTTTATAAATTTTACAATACACAATGTCTTTCAAGTAGGAACCAGTTTTACCAGGGCTTTATCCGACTTGTATAATAGCTATCTATTTCAATTAATAATAGTTATTTATTTCAATGTCGCTGGCAAATGGCAATGTAGACTATTATCAGATATCAAAGGTCATCTGCATGTGCACTTGGTAACTTGGTGTATGTTCATTTCCCAATATGTTTAAATAGTCATCGTCATCTCATTTGCTGTATAGACGATATTTCTGACAAACTTTAATAAGAGATTTTTATTTACCTCATATAAGAAAGTTTCTGTTAAATCCTGCTTCTCCGCGTAAAACTTTTATTGTACACATGGCAAAAAACTCCAACCCTCAAGCTCCTACTTATTTTCGTCTTCTTCCTTTCTTACCAAAAGTTCTTGAGTGTATTATTCATACTCAGCTCACCTTATTCCTGTCCAAAAATAACATCATAACACCAAAATAGACCTGGACATAGCACTGTTACAATGTTAGTAAAGTATAGGGATGATGTACGCTGTGCCCTTGACAATAAACTTCTTACTGTACTAGTACTGCTCGACTTTAGCAATGCATTTAACACGGTTGACTTCGCATTCTTGCTAGTTTGACTTCATTTAACTTGTCTTCAAATTCCCGTGGGTTTAATCATACTCAAACAATTATCAGCACTGTATAAAAATGAATAACGTATAATCTTCATTCTTACAAACCTCAACTCATTACGAGTATTAACTCCTCTTCTTTATTCCATTTTCATTAAAAGTTTCTCATCGATTATTTCATAGAAACACACTTTTTAAGCCGATTATTTACAAGTATACACCTCAGGTTCTATAGGTTGTATAAATGACACCGTTAATACATTTAAGTCCGATTTAACTAAAATAAAGAGCGATGGAAATCGCATGGTATATTAGTAAATCCTATCAAATCACAAGCAATAGTGATAGGAAAACTTAAATATCTGTCAAAAGTAAGCTCAAATATGCCTCCAGTTATGTTTGATGGGCAGATCTTGCCGTACAGTTATAAACTTATACGTCTTAATTGATAACACTACCGCAAGTATCCGAAGTGAGTTTTTGGTTTGGTTCACTAAGATAATTGAAAACCTTTTACCAATTAAAACGAAAACCTAACTAACTCACTCACTACTGTTATAGACTTTGGACTATGAATTCTGTCACAACTTTATTAGATGAATTAATATAACAAGTTCAAATGGCTCATACGTAAGTAATATGATTCCGCACAATACAATGTGGGCGATACAGACGGCGTAAACTTTGATGTACTCCATTACTTTATCGAGTTTTGATCTTAAGTCCACGTCAATCACATTTATATTTCGTAAGTTTACAGCTTAGGTGAAATTTTAGCAGATTTGTATATCCGATTACAACAGAAGTTCTTCTTCTTATTCGTTTCGCTCTTGACAGAGCGGTCGTGATCGTCATGAAGTAACGGAGTGTGCAGATGTTATGCGCACGACTACCGCTCGCCATTTTTCCCTGTTCAGTTCAGCTTGCCTCCAACAGAAGTTCATTCAAAATCAAAAATATTCTTTATTCAAGTAGGCTCAAAAAGCACGTTTGAATCGTCAGTAGTCTGTCTGTTGGTAACAAATCTACCACCGGTTCGGGAAGTTGGTGCCGCTGAGAAGAAACCGTCAAGAAACTCAACGGTTACTCTTTTAAAGATAGTTTTGTACGCTACAATGTGTAATATATTGCTTCTGTGATCAACTGGAATCAAGTCCAAACATTTCTATTGCTTAAATAATCTTTAACATTATAATATGCCTTTTATAAAATGATGATTTTGACATATTTCTTAAAATTATGTGAAGGGAAAGAATGTTGGATTTTTTTCTTAAGACAGTTAAAATTGTCGATTTCAATGTCGAATTAATAGTTAATTTCACATAAAAATTTTGTAATACTTTAAAATTCACATCGAAAATTGTTCTTAAAAAACAGTAAATATGTCCATTATTTTGCAAAAAAAAACGGTGTGCTTAGATGGATTTTTTTTGGTTATGAAAG
Source organism: Elymnias hypermnestra (assembly GCA_015832385.1). Classification (NCBI taxonomy): domain Eukaryota; kingdom Metazoa; phylum Arthropoda; class Insecta; order Lepidoptera; family Nymphalidae; genus Elymnias; species Elymnias hypermnestra. The sequence continues at coordinate 4,128 of JACTOM010000237.1, read as the reverse complement.
GCTTTAGTTAGTCTACAATAATGCCTGATGATGCTGCGATGCTGTCGAAGATAAAACGTCTGCGTTGAAGCTCTCTTTTTACACTGGCCATGAAGGTATTTTAACGAGGAGGTGTAAGATAAAGACTTCTCTAGGAGGGAAAGATAATCTGTAGCATGGATTTTTGGATCGTACATGCACACATTATATTGGATATTTTGGCAATGACATGATTGATTAGCTGAGAGTTTTTTTTTAAATATAGGGTGATAAGTGTTATGGTTAAATTCATAATTAAGCACATAGAATCGAATCATTACAGGACGGGCATGACTTTCAGTATTGAAACGATTGTCGGTATTAGACTTCTCGATCACGCTTTGTTGTGACTCAGTATGATATTAAGTAAAAAGATTAAGAGGCAGTTTTAATATAAGAGTAATGAGTATTTGCGTTATTATACTAGCAGAGGTGCGAAATGGTTATTTAGTTTTGTTGCAAATGCTATGAAAATTTTATCAAAATATATAAAAATATAGTTGAAGGAAGTGTAAATGATGAGTAATAAATAAGGCATTTTCGCATGCTTAATAAGTTAGCCCAATTTATATAATTACAAACCAACCAACCGAAATCATCACTCCTATGAGTTACAAGGCTTGTGCCCAGCATAGGGACGACATTGGGACGCTATTTACCTTATTTACTTAGTATTACATAGTATTTAAAACTCTATAATATTGTATCCAGTTCGGAGTTATATAAAATATAAGCAATTAGAAAATTGAAGTAAAACTTACATTTTACCTTTTGTCCTTTTGCCTAATAACAGCCATCGTAGCTTAGCATTCGTCTCAATGTTAATTGCAACTCTTAGAAGACTTAACGAGCTCGAAAGACCCTGTATGTAGACCGTAATCCTCTTCCTTACAACACGTTTACAGACGTCTTAACGACACCTATCTATTCACATCTTTGACTGTATAATATAGCTGCATAGTAACTGAATCTCATGTATGAAAGTTCAAATCGCGTTACTGTTTTCATATCTGTTCCTTTCATTGATCCACTCAAGTTCAAAAACATTTTTTTCGACAAGTGATGTAATATTATCTCAATTCAATATTAAAATTTAATAATCGTAAGCGAGAAAAATTGTACAGCGCCATATAATGAAACCTTTCGTAAATATATAAAAGTTTCTTTCTACAAGTATGTATTGAGTTTAAGAATTGTATGTTCGGTAGCATACAAATTAACTGTATTTTATTATATGTTTATGAAATATTTTGTTATTTTTTTTATGCTTGACAGTGATCTCACCTGATGGTGATACAGTCTAAGATGAAAGCGCGCTAATCTGGTAAGAGGTAATATACCCCTTACGGTTTCTACACAGCATCGTACCGGAACACAAATCTCTTTGTTTGGCGTCTTTGCTGGTCTCTCGGCCGAGGCTAGTTACCACCCTAACTAGCCACGGCCGAAGCCTCCTACCAGTCCAGACTCAGACAAATTAGAAAATACAATTTCCTAAATTTGTCCTACCGGGGATCGCACCCGGGATCGCCGCTAGCAAAGCGAATACTCGCACCACTGCGCCAGCGCGGCCGTAAATAAATACATCCTACCCAATTACGTACTAATATATCAAAACTAATATTATAAAGACGAAACATTTGTGTTTTTGTGTGTTTGTAACGTTTTCACATAAACACTACTGGACCGATTTCAAAAATTATTCATCATTAGAAACCGGTATTTTACTGAGCAACATAGGCTATATTACTCTCTCAAAAGAGATAGAGATCCCTGACAAAAAATGTGAAACAAAGAATCTATTGTCGCGTACGCTGCGGAAACTATTGAGCTAGAACAAAAAAATGTTCTACTGTATTATAGAACTTATTAATATCTACAAAAAGTCCGCGATACTATATGTCCAACTACTGAAGTTACGCCTCTACAACTACTTTATTACATTTTAAAAGTTAATAAATCAAACTATGTTATTCATACCTCTGTATTAATTCTTATTCCATTCCAGGCCTGGGAGGAATCGCGTGACACGCTTGGCGTTTTCTGTGATCTGTCTAAGGCCTTCGATTGTGTCCAGTATGAAACCCTGCTCGAGAAATTGCGATAATATGGCCTCGCAGACACAGCTTTAGACCATCAGGTCTAAAGCTGTGTCTGCGAGGCCATAGTATCGCAATTTCCCGAGTTCATATTTAACCAATAGAACGCAAATATGTCTGTGTTAATGGCAAGCTTTCTGCGGGGTCTGTGACAAAACTCGGGGTCCCACAGGGTTCCATATTGGGACCATTTCTGTTCCTCATTTATATTAATGACCTTTCTTACCTTGTTAAGGGTGATCATGAGATTGTTCTGTTTGCTGATGATACTTCGCTATTGTTTAAGATTAATAGGCGACAAACAAATTATGACGACGTAAACAACTCTCTCAATAAAGTGGTACAATGGTTTGAAGCTAATAATTTATTGCTCAACGCAAATAAAACAAAATGAGTTAAGTTTAGTCAGCCTAATGTTAAACAAATGCAAACCATTGTTAAACTTAATAATGAGGAACTAGACCTTGTAGACAATACCATTTTCTTAGGCATTACGTTAGATAACAAATTACAGTGGGGGCCCCATATAAGTGGTCTATCGAACAGGCTCAGCTCTGCGGCTTACGCAGTTAAAAGAATTCGTCGTCTGACAGATGTTGATACTGCCAGACTGGTATATTTCAGCTATTTTCACAGCATTATGTCATACGGTATTTTACTTTGGGGTAATGCTGCTGATATAGATGCAATATTTGTGCTGCAGAAAAGGGCCGTTCGTGCGATTTACAATATGGGTCCAAGAGAGTCGCTAAGAAACAAATTCAAGGCAGTTAACATAATGACAGTTCACTGCGTATATATATTAGAAAACTTGTTGTATGTACATAAAAACATTGACTCTTTTAATAAAAAGAGTGAATGTACATCATATAACTTACGAAACCAAAACAAACTTGTTATAAATTCTAGTAGGCTGCATAAGATTAACAACTCATTTAAGGGTAACTGTATACGTTTCTATAATAAACTCCCACAAGACGTTCTAAAGATGTCAATTAATAAATTCAAAGTCTTTGTTAAAAGAAAGTTGATAGAAAAATCTTATTATAATTTGCAAGAGTACTTAGACGATAGAAACGCCTGGGAGTGAACGAATTGCTCTAATTTTAATTAAAATATAGTAACCTAATATGATATTGTAATGATGATGGTAACAAAAAAAACCCGACTGAGTTTGTTGTAGGTTCTTCTCGGATCAAGGCGCGAAGGAACCCAACGTAACTTTAGATTTTATGCCGTTCTTGAGTTCCATCATCAGACGTATATTAGAATCAGAGTGTGGAAAAAAAATATAATTTGACGATTCAAATGTGCTGTAATATGCCTACTTGAATAAAGATATTTTGATTTGATGTGATTTGATTAAATGCTATGTCTACGCTCTATAAAAACCCTCTCCCATTTGAGTGTGGAGGCCTGTTCCCAGGTGTGGGACATTAATGAGCTGCTACTTACCTTATCATTATACTCATACTTACCTTTAATCATTCTTTCCGGTTACGCTGTTAATGCCAGAAGGTCTAACAGCTAAACACAATTTGAAAAAAAAAATACCTTAATCACTCAATGTATATAATTATTATACAAATCAATTGTGTATTTATGCTATGTATACTCGATGTGTATTAATAATAAAATCGTTAGGTCAATGACATCTCTTGGATGGTTTCGTGGTACATGACGGATATAGGTGGAAACAATGTTTATGTTTCATATATTATTAAGAATCCACTTGGCTATTATTCGTAGAAATTGAACGTAGGTAAATTTGTAGACAAACAGAAAAGTTTATTAAAAAAAGCAATCTTGTTCAGAATCGTATACGTGCGTCAAAAGTAACGGTTAGTTGGTTTCAGACATCATATAGTAATATCTGTGTATCTGTTTAAAATCGGTAAAGCGCGTTGTTTGTAGGCACACCTAGCTTTACGTACAAACACTTTCCGTGCCAGATGGTTTTCTGTGTAATATTTGTATCGCTTCAACCGATGGACGTCCACTGCTGGACATA
>JACTOM010000144.1:0-15923 GCA_015832385.1 Elymnias hypermnestra | reverse complement strand
CTGTAGCCATAAGGCATAGAGACTCGAAATTTGGTAGGAATATTCCTTTTGTTGAGTAGAGGTCAGCTAAAAACGGATTTTACGAAATTCCACCTCCAAGGGGGATTGCGGGGGTATTAACTATTGACTCATCACGTAAGGCGTAGAGACTTAAAATTTAGTAGGAATATTCCTTTTTCGGAGGAGAGGTCAACTAAGAACGGTTTTTTGAAATTGATTGAAATTTGGTACAGCGATAGTCTAGAGCCTGAAAAGGACTATAAGCTCTTTGCAGCAAATAACTAATAACATTGAAGTATTGATACATATGTTTGACTATAAGCTCTTTGCAGCAAATGAATAATAACATAAAAGTATTTATACATATGTTTTTTATTTGTAAAACAATTTGCCTAAATTAATAATAAATGGTACCCCTTCAAACCTATGAAAAAACATTTAACGCAAACGAAGTCGCAGGCTTAGCTTGTATGCCCATATTTCTTAAAGCTCTGTCTATCTAAGAAAGCGTAAAATACACAGTTAATTTTGCATTTACATTACTATAGATGAATATACCTCTCGTTTTCTAAGATGTATCACGATTGTAATGAGCCTCGTTTTTAACTAGAGACAATAACAGATCTTAACGATTCACTTCCTGTTGATAAGCTTTAAAGCAAGCGTCATTTAAATAAATGACGAGACACTTCTGAGATTAAATTATTGCACGGGCGAGAGGAGGAACACACTTTATCAGGAGCCACTGACAAATCGCAGGATATTAAATTTAAAAGGGTAACTTGAGCCCGCACCGTCCCATAACGACAACAAACGTTTAAACTTCTTTTCTATTTAATATTTTCCACTCCACCACCGTTATATTTTAACTAATGAAAACCTAAATAACTTGTATCATAGCATTATCTATCAAAATTGGGATGTGACTAAATTACATAATGATACGAATTGAAGGAAGCATTATCCCCCCATGGCAGCTCAGAGTGGAGGTTTTAGCGGCGGCGTATCAATGCCGGGCAGCTGCTAAAGCCAGAGACAAACAACCTGATGCCGAAGAGCTATAAAGGATAAGGTCCCTGGTGTCCTAATGGGTATGGGTATAGGTGTGATCCTAAAGGGTAAGGCCTTGATGCGCAGGTGGAGAGAGGACCTTGACTCTCCGGTTGTGGGCAATGTTACGATGGCAACGATCAGGCCCGTTTTAGACGGCTTGCTTTCGAGAAGGCATGGTTCGCTATCCTTCAGATTGATGCATGTGCTTATCGGGCACGGATGCTTCGGGAAATACCTGCACCAGATTGTAGGGCGCGAAGATTCACCAGCCTGTCTCGAATGTGGAGGTCTCGGCGATACGGCGCACCATACGGTGGCGGAGTGTCCGGCTTGAGTGCTACAACGGCATCTCTTGATGCCCACGACTGGATGTGACCTTTCGCTGTCGAAAAATATTAACATAATGATCGGTAACGAAGCGGGCTGGAGGGCGGTTGCTTCTTTCTGTGAGACTATCATCTTGTAGAAAGAAGCCCTGAGGAGGGAAAGTGACGCCACGCGTACTTCCCCTCATCCCAGTCATAGGAGAAGGCGTGCGTTCGCCCGCCTGCTATCCCTTACTTGAATGAACCTTTTGTAGAGTGCATCTGGGGTACCATCGGCGTCGAATGCTTTTGCGATCTTCTGACCCCCTATTTCAGATGCAGAGGGTTCCGCTGGGTTTTAGTGGGTATTCTGGAAACAGCGAATCTCACACTCCATACGTGAATGTATTTCCCAGCGAGGAAAAAAAAGCATTACGTTATGTTGTGTAGCGTTATGGCTTTGTCCTATGCAAGACTGGCATAATTTACTTCGCCAGTATCACGTAGAATTAGAAGGCGCACGTACAAGGACTTTTACTGATTTTTTATTTTTAATTTACACACACACAAAATATAAAATTATTACAGTTTAATTTTAGTGTAATATACTTACAGAATTTACTTAATCGAAGATTTATAAAAAAAAACATATCTCTTATTAGTAGCTGTTCAAAATCTTGGTGAAACAGTTCAGTTGTTTCTTTTATGTCACTTGTAGAGAGGGACTATAGCGTAAAAAATATGTAGATTGAAAATGTCTTTGTCATTTAAATGACGTAAATAACTGAATACTTCTCAGCTTAAACTGCTCCACGGTTGATGGGGAGCGTATTTTATCAGGAGGCTCTGATAAATTGCACGAAATTCAATTTAAAAGGATAATGTTTGTGTCCCTATTACGACGTCACTTGACGCCGGCCTATAAACTCTGTCGGTCCACTGAACAGTTGAAATATCGACACCCCATATATGTCCTTCCGATAATAATATTGGCTTAATACTTAAGGAAAAAGTGATAGAAGTGTCGATTACCTATCTATATTGGTGACAATTTATTTCAAAGTATATCAGTAGATATATATTTATTTAAAAGTAAAATTGTTATAAATTCTAGTAGGCTGGGCATTGGAAGGCGTCTTTAAAAACGCCTGCTGTCTCCTTGAACTTCCCTTCTCGGTTTCATGAGGCAGTGTGAAGGAGAATGCACAAGAGAGCCTCTGATAACCCCAATTCAGGGTGAGGAGGGTGTCGCTGAGTTTTAGTGGGTATTCTGGCCCTGCCGGTGATTCCCATACTCTCTGCCTCGTAGCAAGGCTGCGTTAAAGCATTTCCCAGGAGAAGAAGTCTTTTATTAAAAGAAAGGACTACTTCAAAGATAAAAAAGCGTGGGAATGAAAGCTGCAATTAAGTATATATATTGTAATGATAATGAGAAAAAAAGAGCAGAAAGATAAGAAAGACAGAGCGCAAAGGAACCCTCCTAACCTCAGAATCGAAGTTGTTCTTTAATGTCATCATCAGCCGTACATTGAAAATAATATAGAGAAAAAACTAAATGCCTTGCATGAAATGTTAGTTGTACAATTAACTAATACTTTATAGATAAAATTGTAACATGTATTTTCGATTGATGATAACCTTTCTGTTAAAATTAAGTAACCACATAACATAAGCTTGTATAAACATGTAATAAGCTAAAAGAGATATTAACATACCTCACATAATATATACCGTAATATAAAATTTTATTTTTGCCGAAACCTTCCCATCTGAAAGAGATTACATTTTTCCCTTTAGATGATTTAACGATTTGATACGATTCCTCGAGAATAAATAGTATAAGGGGTAGATTAATACAACTAAAAGTTTTCACACAAAAACTATTTAAGCAAATTCAAAAATTTTATCACCATTAGAAAGCTGCATTTTCACTAAGCGATCTAGGTTATATTACCTTCTCAAAATCAATAGGGATCCTTAATAAAAATGCATTAATGTAACCCAACGCTGCGGAACCTATTGATGATAGAACAAAAAAATGCTCTACAATATTATAGAACGTATTAATATCTACAAAAAAGTCCGTGATGCCATATGTCCAACTACTGTAGTTGTGCCACTACAACTATCTTGTTTGCAATAAGTGCGCGACGCCTAGAAGAACTGCTATCGAGAATGGAAAGAGTTAGCCTAGTTTGGTTTAAAGGTTAACCGCAGCAAGACCAAGGTAGTGATTGTTGGCCATGCAAACAATAATTCCCCAGAGGTGACAGAAATTGCGAAATCCGTGCTCCAATCTTACATTTACATCGGGGCCATAATATCAAACAACGGCGGAAGCATTAACGAAGTGAAACGACGGATGGCTATAAGAACGGCGATGGACACGATAAAGAAAATATGGAGGAATCGGAACGTCACGAAGACCACGAAATATAGACTCATGAGGATACTTATCTTCCCTATATTTCTATACGATGTTGAGACGTGGAAAGGCAGAAAATAAATGCTCTAGAAATGTGGTGCTGGAGTTTCGTGGACCGAGTTTCGAACAAACGTCTCGATACTTCAAGAACTCTGTATTAAGCAGCGTCTATTCTCTCTAGTACAATCTCGCATTCTGACTTTCTTTAGACTCGTTTCTCAGCGTGTCTACCATTCCATCGAACGCCTCGTTGTCCAAGGAAAAGTAGAAGGCATCAGGCCGCGTGGCAGATCACCCAAACCCGACCAAATCAAATCTGCCCTGGGAGGTTCATTGAACAAATGCAGCAGAATGACCTCGAATAGGGAAAAATGGCGAGTGGTCGTCATGCACATAACATCCGCACACTCCGTTACTTCATGACGATCACAACCGCTGTCAAGAGCGAAACGAATAAAAAGGAGAACTACTTTTTTACATGTTAAAATTTAATAAAAGTGGCAACAATAATCAAACCATTCTTTTGTATTTATCCTTATACTATTAAATGATATCTTATTATTAACCATTTATATACCCGTAAAATAAAAGTTTTATTTTAAAATAAATCTGTAGTTTGACTTACGAGTAGTAGACTTTCCACTGCCACGAGATCGGTATCTACATGGGTGAAACCGCGGGGCTTTACTCTTTCCACATCACACGTAAAGTAAATAATAGTATAATATAACTACATCATATATTTAATAATGAAATCGTTTACCGCAGTTTCTAATATAACCTCCTTAGTGCTTTTGACAATATAATTTTTTTTAATGTAACGTTATGGACTTTTGACACAATTGTCAGCATTTGACATATACGTATATATACTCTGTATGTTTGTGTAAGTGTCTAATACGGGATAGTGTATGTTATGTGGCTTAAATTAATTTAATATATGTTTATGCATAATTTAATTATATTATCATTGTACACTCCTTCTTTATATAATTTTTTGAAAAAGGTGTATGAAGTTTTTGTAAAGCTATATTTAATGTATTATTAAGAATGGTTTTGCTGTTATTTAAGTGGCATCAGCATGAAATACATAGCGCAGTAATTTAAATCTCACATTTAAGTTTACACAAACGAAGTTACACGAGCCAGCTAGTCTTTTATAAGCAATTTCTATCACGTTTTAGGCGGTGGTATCATTTCTATACCCAAGTTTCTAATAATGTTTATAGCATTTTATTATTTATATAAAACGTAATAGAATTCAAGTGAAGACGTCGCAAACATATTTGAATTGTAGATCCCGGAGCTGCCCTCAATATCCAAGAGTCTCTATAAAACGGAACTCGGAATAAATATTTATCAAAGGAAGCAATTATGAATTGTCACGTTCTCCCCCCGCGGCAACACTTTCTGCAAACGGCCACGACAGTGTTGTTGCCATCACAATTTCCACCTAATAGAAATTTCAATCCTTCTTAAATCCACTTTTGGTGAATTAGACAACATCTCGTGGATGTTTTGACGCAAATTGGACAGGCGTCAAGACGGCCCGACGCGTCGTTAGTGGTACTTCTAGATTTAACGAGATTGCCTCACTGGCGCAGGGTTATCAACTTTTTTTTCAAATCAAAATATTCTTCTTTTAAGTAGGCTTAACAATCATATTTAAATCATTAACGATAACAATGATCTAGTCTTCGTAAAATTAGTAATACAGTTTCTAAACTGCTTAATTCGAATTCGATCGATTCGAAACGTCAGGTTAATTACCTGGTTGTAAGCAGAGATGGCGCTGTTATCGCAATTGTTTATTTGTAGACTTGTTATTCTTTCCATAGACATTGACGTATGACGAGTGTTAGCTACTCTGTGGCCGATATGTGATTTTTGAGAAGATAGTCTATGACAGTGGTATAAGTGGACGGTCATTGTGGCGTGAACACGAGAGGGGAGTTGCTTTTGGGGCATCATTGAGATTGCACGTATATTTGAAGTAAAATAATATTTCAAATATAGGGTACGGTTCGTCATTTGACTAAATCGTATTCTTAGAAATAAAGGGTTTCCCATTGGTAAATTTCTAAACATTAGGGCATGCCAATTTGCTAAAAAATAAAAGGTAAGTAGTGGCCTATAACGTCCCACTATGGGGCACAGTCCTCCTCACTCATAGAGAATTTTTGGAACACATACCCACCAATATATATTGGATACACAATTCTGTAGTACATTCATATATATATATACGGCGCCACCGTCGTCAAGTGCTGACATGTTTCACGTTCAATTAATAATTAAAAACAGTTTACCGAATTTTTTTGGACAAATTATGACAGTGATAAGTGTTTTAATGTAGAACAGTTATGTGACAATGTTTGTGGCGTCTAATTTTGTGGTGAATAAGTGGAAATCGACTTAAAAATAGTACCCCTAACGTAAAGAAATCCATCTATAAACAGAACATTTGTGTAAACGATAACAATCCTACAAGTGAACTTTAACAAATATCCATGAGGGAACTATAAAACAAAAGAGAAACAGTTTGAAAACTCGATTTATAACAAAATAATATCGTTAACTCCATTCAAAATCGTATTTGTGAATCATCTGTCAAATACTTCAAATATCAGCATTGCTATAACAACAAGACTTGTAAATTCGCACTCTAACTCGTTAACACGGTGGATAAATGTGGAGGCACTCGGCCTTCCGACCTATGGTCTTAGTTCAAACCCAACTCTGAAAATAGTGAATCTACAGTTTAATTTGTATTTTATTTACATTATTATTATTTAATTTTTACATATTTTTTGGAATCTAGTAATTTCATAATATAGTAATTGTAAGACACTCAAACAAGTATGGATTTCTCAGGTGTAACATTACGTAAACCACGCAAGTCAAAATCACTTAGCAACATAACGATTCTCGATGCGTCTGTGACAGAGACGTCAAGTCTTTTCGATAGCACCACTCTCAGCATGCCATGCGTTTCAATAGATGACGCGGAAACTTCTAAAGACCTCAAAACAACAATCGCCAATCTAACTGATGAACTACAGAGCGCATTTCAGGAAATTGAAAATTTAAATTCTGAAAATACACACCTTAAATCAGAATTAAAAGAATGCCATAAAATTATCAAGAATTTTAAAAAAGTTACATTGGCGGAACGGTATGTTAAGACACCCTCATTGGTAAAAGCGAAAAAATATTTACAAAACATTAGTTCATCATCTACACCTTCAAATTATAGTGAAAATGTTGCACCCTCAATAGTAATTGATAGACAGATGGACCAAACGTCTTGTAACTTATTCTCTACGCCAACAAGAAATTGCCGCTTAGACTTAAGTCAGCAAAATGACGGGGAGGACCTAGATACGAACAATGCTAATAATATAATTACCAATAAAGACACAAATAATATCAAAAATGATTTGACCCCAGAGATACCAATAAATTTTGTAGATGAAGGATCAAAACCAAAGAAAGTCATAGACAGCAACTACCCCAATATTGCTGTCGTATCGGAAGCCTCGAATGATACGGACAATCTAAATTCTGCGAAAACTATTGACAATAAAAAACATAATGTTATAGTAATAGGCGATCAACAAGTACGCCATATTCAATCTATCTTGCAATCGCTACTGGGATTAAATTACTTAGTTACATCTTTCTGGAAACCTGGTGCTAATACAAATGAAATTTTAAAGATTCAAAAGAATTACCTTGATATGACAAAAAACGATTATATTATTGTAATGACAGGTCTGAATGACAGGAATCCTTTTGAATTTGAAACCACAATTAATATGTTTATTCGGACCCTCTCAAATACAAATATTTTAATTTGTAGAGTACCTCATAACAAAACTCTAAATGAGTCTAAGTTAAATTATGTACTACAATTTCTATGCGAAAAATATGACTATGCAACTTTTGTCGATATGAATTATTTCCGTTTTGTACCTTACAGTGAATACGCCCTAAGTAAGTGCCGAGCTCTTTTAAAAGACATTCTACGTATTGATTATAGAATTAAGTTTATAAATTATTATACTGATTTAAAAAGCAGAAAAAAAACATTTACAGATAAAAGTACACAAACTGATACATACACCAAACTAGATCCTACAAATAAAGATATAAAAAACTCCGTGCCCGGTGACATGTTTTTTCGAGCCTAATCAAATTTATGTTTTACATCAGAATATAAACGGACTGATATCTAAATCACATTTATTATCAGTTCATATAAATGAAATTGAGACCAATATCAGGTTAGATGTAATATGCATAACGGAGCATAATATGTTGAATGATGACATTGATATACTGTCTATTCCAAATTTTAGTCTCGCATCTCACTGCTCGAGAGACAATAGACGTGGAGGTTCATGTATTTTTGTACGGAACATCCATAAATATCGACCTATTGCTAAAATTAATAATTTTAGTGCAAAAAACATACTAGAATGTAGTGCCATTGAGTTACTCGACAGCAAAGTTATAGTTATATGTATATATAGATCTCCAAAAACCGATCCATTGTCGCTCAAAATATTCTTTCAAAATATAGACAATATATTATCTACTTGTTGTCTAAATAAATTAAAAGTGATCATTTGTGGGGATTTTAACATTAACATGTTGAAAAGGGATGCGCTATCATCTCGTTTTGAACAAGTCCTACTAAGTTACAACTTGAAATTGGAAATAAAAACTCCAACGCGCTTACGTAGTGGTACTTGTATAGATAATTTTGCGCATAACTGTCAGAGGACAAAACATAGAATTCTTGAATTGGCACTATCAGATCACACTGCACAACTATTGCAATGCCCAGTAAAGTACACTTGTCCAATCCCATACTGGTTTATATATAGACGTGATTTGAGTCAAGAAAATATGACAAAATTTATTACCTATTTAAATTCTTTAACTTTTTCTGAATGTTATATTACAAATGACCCTAATGAATCATATGACATATTTTTTGACTTATTTAAATTATTATATGACCTATGTTTCCCAATTATTAAAATTAAGATAAACCCAACAAAAAAACCTAAATGGATCACTAAAGGTATTAAAAAATGTTGTATGCGGAAGAGGCAAATGCTTTGGAAATATAGATCCAAGAAATGCAGCAAATATAAAGAGGAATTTAAAAAATATTCAAAACGTCTTAAAAAAATCATTACCTTGACTCAAAAAGCCCAAAATAGTTACTATATTAATACTGCTACAAATAAATCCAAGGCAACATGGAATATTATACGCAACTCAAATAAATATACACCTATAAGTAATATTGAACAAGTCAAAGTGAATGGAGAAATGGTGAGTAAACCATTAGAAATCGCAAATGCATTTAACAATTTCTTCATTGATCAAATTGAATATAGCTGTCTTAAGAAACGTACAAATTTTAAATTTATGTCTAACTGTAAGTCAATGTTTTTAAACCCTACGACATCCGATGATATAATCCGTTACATAAAATCTTTGAAAAATACTAACAGCACCGGCTTTGATGAGATTTCAACCAAAGTCATAAAATTTGTCGCTTTAAGTATAGCCCCTGTACTCAGTCATATAATAAATCTTTCTATCGAGCACGGAAAATATCCTGATAAATTAAAAATAACAATTATAAAACCTCTACTTAAAAAGGATAATAAAGAAGACATGGGAAATTATAGACCAATTGCTCTTATACCCATATTTTCAAAAGTTTTTGAAAAAGTTATTTACGATGCTCTCTACTCTTATTTTGATAAGCATAATTTATTTTCTAAGCATCAAATGGGCTTTCGTAAAAACAATACTATAAATATGGCTATATATAAATTTCTAAAGGAATTAATGTACAACGTTGATAAAAGTTTTGTTACTTGTGCTCTTTTTATGGACTTCAAGAAAGCATTTGATTGCGTAGACCATAACATATTACTCCACAAAATGCACAACTACGGAATAAGGGGTAACGTACTCGAGCTAATGAAATCTTACTTAAACCACAGAAAGCAGTTAGTATACGTTAAAAGTATAGACCAAAATTCTAAATTAGAATTAACGTACAAATCTAATGTGCTATTAAATCCACGTGGCGTCCCACAAGGAAGTATACTTGGTCCTCTTTTATTTTTGATATTTATTAATGATTTCCCCTGTATTTCTCAATATCCAATGACGATGTATGCAGATGATTGTAATATAATACTTTTTGACGATAGTAAAATAAATTTTGAGACAAAAATAAATAGCGCATTAATTGATATGGTTGACTGGATAGTAAATAATAAATTAATATTAAATTTTGACAAAACTAAAATAATGACATTTGTGAATAAAAATAAGGTTCGCCCAACATTAAAAATTCATTATGATAATCAAGTAATTACTGAAACCAAAACTATAAAATTTTTAGGAGTTCAAATAGATGAAGACTTAAATTGGAAAGCACATGTTGAATCAGTTTGTGTCAAGCTTCAAAAGTGTTCATATGCACTTTACATGTTATCAAAAACTGTAAACAGAGCTACACTTTTAGTTGCCTATAATGCATATGTCGTCTCTATTTTACGATACGGAATCATGTTCTGGGGTAATTCCACAGCACGTGAACTTGCGTTCAAGGCGCAAAAAAGATGCATTAGATCAATATGTCACCTTAAACAAACTGATAGCTGTAAACCATATTTTAAGGAATTAAATATATTAACGTTACCTAGTCTCTACATCTATGAATCCATGCTCTTTGTAAAAAAGAACATCACTCTATATAATAATATTAATAGCAATAGACATAAAAAGAAGCTAAGAGTACCACCATCCAGGACTACAAAATTCAGCAACAGCGCATACATTATGCTACCGAAGCTATATAATAAACTACCAGCTGAACTCATTACAACTAGTGACTTTTTCAAATTTAAAGATAAATTAAGAGACTATCTATTAGAAAAAACTTTCTACACGCTAGATGAATACTTAAATTAATTTTATTTGTAATTTGCCAGACGAAGCATTCGTGTGCTTACTTTTACATAAGTTCAGACAAATTTACATAAACGGTACTCCCATGCATAAGGGGATACTGATACGTAAGTGTAAAGTTGAGGAATATTTCAATGGTACTAATGTTTGAATCAGTCTGATTTTTTAATTAATATTTTGTGTGAAGAGAGAGATTTACTTAAAAATGACATAATTTTTAATTTAGGAAATTTTTTGTATGACTTTATTATTGATTGACTTTATTTTACATATTATGCATCCTATTCTATCTATATTATAATTTGATTTGTAATATTGCCGAAACTTGACAATAAAAAAGGAATAAAATTTGTACACCGGAAACGGTAAAATGTGATGGACACTTATATGGTATATTGTAACATCTATAACTGACCACATTTGACAAATAAATAAATATTATTATTATTATTATTATTCATTTGATTTATTTCGTAAGGTTTGGACAACGTTTGCGGTTTAGGCTCACAATAATATGTTTGTTGCATCACATTACATTTCTTAGAATTTTCCGGCCTTTGTTTACTATAATGAGTATGTTTTGTACATATAATCCTCCCTCTTGAATTACTCTATCTATTGCTGAAAACTGTATTATAATCTATTGAATAGTTTTAAAGACGTAACCGAACTGACAAGAGTGACATAATTTTTAGGTTTTCTTCTTCTTTTGTTAAATGGCTTTCAGGTGTGCCAACTAAGCACAGATTATCTCGCCAGTGTCAAGTATGTTGGAGAAGACACGAAGGCAATTGTTCGGTTTACAAAAACATTCAAAGTTTAATTTTGATTACATATAAATAGAGAAATTTATTGTTAAACCATAACACAACATGAACAAATATTGTATGTATGAGTTATAATGACCAAATATTTTATAACTTAATCCTATTACGACTACGCGTATACATGGTGTTAGGAGACCGTTCTTGAAATACTAGACAGACAATAGTATTAATGATACCTTTGCCGCGCCATTGAACGCACGCCTCTACGCACTTTAGCTCAATTTAGTCGTTACTTTTACACGCATACCGGCGACGTCCGTGTGCAGTCATTGACCCGAGCGTCTGCCCGTATTTCATTGTTGGTAATTTTTTTAGTATAGATATGTATTTTTTATGAAACTTTCATTTCATTAGCTGTATTAACACGATGGAGCGTAAATAATGCTAATAAACGTTTTCCCTTCTATTATCAAAGGTATTTTTTTATTGCTGATAGATTAGCGCTTGACTGTGATCTCACCTGATGGTAAGTGATGATAAAGTCTAAGATGAAAGCGCGCTAATCTGTTAAGAGGCGATACACCCCTTACGGTTTCTACACAGCATCGTACCGGAACACAAATCTCTTTGTTTGGCGGTGCGTTTTTGCTGGTAGGGTGGTAACTAGCCACGGCCGAAGCCTCCCACCAGTCCAGACTCCAGACAAATTAGAAAATACAATTTCCTAAATTCGTCCTACCGGGGATCCAACCCGGGACCTCAAACAGCAAAGCGAATACTCGCACCACTGCGCCAGCGAGGCCGTCAAAAGGTTAGTTAGGTTAGTTCTATCGTCTGTCTACGTTTTCGGGAGCGGTCTCCTAATGTAATGGTTTAAAAGATTTATTTCCAAAAAGAATATATATTGACTTACATGGAAACTTATATTATATATAATATAATATTCACTTACAGGCTAATACATAATAAAAAATAAAAAACAAGCATTTTGTATTGTAATATGATATTAACATCCGTGTTGAATAATTTCTGAAAACTAAGTTAAAACATCTAATGATGGCGTTAGCGAGATTTCCTAGTAACAGGTGATATATGAAGTCTCTGATGGGTAGCCCTGACAACGTCAACCTACCCACTACACTCGCAGAGTTGATCGCTCGCTATTGCCTAATAAAGACTCCACGTATGGGATTTCAATTTGGAGGCTTTTACCCCGACGGGGCTTCAATTTTCTGTAGCACTAACTGAGGCGATGTATTTGACGTCATGATATAAGTTTAATCAATATGATAAATTGAGCCATATTGATTTGATTTGATGAAATTTGACGGGTACATGCTGAGGTATAAATCATTTGTATCATTCAAGATTTCTTATTGGAAATTATGTGTAATATCTTGAAATTATCCTTTGCATATGAAATTTCTTCTATTGACCATTAATGATTTACGTCTTACGTCATATTACGAATGCTGACAAGGTGTTGTGTTATTTGTTACATATTGTTACATTACGCCTCATTCCCATAGGGGTAGGCAGAGACCATATCCTTCCACTTGGCACAATCCTAGCATATTTGGTCCAGGAACGTTCGCCTTAGTCTTCACCTTCCAACTTTCCCATACACGCTTGACTCATAAATCCTTTTTGTCAGTCTCCTTTCATTCCTTCTCTCTACATGCCCAAAGCATCTAAGCATACCTTTTTCAATTTTAGTCACTACATCTTCTTTTATGCCACAACGTTCTCTTATCACGCTATTTCTTACTTTGCCACTCAGTTTCAATCCACTCATACTTCTCAACGCTCTCATCTCTACCAAATTTATGCTCCTTCTGCCATGCCCAATTTGCCATAGATAAGTGTTGGCACCAACACTCCTCAATGCACAGCCAGTCTGGCCCTTTAAGACCCCATTTGATTATTCGTAAAGACGTGCAGAGCACCACTTACTATAATCCTTGCCTTCACACTCCTTTCAATATCACTTTCTATTATTGTATACATTTTATTATGAATGAACCTAGAGATTGAGAAATTTCAAGCTACGCATTATAAAATTGCCAAAATCTGTTTATATTTACTTATACTTTTGTTTATAATATAACTCTGTCAATAATAATATGTTATAGATTTAACTAACACTTTGATTTCACCGGAGCGTGATTTAAAGACATGGGTTAGCTACCTGCGCCAAGATGTGTCCCATGTGGCAGTCCTATAGGGTGCGATACTTGAGAAAGCGCGATGGCGCCTACGCACTGCTACGTATATAAAAATCAGATGTACGGATCTGTCCGTCCGTTGATAATTATTTTACAAAAGTTATTATACATGTATCTCATTATAGAATTCAATGTTTATGAGTAAATATAATGTATAAGGCTATATGACAATGTAGAAGTGTATAAATATAAAAAAATGTAGTGTTGCCGCTACATATATGGATATCATAGAAACTCAAATAGCCGCATACTTATGACTACAATCGTATGGTTGCTTTTAGACTGAAGCTCCAATGGATGGAAAATAGACCGATCATAGTTACAGTTAAAGTATCCCCTTTAATTGAAGAGGAAGTAGGCACCGCATTCTATGAGCATTCCTTTACTGTGCAGGCGGCAAAATTGTGGAATGCACTACCACGCAAAATCCAAGAAGCAAAATCATTGCTGGCATTTAAAAAGATGCTAAATGAACATTTTCTTTTGAAGACTAAAGTTTAGACGATTTATGTATTATTTTATGTATAATTTAGATATATTTTAAATATATGTAAGTTTATTATTTTATAAGCTATATATATTCTTATATTTTCATGTTATATGTGTATTAATATGTAAATATTAATATGTATGTTTATGCCATTGCCCATCAGGTTCGATACTCGCTGCTTTTTAAACCCAAAGGTTGTCTGGAAGAAATCGCTGCTTAGCGATAAGACCGCCTTTTGTACATTTATTTATTAGTAAGTTAATATGTTAAATTGTTGTTTATTGATGTGCAATAAAGTATACAAACAAACAAACAAACACTCGATGATAATATGGCTGCATTAATGAGTTACACACAGTCTTCTCTTCAGCTGATGGACGACGACAGCTGGACATAGGTCTCACGTAATGATGCCGACTGTGCGCCGCCTGGATCCAGCTGCTACTTGGGACCAGCACCAGCACCTTCGGACCCCAACGACCATCAGTTCCCCGGACTATGTGCCCCGCCATTGCCACTTCAGCTTCGCGATTCTTAGGACTATGTGGGTGACTAAGGTTCTTCTACAGATCTTCTCATTTCTGATTTGATGGCGTAAAGAAATTACGCCATCAAATTTGACGTCATTCTGATTTTAACCTTTCGTATATAACCCATAGCCAGCGACCACTTCTCAGAGCTGTAGGTAATTACTGACAACACGCACTGTTCGAGACGTTGGTCTTCAGAAACTGCAGGATAATGGAGGAAAAGATCTTACGTAGTTGTCTTAACGCTGAAATCTTTTTTTAAAGTACGTATTGCAATAACTAAGATATCCATTTCTGTAAGTAAAACTGATATTGCTTATTTGATTGTTTAATCGCTTTCATTTATTAAAATCCTGTATTTTCGAATTCGAATTAAAAAGTGGCCTATGTCCTTTATCATGCTATAGATCTGTGTACTAAATTTCAAGTAAATGGGATCGGTAGTCACTTTCGCTTTTATAATATTAATAAGGACCGTATTATAATTTGAAGATTTCCTTAAAATATAAAGAAACTTGGGAGTGTGTTGCTCTTACCTTTTTGTATGATGTTGGTTCTTCTTAGAATTTCTAATGTTATTTTCTTTCGTACATTGGATATAACGAAATTTGAAAATGATTATTTGACGATTTCAATTCTATTTCTATGTAAACTATATTCGGTATAAATGACCCGGTACTATATGAAATACCATTAATATGGCAAAAAACTAATGTAATTGAAGATTTTTCATATTTTTTAACAAACTGACCGTATACCACGACTCCGGACGCGACGCCATGATATGTCCGCGAGACAACGTATTGGCAAAATTCCTGAAAATTTTCTGAGAAAACAAAACAGGAAAGTATTATTTAATATAATAAAACAGACCTCATTTGTTAATACGACATTGAAACAGGCTAATAAGTTTTTAAATAGGTTAAATATTTTATTATAAAATTTAATGATCTACAAACGTATCAAAACTTATTAGCATTATCCACATGTCCTGATTAATATTACTGTAATAAATAAAAAATTTAACAAAAAAGAACTGCCTTATATTGCCGTAACATTTGTGGTCCGCAGCGATATCCTCATAAATTTGTAGTTCACACCAATAGCCTCGTAACATTTG
>JACTOM010000257.1:3912-15933 GCA_015832385.1 Elymnias hypermnestra | reverse complement strand
AGTGGATTAAAACTGAGTGACAGAGTGAGAAATAGTGTGATAAGAGAACGTTGTGGTATAAAAGAAGACGTAGTGACTAAAATTGAGAAAGGTATGCTTAGATGGTTTGGGCATGTAGAGAGAATGAATGAAAGGAGACTGACAAAAAGGATTTATGAGTCAAGAGTGAATGCGAAAGTTAGAAGGGGAAGACCCAGGCGAACGTTCCTGGACCAAATCCAGGACATTTTAAATAAGGGCCAGGTCAAGAGTACTCTAAACCGACGAACTTGTATGAAAGATTTAATGAGGATGAAAGAAGTAGGAGACATGCAAGGATCGTGGCAAGTGGAAGTACGTGGTCTCTGCCTACCCCGAAGGGAATGAGGCGTGGTGCTATGTATGTATGTACTATTTCACGGATTATGGGGGGATCTGGGCGAAATGGTCGCGTTTTTTTAACTACGAATTCTTTTTGTTCCGTTTCAGCACTTTTTACTAAACTTGAAACATTCTGCAATCATCATTCAGGTTTTTTATATATCGAGTCTGACGCGGTACGAACTTCGCTGCGTCAGCTTGTCACAGATATAAATCTCAAAATATAACTTAACACATGCTTCAAACTCGACTTTATTAAAATAGCACCGTTACAGCTTTTGTAAACAAGCCTTAAATTTTTGTATAAAAAATAGTGATGATAACTTTCTAAATAATGAATCTATTGAAGTTTCAAAACGATACCACGTCTCATTAAGTAAGTAGTAGCCTATTAATGTCCCACTACTGGACACAGGCCTCTTTACTCCGAGGAACGAGGGTTTTTAGAGCATAAACCCACCACGNGCCCAACCCGGGACTCGAGCCCAAGACCTCATGTCTGTAGTCGAACATGCTAACCACTAGACCAATGAGGCAGACTCACATTTCAATACACTGTATTAAATCCGAATAAAAAAATGAACATTTAAGAAACAATGAATATTTCATTAAATTACATGTTTAAAGATGAAATACTGGCATTTTGTTTTATTTTTGTTAATTTTATTAGTCTCCAAGTTTTAATTATAAATTACGCCCATTTTAATTATAAATTTCGACTGCCCTACTATCGGTCGTAAAAATTTTAGGAGAAAGTACAAGGTTTTCGGTAAAGAAAAACATTGTGAAGAAATCTGCATACCTCGGCAGTAAATCTGGGATATAGTGTACCCTTTTTATACGCTGGTATATGCATTTATGTACCCCAACTAGCGTCGGGAACTTGCAGAACCCTCTTCAACCATTAGCTGAACATCAGAGGAGCGCTCGCACATTCGTCTCTGGTGTCTTGAATGAGTTCGGCCGATAGGTCACGTAGGCGGCATGACGGGTGTAAATATACGTCACCTGGAACCCCTCCTGCGTTGGCTGCGTTTTCCCCCTCGCTCGTGGGCGTCTTTCAGCGAGATGACAGTTTCACAGAAGAAGGCCACTACCGCCCAGCATTTCTCACTGGACAGCATCGCACCTACAAGGCTCTCCAACGAAATATCAGCGCCACCAGAAGGTGTCGTTGAGCGGGATATAGTGTAGCCTGCCAATCTACAGTGGAGTAGTGGGTGATAGCGCGTACAAAACGTCAAATGTAACCGTAACCAATTTATTACCTACATTACATTCGTTATATATTTCATGTAGATCAAAACTATCCTAAACAGCATTTCATTAAAATGGATATTAGAAGATATCGGAGATTTAAAAGGCTGCTGCGCATCAGCTGGTGCGCCGTTCATTTTGTCTCGGTTGGTAAAGATCCCACATTTAAGTGAACACAGACGTAGTTGCGCGGGTCAACTAGTATTAAATATTATACATTATACATATTTACAATAAAGTGAGCTTAATTTGGTATACTAAGCGTCTTTTTTTTAAATATTATAATCTATTATTGTAATTTATCTGTGAAGCCCTATAACTCACGTATAACGTCACCGCGTAGACACGATTATTTGTCACTGTGACATGTAAGTAGAACGGCAGTTACAGCGATTTAAAAGTAACGACATTTCTCATCTCTATCAGAGCAGCATCGTGATGGGTCTATACTCTAAAAATCTATCTATATTAACGTGGAGGCATGTATCCAGCAGTGGGACGTTTATACATAGGGGTAGGCAGAGAAAACATCCTTCCACTTGCCACGATCCTTGCATATCTCCCTCGCTTCTTTCATTCTCATTAAACCTTTCATACAAGTTCGTCGGTTTAGAGTACTCTTGACTTGGCTGTTATTTAAAATGTCCCGGATTTGGTCCAGGAACGTTCGCCTTGGCCTTCCCCTTCCAACTTTCGCATTCACTCTTGACTCATAAATCCTTTTTGTCAGTCTCCTTTCATTCATTCTCTTTAAGTGTCCAAATCATCTAAGTATACCTTTCTCAATTTTAATCACTACATCTTCTTTTAAACCACTTCGTTCTCTTATCACACTATTTCTTACTTTGCCACTAAGTTTCAATCCAATGATACATTTATTTTCTTTTATGCTCCTTCTGCCATACACAACTTTCACTACCATACATAAGTGTTGGCACCAACACTCCAGCATGCACAGCCAGTCTAGCCCTTTGAGACACCATCTGGCTATTCATAAAGGCGTGCAGAGCACCATTTACCATATTCCCTGCATTTACTCTCCTTTCAATATCACTTTCACATGTTCCATCTTTTGTAAATTTAGATCCCAAGTATACAAATTCTTTCACCTCTTCCACTTGTTCCCCATCTATCAAAATATTGCCATTCATCATAGATTCATCTCGTTCAAAAAGCATAACTTTCGTTTTGTTTACATTCACTTTCATTCCTTTCCCTTTCAAAGCTTCATTCATAATATTTAGCATCTCCTGTAGCTCATTAGCGGATGACGCAAGTATTACTTGATCATCAGCGTAGAGCTTTTATAAGCTGTTATTTACATCTTTTTATTTTTTATATGTTGAAAACGTTTATGAAAATAAACGAAAATGGAAAATTTAAACCGTATATATCTTACTTTAAAGTACATTTTCAAATGACATAGTTGATGGACCTCTACAAAACCATATATAGACTTTTGTTAAAAATGAACTCTAAATAAAAATAGGTAAGG
Source organism: Elymnias hypermnestra (assembly GCA_015832385.1). Taxonomy (NCBI): domain Eukaryota; kingdom Metazoa; phylum Arthropoda; class Insecta; order Lepidoptera; family Nymphalidae; genus Elymnias; species Elymnias hypermnestra. The sequence goes on along the minus strand of JACTOM010000257.1, from coordinate 12,821 downwards.
TTTGAATTTATTTGTAATGTATTGTGACTTGACATGTCTGCATGTCATCACTTTGCTCACTCGAGTTGTGTGAGAAGTGCAGTGTACACTTCGTTTTATTAACATTCTTTTAAGTTTTGTGTACAACTCCTAAAATTAAATTTTGTGTCAAACTTATAAAGTCTTGTGTTAAACTTATAATGTTAAGTTTCGTACCAAGCTGGTAAAGCTTTTTGTTAATTCGGAATAAGCAAGGCGTAAGTAAAATCTTAATTTTCAAAAAGGATTTGAACTACCGTTTCGATGTAGTTCAGTATATGAATAATATGCTTGAACTCTCTGTTCTTCTAGATTTTTTCAAGAAAACTTGTCAAATCTAACATTTTTGACGGCCATGCTGACGCTGTGTTCCTCGATTCACTAGTAGTCCTCCTAGATTCATTTCACGGCAGAGATCATTTATGAATTATGAATGATTCGACCTTCGTTAGTTATCATCCTACCAGCAAAGTCATGATGTGTAAAAACCGTTACGACAAATTACCTCTTACCAGGTAAGTGGGCTTCCATCTTAGATTGTATCACCACTCACCAGGAATCAAATTTTGGCGGTACCTCTTTGCTGGTAGGGTGGCAACTAATCATAGCCAAAGCCTTCCCATCAGTGCATAACCATATCGATCAGAAAGTACAAACTCCTAAATGCCCTACCGGGAATAGAACCTAGTTCCTATGCTAGTGAAGCGAGTAGTCGCACAATTTCGCCAGAAAGGTTACCACAGTGTATTGATTTAGGTTATGTAGTGAGATCATTAGAAAATACTTAAGATAATATTTTTTCCTTATGCATCTGTGAATCGGAAATACCAGCTGGAGGAAAATCAAAATTTCTAACTTAATTGTCTCTACACAGCATCCTACCTGAATGCATATTTTATTGCTTTGCGGCACCTCTTTCCACAGCTGTAACAAGTCATGACCGAAGCTTCTCACCAGGCCAAACCCAAGTTTACCTCCTAAATCCGTAATTCAAAATATTTTTATAACATTTTATTTCAGAAATATCATGGGCTTCAAATGTATGCGTGTTGAGACCGGCTCTCTTATATTTGCATATATCAATCTCGTAAGTAACTGTATTTTAACTATACATAATAATTATTTGAGGCGCGATGGCCAATGTCAGCTAGAAAAACATAAAAAAAAATACAGACGAATCGATAACCTCCTCCTCCTTTTTTGAAGTCGGTTAAAAAACTTACTCTCAGTCGGGCGTACAGTAAAAGTAATGTCTTTATTTCAGATATACAACGGCTTGGGAAGTATTTTAACAATTGTCATTTCTCTAAATTTCTTGATAGAATCTTCACATTTTATATTTGAAAATACGTTTACTGCTCGCGTGGTGATTTGTTACTTATTGTTATTTTTTGTGGTACCGTTCGCGTTCACTGTTGTCTTGCTCAAAGGAGTTTTACAAGTAAGTTAAATTTTTCAGCTTCATTGCTATATTTCAATTCATTATTTAATATAGAAACTAATTAATTATTTAAGTAGTAGTATAAGTGGAATAGCTATATTATTGACAATAACGTAAACAAAGTTATGTAGTCTTAAGCACACACCAAACTTGATCTGTATGTAAATTTGAACACGATTTTTGTACACTTCAATACATCCTATTATTTTGTTCATATAATAATCCAAATAAATATAAATTTTAACAAAAAAAGAACCGCTTTTAAAACAAACTTACAAATACATTAATATACATTAACTTACAAATACATTGATCTACTCTAAAAAGTAAGAAATAATTGCGTATTCTTTTATAGTGTTCTTCGTATTATTATATTCGGAGTCGGTGTCAGCCAAGGAAGATGTTCCCCGGGTGTCCACTTGGCAGCTCTCGCGTCTCTCCCACTTATAGCTATATATGTAGGTACCTTGGCTGACACCGACTCCAAATATAAGAATACGAAGAACACTATAAAAGAATAAGCAATTATTTATTACTTTTTAGAGCATATTAATGTATTTGTAAGTTTGTTTTGAAAGCGGTTCTTTTTTTGTTAAAATTTATATTTATTATGTAAATAAATGAAAGTGTATTGCTTATACTCTTAGAAGTTATTCTAATAATTATAAACCTTATTTTTCCTTTCTTTTATTGCAGCGAAAACCGGAGTACATACATACATATTTCATCTTCGGAATAATAAAAATATATCTCGCGTTGTTTTGGATTATGCTTGGTTTGCCAAAGTTTCACCTGATGGCATTGAAATGTGGTAAATATATTTTTAGTACCTTATACTTCAAGGGGAGTATTAAAGTCTCACAATTGGGCACAGATCTCGTCAGATTTGGGGTGAACCTTTGGAGATCAGTTCCACACCATTATCATCACACAATATCTTTGGTGAAGTAAATTAGTAATTATTACAATACTAGTAGGAATAGGCCCTTATTTCATAAGTTAGTCATAAGTCACAGACCGTCACATAACTTTATTCAAGTTAGCTATAAATGTGCTGCTGTTGGATAGTATTTGAGGGATTTGGAGCTCATCTGCATAACTCTAGAGCAAGTCTCAAAGATGTATAGCCTGGGAATCCCCTGCGAAGCAACATGATTAGTCTGTGCTCTAAAACTCTCTTTCCTGTTATTGACGAGGCCTATGTCCACCATCGGGATGTTAACAGAACGTTTGCTATCAGGTGAGATAATAGGCAAGCTTATTATTAATATTTACATTATTTTCAGCCATCTTTGCTCCCATTTTGTGGATGATTTTCCTGACATACAAGAAAATTCAGGCTGAAGTTAGTGATGATAAAAAAGGTTTATTTAACGTTAAAGAATACTACACTTCGATGAAGCCAGCCATTGAGCGATGACGATACATAAGTCATTAGCATAAAATTTAATTTCACTGTATAAATTAAATACGTTTTGGTATTTATTTTGACACTTAAAACGCTCGTACGCTATCACAAATGGCTCACGTATGTTAAAAAACATCATCTATTTTTTTTTAAACTGAGCAGACGAATCAATTTTATATTTAACAAAATAAACATTTATATAAATGTCAAGATATAACTATAAAAATTTCGCCATCTGTTACAGGTTTTGCAAAATATGCCTTATTTAAAAATATTAAACAAATTTGGTACTGCATGCTTTCAAAATAGCGCAATCTTTTGGTAGTTTTTAAGACTACAGCGCATCTTATTACTCTGTATAATAATGGAGCCCTTTTATTAAATGGAATAAGTTAAAACATTAACAACACAATGAATATTTCATTTAATTAAGTGTAATAAGATTAAATACTGATAAACATGGCATTTTTTTTGTCTTCCTTGTCACGATCCTTGCATATCTCCTTCGCTTCTTTCATTCTCATTAAACCTTTCATACAAGTCCATCGGTTTAGAAAACTCTTGACCAGGCTCTTATTTATAATGTCCTGGATTTGGTTCAGGAACGTTTGCCTTGGTCTTCCCCTTCCAACTTTCGCATTCACTCTTGACTCATAAATCCTTTTTGTCAGACTCCTTTCATTCATTCTCTCTACGTGCCCAAACCATCTAAGATACATCATAATAAAGTTCAACTTTAATAAAAAAATAGCTATTTTCAACTGAACTACTAGCAGTTGTGAAGATTTTAGGAAAAAATACAAAGTTATCGATGAATTTGTTGAGAAACCTGCATATCTCTGGAGCAAATCTTGGATATGTTTAGACTGTCAACCCGCAATGGAACACCGTGGTGGGTTTATACTCTAAAATCTTTGCACATATGAGTGGAGGGGGCCGTCAATATGCTACTGTTTATTTTTTTATTTTGAAATATTTCCTGAGGAATAAATAAAAATGGTATACCTACTGAATGTCTAATCAAATGATCGACATTCGTTGTGAACGAATGAAATGGCATTTATTTCAAGGCAAGATTTGCAATTTGTTACAAATCATTACAATAAAATTAAAACCTTATTATCACAGGTATAAAGAACATTTTGAAACAACAAGGAATATGCTGTTATAAAATAATATCTACATGTATCTTTGTCAGTTCAAAATGTACTTTGTTATACAAGATATTAGGTTTAAATTTATATGTATATACTTATAACTGTCTTAGTAACAATATGTCGCTTATAGCTTCGTTAGTTTAATATAAACTTTATCGCACAAGAATAAGGTTTGAATTTAATTGTATTTACTTGTAAAACATTTTCGCCATGTGTACGTCATCACGCAACATTATTTTGCTCACATTTAAGTTGTGTACGCCCTATAACTTAGTTCATTTTAGCAAAATTCTTTTAAGTTTTGTGATTAATTCATTTAATTTTGTGTTTATTTCATAAAGTTTTGGGTTAGATTAATGGCTCTGTGTGAATTTGGATTGATCAAATCGTAAGTAATTTATTTATAACATTGGAAATTTAAAAAAAATGTATCCTAATAAAGCCGATCACTTCACGTATTTACTCGTAGGGTTTTAGCCACGGCGGAAGTCACCTAGCATACCAGACCTTGACATAAAAAAATACCATTGGCTAAATTGGCCCGGGCAGGAATTGAAAGGTATTCTGTTAGCGCCGTCTATTGACACAGGGCGCAGGGCTGTCGCCTAATGCTGATGAGATCTGGAGGGTCAGAGTTTTAGCCGATCGGTCTCTGATCTAAAACTGGAAAGAGAACCTCGGGTCCCCATAGCAGGTGTGGCCATTGTGATGGCGTCCCGTCCACATCTAAAACAATGGCTTTCCTGGGAACACGGGACGCTCTCGTTAAAAATTGGTGCAGGTTCTGACTGGNATAGGGTTCATCGGTTTACTTACTTGGGACATGTTGTTACGCCGGATTTAAAAGATAATTGTGACATAGATAGGGAACGGAGGGCGTTGGCGGTCAGAGGGAATATGTTGGCTCGTAGGTTTGCGCGTTGTACAAAAGATGTAAAAATTACACTTTTCAGAGCATTTTGCCAAACATTTTATACGTGCAGCTTATGGGTCAACTATACCCAAAGATCACTTAATGCGCTCCGAGTCCAATATAACAACATCTTTAGAATGGTGTTGGGACTGCCTCGGCACTGTAGCGCGTCGGGCATGTTTGCGGGAAATCGAGTCGACGATTTCTACGCACTCTTGAGGAAAAGGATTGCCTCAATCAAATACAGAGTGGAGAATAGTCCTAACACCATTCTGAGGATAATGGCTGACAGACAAGATAGTGTCATTAAGGCACACTGGCAGTCAGCCTTAGTTTGTAAATTCATTAATTATATTAACTAACATAGATTTAAGAGTCACCTACTAACAATTAACTAACATAGTCTTATTTTATTTCAAATGTAACTAACAAAAAATGGAACGTTTTTAAGTATTCTGAAAATAAATGATTATTATTACTATTATTATTATATACCGATTCAAAATCATCAAATATAAAACTAACTCATCATTGCAGAATGTTTCAAATTTAATAAAAAATGTGGTCAAAACTTAACCGGAACGAATTGTAGTTGCGATCAGAAATTGTTAGTTGTCGTTGTCAAATGTCAAAAACAAATTTATTCTTTTAAATTTAATTTGATTTCTAAACGACGGTACGAACATCAAACGTTTGATATTCAAAACCAAAAAAATACTTTAAAATTTTATTTGATTTCTGAACGACTTTCAAATTTTATTAATTTCTAAACGAGAGGAAGAATATAAAATGTTTGACAGAATAGTTTGTAAGGCAAATAATTGTTTCTACTATATTGAGGAAAGAATGATTTCTAATCTTTCATACAAAACAACTGAACAAATGAAACTTTGCAATGTAATAGCTTATTAAATAAAGTCAAAGTCAAAATATCTTTGTTCGAGTAGGCATATTACAGCACTTTTGAATCGTCAAATATCGTTTGTTCTATATATTATTTAACTGAATGACTGATGATAATTAAAGAACGACTTACAATCTAAAGTTACGAGAGCTCCTTCGCGCCCTGATCTGAGAAGAGCCCACAACAAACTCAGTCGAGTGTACGATTTTTTTTTGTTATCATCATTACAATATTTATTTAAAATTTATTCTATATCTATATACATATAGAGTAATTCATTCACTCTCACGTTTTTTTGTCTTCTAAGTATTCTTTAAAATTATAGAATGATTTCTCTATTTGCTTTCTTTTAATGAAAGATTTAAATTTACTCGGACACATATTTGTAACTTCTTCTGGGAGCTTGTTGTAGCAACGTATACAGATGATGGTCTTTTTATTCTTGATTAAAAGTGACTTTTACACCACTTTTGAATCGTCAGATATAGCTTCTTTTCTACTGTGAAATTATTATGAAGAGTGATGAACCAGTCTAAGTTGGTACTTAGTTTATCTGGTTAGAAGCAATGAACACCCTAATAGACATCATTCTGGAATACAATTTTATTACTTTTTGGAACAGCTTTGCTGATATGGTAGTGAATAGCCAAGGTCGAAGCCTCCCATTACTCTAGAGGTAGGCCTGTTAGAAAATACCAATTTATACATTTACCTCCTAATACCTGCTTCAACTGCCTCATTGGTCTAGTGGTTAGCATGTTCGGCTACCGACATGAGGTCCTGGGTTCGAGTCCTAGGTCGGGCCAATTCGAAATCGATATTGAGNTGAATAGCCACGGTCGAAGCCTCCCATTAGTCTAGAGGTAGGCCTGTTAGAAAATACCAATTTATACATTTACCTCCTAATACCTGCTTCAAAGTATTCTCTGTGTTTTCTTTACAGAAACATCATGGGATTCAAAGGAACATGTATGCCCCTTGAGACCGGTACTCTGATATATGCATACATTGTTCTTGTAAGTAACTGTATTTACCTATTAATAAATAATATATTTTAAATATATATGTCGGAGAATAAGAGAGAAGGAGCATAAAGCATAGGGGCGTAGGGTCCTCCGCCGACCTCGTCATTAGTGGCATTCATAATTCCATCTCCATACTGTTGGATTTGGTGGGTAATGTTGGTGCAATCAATCACTTTATTAATTAACTCAGATTATAATGTACAATCACTTAATATTCCCGATAACAATTTACACAAAAACATTAACAATAATAGCTAGAACGCGACATTTTCAATAGTCGACCGCTCTGGCGGACCGTCACCTGAGAACACCCGAGCGCCGTCTTACAACACATGACTCTGTCCCACACATATAGATAGAAATAAAAATGAATTTACGTGAAAGGTTAAGTTTTGTTTGCATTTATACAAAAGTAAAACTTTAGATTTCCGAGACTTAGAAGGGAAAAAGGAATATATTTTAGGAATATCGTGAATCTCATTGTCATTAAAGTGTTGAAAATTAATTAAAATAATGTATTGAAATGACATATATATATATGTGTGTATATATAAAAGCAACTTTTTTTTCTTTGTTATCGATAAACTTGGAAACTACTGGACCGATCGGCATGAGACCCATGACCATTCGACGTGGAATTTATTGTAGAAGGTCTTAGGATATTCATTTTTTGAATTCCATCAACCCTTTAGCATTTTTTTTCCGAATTTATGTGGGTACTCATTTGTTTCTGCTACGAAAACATCTATCTTCTATTCTATATATAGATAAGCAACTTTTTTTTCTTTGTTATCGATAAACTTGAAAACTACTGGACCGATCGGCATGAGACCATTCGACGCGGAATTTATTGTAGAAGGTCTTAGGCTATTCATTTTTTGAATTTCATCGACTCTTTACCATTTTTTTTCCAAATTTATGTGGATAGTCATTTGTTTCTGCTACGAAAACATCTATCTTATATTCTATATATAGATAAGCAACTTTTTTTCTTTGTTATCGATAAACTTGAAAACTACTGGGCCGATCGGCTAAAGTTCATAATAAATTACGAGTACTAATTGTTATCTAAGCAAGAGTCAATTTGCATTTTATCACAGCTGCGGAAAGTTCAAAATCAATTGCATTGTCACAAAATAAAAGAGCTATAGATCATTAGTACTATTGACAGAACGAAGTCTGTCGGGTCTGCTAGTTGTTAAGAAGTTATAAATTAAATTTTGTTTTTAAAATGAAAAATTTTTATATTATACCTTATGAAAAATGGTATATTAAATTACGATTGGCAAATTAAAATATCACATGTAATTTGTAAATATAAAAGGTCTTAACCTTTAAACGGATTAGCATAAACAAGCTGCACATCTTCGTGACGCTAATTACACGTTTCATCCGTAAAATGTTTACCCTCATCAGCCTAGAGTAGTGTCACTTCAAAAAAATTGAGTGCTTTTATTAAACCATGATGCAAGGGAAACAGCTGATGCGAGCCCCGTGGCTATATTGGTTGCACTTTATTCCGACTCAAAGGTTGTCTGTAATGCGATAGATGTAAGAAAAAAGCCAATGGGAAAAGACACTTTCAAATTCAAATAGATAGTTGGCTTTTGCAGCATTTTTGAATCGATCATATATTGTCTTTTTCACGCATTATGTTCAATGTACGACTGATGTTGATATTAAAGAACGACTTAGGATATAAACTTACGAGGATTCATTCGCAGATCTGAGAACACAAAAACGTCGTTTAAAAGTAATGTCTTTATTTCAGACGATCACTGGTTTGGGAAGCGTTTTCATAATAGGTTTTCTTATGTATGTATATTTCTCGATAAAATATACTTATTATGGGAAAACAACGTTTGAAATTTCATGTTTTGCTGTGATGTTCGCTGCTGCACTGTCACATATTGTGGTACCATTCGCGTTCAGCGTCGTTTTGATCAAAGGAGTTTTACAAGTAAGTTGAATAATTAAGTAAAAGTTTATCTAGTGCAGGCCGGAAACATCTACACTAATATTATAAAGAGAGATTTATATTTT
>JACTOM010000236.1:6898-18641 GCA_015832385.1 Elymnias hypermnestra | reverse complement strand
ACAATTGCATACACAAATCGAACTTCAGTTACGGTTCTCATTCTGTTAACAATTGTAAGCTGTCACACTGCAAATATTGCAATAAGAAACATAATACATTATTGCATTCGGAGCCTCTCCACAGCTCTAGTAAAGGTCATAGATAACAGTGGACAATCACATGCTGGAATCTTACTGGATAACGGAAGTACTAGCAGCTTTGTGACACGGGGCCTTTGTGATAAGCTGAAACTTAATACGCATTCAGTAGAATCCAAGATATCAGGTATAAACAACAAAGCTCTTATTAGTTCGCAATCTTGCTGTCTTAATTTGGAGTCTTATATTGGAAACTATAAAGCTTCCGTTGATTGCATTGTTTTACCCAACATTACCACATACCTATCTTCTACATACATAGATGTCAATGAATTGCAAATACCACAAGGGATTTGCTTAGCTGATCCGTCGTTCCATATCCCGTCAAGTATTGATATTCTAGTAGGAGCAGAGACGTTTTGGAGCGTGATCGGCACAAAACGTATAAACTTAGGCAAAGGTAAACCTAGTCTTTTTGAATCTCAGCTGGGATGGCTTATCTCAGGTTCTTTATATTTAAATAACGCCACTAAAGGAGACAATCCTATTTGCATGTTGAGTCAGACACCCGATTTTGATATTTCACGATTTTGGGAACTAGACTCTGTTTCTTCTAAACATTATTTAACTCCAGAGGAACGCGCTTGCGAGGAACACTTTGTAAGCATTACAAAACGTAAACCAGATGGACGCTTTATAGTATCTTTACCTCTAAAAAAGTCTCCCAATGTTTTAGGTGACTCTTATCACATGGCTAAGATAGGAAGAGATACAGGAAGGCGTTTCGAGTGATAAATGGTGCTATATATCTTCTAAAGAAAACCCTGCAGAACTGGCTTCACGAGGTCTGAAAGCAGACATGTTAGACAAGTCTACGCTGTGGTGGTCAGGACCTTCATTCTTACAGTTAGATCAAACCTATTGTCCATGAACGCCCACAGAATAAGAAATTAAATAATAGATTTAATTAATAACGATGTCGGCGGAGAACCCTACGCCCCCGTGTTTTATGTTTCTCCGTTCTCTCTTGTTCTCCGACATATATGAAAATAAATATTATGATATTATTATTATAAGACTCTAATAGATTAAGTCTAAGAAAACTCTAAGTTTTATAGTTATTGATTAGTTAAAAGTTTGTATAGTTATGAATTTCATCATTACATTTTATCGCGTTACATATCCACTTACGGCGTGTGCCGCGTGGCCCCTACCAAGGTAACACACTAATATCTGTTTGTATTTAATACGATTCATTTCGATTATACTGTTTTGTATGGAGGAATGGAAAATGAGTTATTCCAGTGCTTGGAAGATATTAAATTAATAAGAAAATATTTAATTAAGAAAGGAAAATCGCGTTTTAACGGTAATGTTATCGAAACAAAATTGTGCGAGACTGAAATTATTTATAACAAAAGTAAGGAGTTAATCAAATTATTATCTGCTAAGCGAGGGTTAAAATCAGAAATTTTGTCGTCTATACAAATAGCAAATGATGAAATAAAATCCTGTTATTCACATATTATTAATTTATGTACTGATTTTAAACCAGATAGCGATAGTGAAAGTGATTGTGAAGTTAGGCTGAATTCCGAATTAATCATGGAGTTCGATTTAAGAACGGCGTGTAATTTGATTCCTATTATGAACAGTAATGAAAATAATATCAAAAGTATCATCGACACTGTACAGATGTATGCCGATATGTTATCAGAAGCAGGTAAAAAATTACTTATAACATTTGTCTTGAAAAGTAGATTGTCGGAAAATGCTAAATTACGTATGTCGAATGACTACACATCTATTAACGACTTTATCAAAGATTTGCGTGACACTCTTTTGCCAAAAAAATCGTTCACAGCCATACAATCGCGGTTACAAAATATAACACAAGGTTGGTATACGATCGACCAATATGGAACAGAGTTAGAGAAATTGTTTACCAATTTGACAATTTCGCAAGCAGATGGAAATACAGATAGTTATAAGGTACTAAAACCAATAAATGAAAAGTTAGCAATTAAACGTTTCGCAGATGGTTTGAAGGATTCTAGGTTAAGTACCATCATTGCAGCTCGTAATTACGACAGCCTAAAAGATGCCATCCAAGGAGCAAAAGACGAGGAAAGTGGACGCTGTCTTTCTGGTAATATTTAAGATTTTAAAAATATAATAACATGTGACAAATACTAAAATAGAATTGCTTGCAATTGTATCATTTATAAATAAATGCAAAAAGGACCGACGGCTTAACGTGCTCTCCGAGGCACGGGGGTTGAACACATCGCCTATTTTTCCAACTTCGGGCAAATATTGAGTAATAGAATAGAAAACTCAATATTGATTTTGAATTGGCCCAGGACCTCATGTCTGTAGTCAAACATGCTAACCACTAGACCAATGAGGTAGTAAATAAATAAACAGTAATATACTTATTTGAACTAAAACTGCAAATCTACTTGAGATAATTATAGCGAGTTATAAGAGATCCCACATTCCCCTCACCAAGTTGCCAAGGGCTTCTTAAGCACGTTCCATCGAAAAGATCGCCGCTTGATTATCTTCAGCGACGCGTGTGTGTTATAATCAAACGTCTTTGCTTAGGAAAGTTTTATCTGTGAATTCAGATTCTGTATAATCAGTGGAATATTATCATAATGACCCTTACTTTTGATCTCATTTCTTTGTAGTAAGAGGATACTCACTTTTATGCTGTGAGTAAGAGTTCTGCCACAATTTACCTGGTATTCAGTTACTTGTCTTGTCATTTCTAGAGTTACGGTAAATTATATTATATAAAAAGGAATATTATCCTAATCAATCTCATCGCCCTTGTCAATTTAATCAATGGTCTCTCCAAAGTCTCCAAATCATCCCTATATGCCAACAACTGCATTTTATCCTGGAGCTATCTTTTGATGTCATCAATCCTCTTAAAAGCCAAACAATATCTAAAAACCTTCAATATCTACACACCACCATGGAAATATGACTTAGATTATTTATCGTTTCAAGACGCAGAGAAATACGAGCCTGTTCTCTCCATCATCCAATAACTGAGCTTTCTTTTATCAATTTACTTCTCCCATAGGTAACAACTTACACATGCACAGTGTTAAAAAATTACAAGCTCCAATCACTGAGGAGTTTTGGTTACAAAATCTATCGTATTTTCTAGAACGCTACTAAAAAGCGATTCAGATCTTACTCAATAAATTGAACGCATATTTTTTTTATTTGTCTGACTGTGGGGTCGGGAGTGAGGGTCTCCGCGAAAAGGAGGAATTCGCAATACTAAAACCCTTCGGGAACGTCGTCAACTATGAGTGGGGAGCCAGAGGCTCCTCCTGTTTCCTACTCCCCTTCGTCGGGGCCGGAGCGCCTCGGCGGCATTCGCCATCTCCCTTTGCCGTGCCTCCTTAAGCGCGGGACAGTCTCGCAAGAGGAGGCAACTGCTCTCCAGGCCTGCTCACTGATGAATATTGCACCTATATTACTAGCCAGTGAGAGGCCTGTGCCGATCAGCGACGTCATAATGAGTCGCTTAGAACCCCAGACGGGACATTCTGCCACCGTGTGGTAGGCTGTGTCTAAGGAGGCACCTCACTCGTAACAGCTGGCCAACGGCTCACAGCCAACAGTTTGATACAGGTATTTGCCGAAGCAGCCATGACTGGTAAGCACCTGTACCAAATTGTAGAAAAGCGATCTGTGCTCTCTGCACAGCCAATGGTCTGGATGAGGGCGGATCGCCTCTACTATGGCCAAGCCCGGTACAAGAGACCCGAGATCCTCCTTCTACCCTTGGGTTAAGGTTATTTTAGCTAGATTCCTGACCCTCCGTACTTTGTCAGCATCTGGTGATTCCCCTCCGGTTCTCGCGGATACTCTGCACTGGTAAGCAGCCTTGAGAACTTCCACTCTGAGCTCCCATGGGGAATCACCTGCCAGGAGTGTTGCTGTCGTCCATGACACTGTACGGTACCCCCGTATAGCTCTAATCGCTATTATCCACTATGAAATTGAACACATATGTACAATAGCTGAAGGAAGGATAACATGAATAAATTCATATATATCCATTAAAATTTGTTGAAATATCAATGAAATATATTTGTCTATCACTAATGGTGCTTATGAAATGTGTATTGTAACGTTACATGTAGCAGTGTGCCACCCAAAAGGCCTTATTGTAAACTAAAACGCAAGATAAGGGTAATCTGTCGGCCTGCCTTTGAACCAACGTGTTGAAGTAACGCCAAGTGAAGGACCCTTTGGACAACGAGCTTACAAAGGGTATAATGATGACCGATCAGATGCCTATTTTATGACTACTAGTGAGATCACAAGAGATTGTCCCATTGTTCATGACGTTGTTAAATACAACAATAGATGTTTATAAGTTTAACAACTTAATAGTACATGAGCGAACTTCCATTGGTAATGACACAGCTTTTAACATGTACAAAAAGACACACAAATTTATGTGTACCTTGCATCCTTGCTAAGACCTAATGTATTTTATTAAATATGTGTCGATTCACAGACATACATCTACGGGAAAAATAATTAACAATCCTTTTTCATTAAATTCATGTACATTATTGCATTAGTAATGTTGAACATATTTCTGATTTAATAAGATAAATATTAATTACTTGAAAAATATATAGTTCTGATGTCTTTGCAACTAAACCTCACCCATGACCATCACCCATATTATTGTTATTACTGATTAATATTGTATCAAATTATTATATTAAATTATTATTATTGTATCAGTATCGATCAAATCAAAAATGAGGAGATCCGTAGAACTAAAGTCACCGACGTAGCCTACCGAATTGCAAAGCTGAAGTGGCAATGGGCAGGGCACATAGCATCACAGAACCAATGGACGTTGGGGCCCGAAGGTGCTAGAGTGGTGGCATCGCACCGGAAAACACAGCGTCAGCAGATCCCTCACCAGATGAACCGGTGGCGCAAGATCGGGCCCAGTGGAATAAATTAAGAGAGATCTTTGTACAGTAGTTGACGTCCATCGGTTGAGACGACGACGACGAATATTGTATCAATGTCAAAAAAACTCTGTATGTATTTTTTTGGAAGGAATTTAATTTCCGAGTCTGGTTTTAATGAAAAGAATTGCAGTAAATAATTGCGTATCTGATTGCACTCACATCAAAGTCAAATTAAGCTACAAAACTAGCCTATGCATCTGGAAAATAAATTGCAGCAATTTCAGCATTTACCAAAAGAAATAAGTGGAGATAAAAAGGCATTCTTTAAATTTGCAATCATTCAAATCCCAAGAGCGCAGTTGCAAGCACAAGTTAGCGTTAATTAAAAAGCACCTAATGGCCCATTGAATTTTGCTAAGGAAATAAATTTTCATATTCGCTTTTAAGTCTTTATTCGCCGTATAGATACGGTTGTAGAGCAATACAATGCCTTAATTTTAAAAATACAAGGCTTTAACGATTTTAATAATGATAATTATTTCCTATTTTTCAACACCAACTTTACGTCCCTCTCCATATATCTGGTTAAAATCTACAAACACTATTAAACTACTGTTTTATTTATCCATTTAAGTACAATGTAAAATTTTTAAATTCTGACAGATAACCAAATGTTAATAGGTATTTCAAGTACTTATTCATTACTAAATTTACTTTGCACATAGAGCCATTTATTGGAAGCTAACGTAAAGGTATTTGTAAAGTTTTAGTAACCATTGACGACGCGTAAGCAACGGAAGCTCTCAAATCTTATATAGCATATTATAGCTTTACTCAACAAATGGGATATCCAGCTCTTCGACTGTATACATACAATATATGTACATAATTCTCTGCCACATTGTTTGATCGTGATGAACTCTGAAACTAATAAACCGATTTCGATGATTTTTTTTCAATTTGCTGGGTATTTTTCCTATCTAGAAGACAACATAGGTTTATTTTTAATATATAATTTTGAGCTTAAGTAACCAATAGCCGTGTATTAAACTGAAATTTTGAGTCTCGCATTTAATCGTACGCATACAAAGTTATATATGTCGGAGAATATGAGAGAAAGAAGAGCATAAAGCATAGGGGCGCAGGGTTCTCCGCCGACATCGCCATTAATGGCAACTATAATTTAATTTCTTATACTGAGGGCGTTCGTGGATAATGTTGATGCAATCAAACACTTTATTAATTAACTCTGATTATAATGTTCAATCACATAATGTTCCCGATATCAATTTACACAAATTCATTAACAATAATAGCTAGGAACGCGATAGTTTCAATAGTCAACTGCTCCGGCTGACTGCCACTCGAGAACTGCCGAGAGACCCTCGCTGGATTGCCACCATTGACTCTGTCCCACGACGATAGATCGAAGGCGCCAGCGCTTCGCCGTCCGTTCCGTATCCGTTCGTTCGATTTCGAATTTGGGTCCAAGAGAGTCGCTAAGAACCAAATACATACCAGTTAACACGATGACAGTTCATTACGTATATATATTAGAAAACTCGTATGTACATAAAAATATTGACTCTTAATAAAAAGAGTGTGTGTACTTATATACCTTAAGATATAAAAATAAACTTATTATAAATTCTAGTAGCCTGCATAACCCTGCCCCTGCACCCCACCTGGGAGACAAGCGGGAGTGTAGGACTCGCCGTTAGTACCAGAATACCCACTAAAACTCAACGGAACCCTCGTCATTTGGGAATGGAAGGAACAGAGTTTCGTATTGGTATTCTGGCCCCTACGAATGAAGCCGACTCAAAAGTGCACTTCAGGGGGAGGAGTTAAATATGCCTCCGTCTCCTATTTGCTATTCCCCTCCGTCGGTTCTGTGCTTCAGTAGCATTCGCCCTCTTTCTTTGCCGTGCCCCTTTTAACGAAGTGAGAGGGCAGAAGGTGGCAACAGCATTCCAGGCTCACTCTAAATCTCAGAAATCTAACGGTTAAATTTTTATAAATTTAAATAAGACTTAAAAACTAGTTTGCCAAAGAAGTTGTTCTTCTTCTCAGCCTTCTCCTGCGAACGGTCGAAGTGGTCACTTTCGCCTCCCTCAACCGTTTCGCCATCTTCTTCCACGTCATGACATCCCCGCAGAAGGAGAGCGTAGCACACCATGCTCTCTCGCTGCTCAGCATCATTCTAATGACAGTGGGGAGCGAGAGATCCATACCGATAAGCGCCACGAGCACGGCACGCTGAACAGTTCAGGCTGGCCTCAAGTGTCATCCGGGGTTCTTCAAAACCAATTTGTGGGGTACGGGCCTCGAGGCAAAGCCTCATTACCCGGGCTAATTTTCTCAGGCATCGACGATGCCCGGTATTTGTTTCTGCCCGTCATTCTAACGAGCTAGTTCCCACCAGCTTACACCGGCGGGACCATCTAGGTCAATCCGAGTTCTGTCACTGCCGTCGAGTCGTCAACGGCGTCATCTTCACCCACACCTGGTGGTGGTGACAGCAGGAGCTGATGAGGCAGTGGACGCCCAATGCTTTCAGATCTAGGATGGCTGGCAATGCCATGAAGGTGTGTGTGCAGGGAGTGGTCCGCGTGGCGGAACATGCTCTTCGTCAACTCTCGGGCGAACACCTCCACGGTGGGCGTCTTGGTGTCACGATGAATGACGACATTCCTGACGCACCTCGGAGCTCCTACTATGAGGCGTAGGCACTTATTCTGCTGAGTCTGTAGCCTCTTCTTTTGATACCCTGAGCAGAAAGAGTTATAGGCGGGAGCCGCATACGTCAGTCTGGAACGGATGTAGGCTCCGTAGACCTTCAGCCACAAGCGTGTGTTGGGCCGTGTCAACGGTGCAGCCACACTCGTGGCACTGACATGATTTAAAGCAACTAAGTATATACGTGTTTGGTCTTTAATCGTGTAAGGATTTTATAATATCGAAAGGCAATTCAAATATGTACAATTTTATTGCACCATCGAATCGCATTTCGTTTGTAGGTACACCTCAACCGTTATTATACAATATTTGCATATAATAAGAGGTTTGTTGGCCGAAATATGCTCGCGGTTTTTCCGTTTAACGACCACTTTGGCGTTGTACTGTAATTGTTCTATATTACCCATTTTAAACGGTGTTTTGTGTGTTTATTTTATTGTAATTACAAGCACTAAAACATTCACGATCAACTTAAGGATATGAGCAACAAAACTTGTGTTTAGGGTGATATAAATAAGCTTAATGGGATTGTTACTTTTGACAGGGGTGCCTGCTCGTGTATGAATTATTGTTTGTAAATGCCATATCGTTACAACTCTTTAACAGTCGTTAACTTTATAGATATAATTTACATTCATTTTAAGTATGGATTCAGAAAAGTTTAAACTTATCCACGTTTTCTTTACACCCCCCTACTGGCGAGTAGAAATTAAAAAAAAGCTCATTAGTTAGGAGAGCTTGTATCAATTTGTACCATTTTTTTAAAGTTTTAGTGGTTGATATTTGATTATAATACAGTTTTTTAAATGTATAAAAATTATAAAGCGTTATTTATTGAAAGGAAATATGAAAGCTTTCTTTAGCTTAAGAAGGCCATGGACATAGGAATTGACTTTTCTTATTATTTTTATTTATTTAATTTAATTTAATGCAAACTGACGAAATATTTAACAAAGTCACAAGAGAAAGTTTTTGCAGAAACAATATCTGTGTAGGAGAACTGATATACGTATATATATATGTCTCCAATTTCTGTTGTTATACATACATAGCACACGCCTCATTCCCATAGGGGTAGGTAGAGACAACATCCTTCCACTTGCCACGATCCTTGCATATCTCCTTCGCTTCNTCTGTCAAACATTTATCCATGAAAAGGTTGAACAGCCATGGTGACGCAACACATCCCTGTCGAACACCTCTTTCGACAGGAAACCACTCCGTGTACGCTCCGTTTATTCTGACACAGGCACTAGAACCCTCATAGAGAGACTTCAATGCTTGAATCAGACTACCGCTCACACCATACGTAGATAACGTTGACCACAGCTCTTTCCTCACCACTCGATCATAGGCCGTTATTATATATGTATATTATTAGTATCCCTTAATGATAATAAATAAATAAATCATATTAAAAATAAACCTAAAAAATTTGCTTTTAGAAATAATTATTTAAATAGGAATTAAATTATTGGGGTGTATATTTAATGTCACTGTTCTAAAAGCGTGGGGTGCTTTGTATGACAATAAACTAACTTGGAATTAAATTATTGGAAAATTATAACGACTGTGATCGACTGGTGAGGAACGAGCTGTGGTCAACGTTATCTACGTATGGGGTGAGCCGTAATCTGATTCAAGCATTGAAGTCTCTCTATGAGGGTTCTAGTGCTTGTGTCAGAATAAACGGGGCGTACACGGAGTGGTTTCTTGTCGAAAGAGGGGTTCGACAGGGATGTGTTGCTTCACCATGGCTGTTCAATTTTTTCATAGATAGCTGTTTGACAGATTTAAAAGAAAGTATGTATGGGTTAAGAATGAATTAATTACTCATCAAATGTTTACTCTACGCTGATGATTGAGTAATACTTGCGAAAGTTGGTAGGGGAAGCCCAAGCCGAAGGTTTCTGGACCAAAACCAGGACATTTTAAATTAGGACCAGGTCAAGAGTAATCTAAACAGTCGAACTTGTATGAAAGGTTTAATGAGAATGAAAGAAACGAAGGAGATATTCAAGGATCGTGGCAAGTGGAAGGACATGGCCGCTGCCTAGGATGAGGCGTGATGCAATATATGTATGTATGTATATACCACGTTATGTGATTGAAATATAATACCAATACGTATCTGATATAATTATAATTACATTTTTTTACTAGATACAAATCACCCCACGCTTTTAAAACAGTGACATTAAATATTCTCGCCAGTAATTTAAGATTTATACTAATATTTTTTTTCTACATTTTAGTTTGACTATCTGTAAGCGTGTTGTTTTTATCTATAATTTATTTTTCGCTTTTTAGTTCGATTTCGTATAAAATAATCATCTTTAATATGTATGATATGCTGATGATCAAGTAATACTTGCGTCATCCGCTATCTCACACCATACGTAGATAACGTTGACCACAGCTCTTTCCTCACCACTCGATCATAGGCCGTTATTATATATGTATATTATTAGTATCCCTTAATGATAATAAATAAATAAATCATATTAAAAATAAACCTAAAAAATTTGCTTTTAGAAATAATTATTTAAATAGGAATTAAATTATTGGGGTGTATATTTAATGTCACTGTTCTAAAAGCGTGGGGTGCTTTGTATGACAATAAACTAACTTGGAATTAAATTATTGGAAAATTATAACGACTGTGATCGACTGGTGAGGAACGAGCTGTGGTCAACGTTATCTACGTATGGGGTGAGCCGTAATCTGATTCAAGCATTGAAGTCTCTCTATGAGGGTTCTAGTGCTTGTGTCAGAATAAACGGGGCGTACACGGAGTGGTTTCTTGTCGAAAGAGGGGTTCGACAGGGATGTGTTGCTTCACCATGGCTGTTCAATTTTTTCATAGATAGCTGTTTGACAGATTTAAAAGAAAGTATGTATGGGTTAAGAATGAATTAATTACTCATCAAATGTTTACTCTACGCTGATGATTGAGTAATACTTGCGAAAGTTGGTAGGGGAAGCCCAAGCCGAAGGTTTCTGGACCAAAACCAGGACATTTTAAATTAGGACCAGGTCAAGAGTAATCTAAACAGTCGAACTTGTATGAAAGGTTTAATGAGAATGAAAGAAACGAAGGAGATATTCAAGGATCGTGGCAAGTGGAAGGACATGGCCGCTGCCTAGGATGAGGCGTGATGCAATATATGTATGTATGTATATACCACGTTATGTGATTGAAATATAATACCAATACGTATCTGATATAATTATAATTACATTTTTTTACTAGATACAAATCACCCCACGCTTTTAAAACAGTGACATTAAATATTCTCGCCAGTAATTTAAGATTTATACTAATATTTTTTTTCTACATTTTAGTTTGACTATCTGTAAGCGTGTTGTTTTTATCTATAATTTATTTTTCGCTTTTTAGTTCGATTTCGTATAAAATAATCATCTTTAATATGTATGATATGCTGATGATCAAGTAATACTTGCGTCATCCGCTAATGAGCTACAGGAGATGCTAAATATTATGAATGAAGCTTTGAAAGGGAAAGGAGTGAAAGTGAATGTAAATAAAACGAAAGTTATGCTTTTTGAACGAGATGAATCTATGATGAATGGCAATATTTTGATAGATGGGGAACAAGTGGATGATGTGAAAGAATTTGTATACTTGGGATCTAAATTTACAAAAGATGGAACATGTGAAAGTGATATCAAGGAGAGTGAATGCAGGGAATATGGTAAATGGTGCTCTGTATGCCTTTATGAATAGCCAGATGGTGTCTCAAAGGGCTAGACTGGCAGTGCATGCTGGAGTGTTGGTGCCAACACTTATGTATGGTAGTGAAAGTTGGGTATGGCAGAAGAATCACAAAAGTAAAATAAATGCGGTAGAGATGAGAGCGTTGAGAAGCATGAGTGGATTAAAACTGAGTGACAGAGTGAGAAATAGTGTGATAAGAGAACGTTGTGGTATAAAAGAAGAC
>JACTOM010000245.1:0-18096 GCA_015832385.1 Elymnias hypermnestra | reverse complement strand
ACTGTTCGTGACGGACGCCACGAGCATTCTGAACGCGTAGGTTTCACTTTGTTGTTTATATGCTAGGATTATGGGGGGAGGGGGAAGGGGTCGGCTCTATTCGATCCCTCAATAAAACAAGCGCCTTTTATATAAAATAACATTCATAAGTATACTGTCGATTTTCCTAGATCAAAATTTGTCTGTTTTGCCTAGTATGCGGATGACACCGCTTTGTCGAGACTCCAAAAAGCAATCCACGGCATTGCCAAATGGTTCCGCAAATGGAGAATCGAGGTGAATCCCGAGAAGAGCGTTGCAGTATTCTTCAAAGGAATGTGATCCCAATTTCGAGTCTGCTTAAGATCAGGGTCTAGGACTTGGATTTTCCATGGCGTGACGAGGCCTAGTACCTGGGAGTTACCCTTGACTATTACCCCATGATCTGTAAGAAAAGTAAAATGTCACTTACAATACACTAGTGTCGTTTTCGCGTACATGCCAAGGCACCGTCTGCGGTCATTACAAAATAAATTCATCTGAATAGCTACAAGATTCATCCGCAATAAGGACCTACATAGGGATTTAGAACTCCCCGCGATTAGAAAGTATTTCAAAACGCTCTTCGGAAACCATTTCGAGTGAGCTATTAAACACGGTAACCCGCCAGTGGTTAACGCCTCCTCCTATTGGGCCAGTCTCAATATTCCGCCTAAAAAGAGGCAACCCAAAAATGTCCTTAACGACTCCGATGATTCCACTACGAGAGACAACCTCCTCCTCCTATGTTAAGTAGGGTCCGACACTCACACAAATGCTACACAGCAACGGTCCCGGTCTCGCAGGAGACGCCCTTGGAGCAACGTTCCCATTAGAGCCAGCCGTCTTAAGGGCTCGCACTCGGAAAGTGGCGTCCTCTTTAAAAGCTCGTCCTTTCCTCCGGTTACACTGTAAAAGCCAGCAGGTCTGACAACTGAACTCCGAACAAAAAACCCATTTTTAATCTAGTAAAAATTCGGCCACGGCGTTCAGTCCTCGTGTAGAAATTAGCCAATAGGTATTATAGTGCTGCAGTGCATATGTAAGCCCTTACCTGACTCAAAACTGCTTTTTATTGTGCCGATTCATGAATAAATAAAATACTTACTGAATGCTAGACTGCAGCAGACCCACACTGCTATTCTTGGTTTTAAGGACTGTAGCTTCGGAATCTAGTATGGAATTTCTATTTTTATTGTTCTGTGTTTCCTTAGTTGTCGTCCTATTGGCTTTTACATCGCGGCAGGGAGCGGGAGCGAGTTCTTACTGTAACTGTATCGACCTCACTCATCAATACTTAATATAATTTTTTTTTTTTTTCATATATATAAAAATATACATAACCATCCTCTCGCATCTGGCATAGTTTAAAGGCATCGCTGGAGTTTAATAAATATAAATATAATTGGCCATATACGATCGTCCAGCTAGTTAGAACCCATTAATATGTTGTATTCATAGTAATCCAAATCCTTTTAGAGCGTCAGAGGTAAAGAGAATGTGAAATTTGATAATCTTAATATTATTTTATTATATCCATAAGGCATTACAAATAGTAATTTGAGGGAACATTAATTATATGTTAAATAATATCCATTGGATCAGTAGTTTTTGTTTTAATAAAATAAAACACAGTCATCTCACGGATGACTGTGGGATAATATTATAATGTATCATAATAGCCATCAAGGAAGGTCTATCAACAGACTTCTTTTCTATCGCATATAAAAATAAGCAGTAAGTGGAGTAACCACTTACCGCTGAAGGAATCCCTACCATGGGCACCCAGGTACCTTCTAATACTATAATATGAATAAGGTACCAGAGTGATCCAAAGACTGGCTCCACACCCGCCAGGGATAATGAACTCCGACCCGTGCTATGAGTTCCCCTCCCTGGATAGGGATTCCTGTTTATAGTGCGCCTGCGGCGTATGATCTTTCGATGGTTGTGTCATCGGGACTAAAGCCCGGATATGTTTTGTCAATATGTAGAGACAAGTCTCTAAGGTATATTCAAACGAGGATCGAAATCCATATATTTTGTTAGCCGAAGCTGTGATGAGGCATTAGCCATGTTTGTAATGCGCAAAGCGCGATTTCGTTATAATGGGATATATAAATCACCAATGCATCTTGTCAGATCAATTACACAGATCAGGAGTATCTGGCAGGCGGACCACACCGCATATATTACACATGTTTTAAGTCCAGTGTTAGACTAGATCGATGTATGTATCCCCACCTCGGTGGGATTCGTGGTATAATAATAATAATCACATATTTTAAGTCTTGTGATCGACTGCATAGATGTATAATATGTCACCACCTCGGTGGGAATGTTGTATAATAATATAATATGTCGTTGATCCACATATGCTAGGCCTCACACCCACACAGAGTGTCCAGTCGCTGAGCTCTCAACCCAACAAAAGCATTGGTTCATTATATATTCGTGGCAAGCCACTGAAAGCAAAGGGATATGCAGGCCACACTGTCTATAAGCTAGCCCGCAGCCTTGATAATAAAGGCCCGACCAGCGGCCCTATATCTATGACATGCTACAATGTCATTTTTATTACATTTAATAGTAAGCTAAGAGATTGTCCCTAACAGGCGAACACTTCACATGTGAGCAAGCCCACAAGATCAGTGTTCATTTGTCCATCACTGCTACGCAGAAGCTAACGCAACGCCTAGCAACATTCGGTCATGGCTCTAGCACTACCGATTAACGATGACGACGCTTATAGCGCCGGATCATCAATCAGTAACATTTCAGAAACCACATTGTACTAGCACTACTCTAGAGTCCTAGGCGTCCAAAGTTATGCGAGGCTCACTGCCATAGCCGAGGCTACAACAGGCCTGAAACACAACCCGTATCACCCAAAACAACTACAGTAACTTTGATTGTCTGCCGTCAAGGTGGAGCGAGGCTCGCTGTAACACAATGGCCACAGGCCTGAAACCCCGCCCTAACGACGAACAGCCTGGGGAAGCCCTTGAGCGAGGCTCGCTATAAAGATCGAAATCAATACAGGCCTGAAACCCAAGACGACCCCAGTACGCACCAAAGTAATATTCAGTACGATGTCTTACACTACTTCATGGAGTCACCTCCATAAAGTATCATTTAAGACACCATAATAAGCTGGAGTCGAACCCCAACCTCTCCTAGTGAAAGGTAGGATCGCAACACCAACTGTAGGCATGCCGAAGCACGCTCGTTCGAAATAGTCAAGATAAACTCAACTAATATGTGTATCGCCCCAGTAGTAATGTATGACATTTATTATTTTATTTATAATATTTAATTATAATTTAAATATTGTTTTAATATTTAAATTCGGTCCCTCTATTCGCTAGGCGCATAATCTCATACAATACATGCAGTCATACATTCGCGACATCTCCGTGCCGCGTCGCTTCGCGCCGCTCACCACTCCCTATATATGCGCGGAGGCTGTCGTGACGATCCGCGCGGTTCAATACACGAACGCGCCCCGTCTATACGTGAATCCGACTTTAATGATATTTTGTAATTATTTGTTGAATTTATCTTCTTATTATATTAATTTTATATTATGATTAATAAATAATATATTTTTATACTCTTTTTATAATATGTGTGAAAGTATGAAAAATCCATAAATATAATTATTTATGTACGGACGAGTCCGTTACATTACGGAGCATCGCCACTTTGACATTGAAGGAGAGCCCTTAAAAGGGTTAGGCCTACAGGAAACGCTGCTCCAAAGGCATCTACTGTGAGAATGAACGTCGGCTCGAAATTTAAGTACAAGGTCAACGCTTGACCTTGTACTTAAATCTGGGTATGTATGGAGAACAACTGACTTGGAATTTATTATGTGCATCCCCGGGAATGTAGATGGAGCCTATGGCCAGGTGACGTCAGAAATCAGGCATCTCGGCTCTGCCGGTTGATTTCTTTTGGTAATTCCCTACATGATAAAGAAGGTTATCAGTTGTAAATGAATTATTTAGGCCGTTTCTTCCTAGCTTCGGAATCGGCCAATATATATTTATGAGGCTGATGTCGCCAAGATCGGACTGGGACAGTGGGGCCCGGGTGGCTGTCAGGCCGGGGCCCGAGACTAGATGATGGTAGGTGGGTTACCATAGGAAAAAACTGAGGTTAACAAAAATAAAATTTAATTATTAACGACGTAATAAACCATTGTGTGCTTGGTTACTTTAGCAATAATGTCCTATTTTTGGGTTTTGTACAAGGTGGAGCATGCACCTTGTACTTTTTGATTGCCTACGACTTTGTTCAATGAAAAGTATTTGGTCTTTACATTTTTTTCGTTATGATTGGAAAATTGTATCCGCTAAATGGCGATTGTGATTCGCTATGCAACTTTCGGCTCTTTTTAAGGCATTTTCCATGACATCCTGCAACATCTCAGGCTGAATTTCTTCAATTTCGTGACTATATTGTCTTTAAGATGTTAAATCTTTTGGGGCTTATTCACGAAAGCTTTTGATTTTAAAGAACCCCATTGCATGACCTAACTATCTGATCAAGAGGATCATTTAGGTCGCAAGAGCTAGGACCTAGCATGCATGGGCCTCCTCTCCTATAGTTGCCGCAGTAAACCAGGTCCGTGAGGGGCCCGTGAAGGCTGGGGCCCTACTGGCAACTGCCACCATGACTATACCGTCAGTCAGACACTGGATGTGGCTGACAAACGTTTGGTAAACAACAAGTAAGCGTTCTATCGGGCTTCAAAAAAAGGAGGAGTTTATCAATTCGTCTGTATTTTTATTTTATGTTTGTTACCTCATATCTCTCGACTGGGTGGACCGATCTTGATGTTTTTTTTTAAATGAAAGGTGGTGCTCGTCATTAAAATCCAGCTCTGATGATGGCATCCATGAGAAAACCGGATAAGTGTTAAATTTGCATTAAGCATGTGCGCGACAAATGGACGAATAACTGAAGATCACGCCAACCGATTTCATTGATTCTTTTTTTGTTGGAAGGATGGACTTCAAGGGTTGTTTTGTGATAGTTTGATTAGGTTCTGATGATGGATTCCATGACAAAGTGACGGAACTCTTCAATTCTTAGGAACAAATGAATGATACTCGACAGAATCTTCTATAGGCTATCCAGAGTTGCCTACCGTAACTTCGGTATGGTCAACTGCTAGTCGTAGTTAAATATGAAGATCAATGGATCTCCTCAACGGCTTACAGTAAGGGTGCGGTTTAAGGCAGAAAATATAAGTGTCTGTAATCAAATAGCAAAGAGCTTTCGTTTGTTGCTGCATTGCAACACTTTTACTTCAGATTCACTAATAATCAAAAAATAAATAAAAAATTTTAACAAAAAAAGCCACTTTGCAGCTCCCACCTATATGTAGGTATACCTCGGCTGACACCGACTCCAAATATAAGAATACGAAGAACACTTTAAAAGAATACGCTATTATTTCTTACTTTTTAGAGCATATAAATATATTTGTAAGTCTGTTTTGAAGGCGGTTCTTTTTTTGTTAAAATTGTTATTTATTAAATTTCGCGAACAGTACGCAAGTACGTTCTGGGTGTGGCTTTATTAACATTTTTTTATTGTTCTCTTAAAAGTATTTTCGTCTGCTTCTCACCTATTTCTCTGTTAAGTTTATATAAATAAAATAAGAGCATTTTTATACAAATCAAATATAAGTTTTCCTAAATAAAATCTAATATAATTCAAATCAACTATATAAAATTCTTTGAACAGGGTTTGATAAAACAGTTTTCGTTTATTTTATTACAATTAATAGTTTTCATTAGATTCATTTTAGATTTGTTAGAAAGGGATAGACAGAAGAAAGAAACAGATATAAATAAACAATGAAACGGCCTTGCTGGACGCTTTCTCGTTGAATATGATACGCTAGTCAGTCGCAGCTGCCATAAAGGCAATTTTGGCGGAAATAATCATTCCAGATTTTAAAACTACATTCAATTGAAGATAACTGTAAACAGCAACGAGCCAGCGTTGCCTGCAGCATCTGAGAACTATCTTACCAGTATTTCTACAAGATCTGAACTACGCTGGTATTATAAAGAAATGAAATAACGAATGGTTTAACTGATGAGAAATCTTATCTATTATATTACACTGAATTGTAATGTCACCAGCGATGATACAGAAGACGTAGTAATAAGTTAATTACCTCTTTATGATTTCTACACAGCATCGTACTGGAATCCTAATATTTTTGTTTGACGAGACGCCTTTAGTGGTATGGTTAAGACATAGATAAATGAGAAGACATAGTTCCTGGGTTCGAATTAAACCAGCGCCGGATACTTTTCATCCTAAGCTACACTAACCCACACTAAGCTGGTAGTGGCTTCGCTAGCATAGGTCCTTGATTCAATTCCCAGAGGTTCAAATTTAATAAAATGCTTTTTTTACTTTATCTAGGGATATCTTTATCTTACCCTTTGGATACGATTCTGTATATAATTAATTAAGTAAATACCTTAAATTCCATCAACAATTAATGAGCTCCTTGGACTCTCGAGTAAACTAACGATGTTGGTACACAATAAAAAACTTGATTTACTTTTCTATTCCCACCCTCACTTGCAGAATTCCTTTTTTTTCTCGCTGGTAAATGCTTTTATGCACTGACCCCGACCGTGTGTCAGGAGTGTGGGACTCGGCGAACAAGCAGACCTCGCAATACCCACTAAACCCAGCGGAACCCTCTTCANGGAGACCTCGCAATACCCACTAAACCCAGCGGAACCCTCTTCATCCATGAATGAAGCACCAGGGGTTCAACTTTCGCATTCATCCCTTGTTCCCCGGATAAATCCGACTGAGGATTCATCTCCCTCGTTCGTGGGCCTCCTTCAGTGAGATGATCGTCTCACAGAAGAGGTCCACTCCCGCCCAGCACCTACTAGAGTTTCCCTTAAAAACGTAAAAATCTTTCGCCCTTACTTGCAGAATTTCTAACAGTATCGGAACTAACACGAAACTAATTTTTTAAATATGTGACTGACAAACGTTGCATGGTCAACAAGTAAACGCCTTATGGGCGTGTCTTTATTAACAATTTCATTTAGTATTCTTTACAACATACTTCTATCTTTATTCGTCTCTTTTTAATAACAATATAGTCCAATAAAAGCAAAATAAACAAAAATATAGATCCCTTGCATGCTATAAAATACGTGTTAGTAATGCAGGCTTTTGTCATAATGATAATAAACTTTGTTTATTTGGCATAAAACATCAATAATACACATGAAGTACGATAGACTGCCTCATTGGTCTAGTGGTTAGCATGTTCGACTACAGACATGAGGTCCTGGGTTCGAGTCCCGGGTCGGGCCAATTCGAAATCGATATTGAGTTTTCTATTAAGATTGTCTCAATATTTGCCCGAAGTTGGGAAGTTGGCGGTGTGATCCACCCCCGTGCCTCGGAGAGCACGTTAAGCCGTCGGTCCTGCGCCTGATCTCTCTCCGGTCGTGTCGGATTCCCGTCACATCGGACTATGAGAGTGAAGGAATAGAGAGTACACTTGTTGTGTACTATGCCTGCCAATCCGCAGTGGATCTATGCTCTAAAAACCCTCGCTCCTTTGAATGAGGAGGCCTGTGCCCAGCAATGGGACGTTAGTGGGCTGCTACTTACTTTACTTTCAAGAGGTAAGGTTTTTTAATTTCTTTTTCAGTTTATCGCGTTAATTGAGACATGTAGGGAAATTGTCGTGTTGCAAAGACGCTTTCCGTCTAGTTTTTGAAATCAGCTATCTTTTATGTACACTATTGCAGAAAGGATTTTAGTTGACTTAAACGGTTATTCGCTTGTACATGAAGACCTTATACATGTATTTTTAATAAGCGCAACTGCAAAACAGGTAACGTGACGTAAAATAAGACACGTACACCTTTTACATTTATCCTAGCATTCAGTATATTAGGTTACAGGTTAGGTATTCGCCTGGCATATAAGCTGTCGTACGAGTAGGCGGGTATATTTCTTTTCTCCTCTTGATATTTCGCAAGAATCATAGGCCAGCTCTTATCGCTTTCCTGATTATTAGGGTTTGCTTCCATCCTTTGTCTGATTTTAGCAGCTTTTGCTATGACCTCGGCGTTCAGCATGTTCTCCAGGTATCTAAGTTTGTGGGGCAAAATTATTTTGCCCATCTGTAATAAAGAATTTAAGTTTTTCATAACGCTGTATAGATGATCAATCTAATGGTGCCATTGGCCTAGTGGTTAGCATGTTCGACTGCAGACATGAGGTCCTGGGTTCGAGTCCCGGGTCAATTCAAAAATCAATATTGAGTTTTCTATTAAGATTTTCTCAATATTTGCCCGAAGTTGGGAAGTTGGCGGTGTGATCCACCCCCGTGCCTCGGAGAGCACGTTAAGCCGTCGGTCCTGCGCCTGATCTCTCTCNCGCAAACCATTGTTAAACTTAATAATGAGGAATTAGACCTTGTAGATAGTACCGCTTTCTTAGGTATAACATTAGATAATAAATTACAGTGGGGGTCCCATATAAGTGGTCTATCGAACAGGCTTAGCTCTGCGGCTTACGCAGTTAAAAGAATTCGTCGTCTGACAGATGTTGATACTGCCAGACTGGTATATTTCAGCTATTTTCACAGCATTATGTCATACGGTATTCTACTTTGGGGTAATGCTGCTGATATAGATGCAATATTTGTGCTGCAGAAAAGGGCCGTTCGTGCGATTTACAATATGGGTCCAAGAGAGTCGCTAAGAAACAAATTCAAGGCAGTTAACATAATGACAGTTCACTGCGTATACATATTAGAAAATTTGTTGTATGTACATTGACTCTTTTAATAAAAAGAGTGAATGTACATCAAATAACTTACGAAACCAAAACAAACTTGTTGTAAATTCTAGTAGGCTGCATAATATTAACAACTCATTGAAGGGTAACTGTATACGTTTCTATAATAAACTCCCACAAGACGTTCTAGAGATGTCAATTATTAAATTCAAAGTCTTTGTTAAAAGAAAGTTTGATAGAAAAATCGTTTTATAAGTTGCAAGATTTGCAAGATTTGTTATGGGTTCTTCTCGGATCAGGGCGCGAAGGAACCCTCGTAACTATAGATTTTAAGCCGTTTTTGAGTACCATCATCAGGCGTATATTAGAATCAGAGTGTGGAAAAAAAAATAATTTGACGATTCAAAAGTGCTGTTCAAAAGATATTTTTGATTTGATATATAATGAAATCCTGGTTATAGGGTTCAGTTCATGTATATTCGGTGATACATCAGGAGCTGTAATCACTGACTGACTATACTTTTGAAATGTCAAAGTAACCAAAACGAGTTTAATAATCATAACAGATTGCGACTGCGTACTTTGTTATGTTGTTTGAACGAAACAAGTTAATTTCGCCAGAACAAAATTATTTTCGGAAGACGCCGGGACTAGGAGACTGAGACGAGTTTTTTGGGAGGGTTGATAAACTCACCCCTATCTATATGTAAAGTATTGAGCCTGTCTGTAAATCTATTTATTTTTATAAAACTATTATTAGTTTTTGGATAAGAACTCATTCAAAATCGAAATATTCTAATTAATAAGCTGCTTTTATACAATAACTGGGCACATATGTTTTAACAAGAGTCTTTAGAGGAATGCATGTCTATCCATTGGTCATCATGGCCTTAAATTGAAAAAGATAGGTTTAGCAAGTTCCCAAGTCTTCATTGGGAATGAATCCACCAGTGATTGGGAAAATTGATGCTACCAAGTTGTTACCGTTGTCGTTTTGCTTGGCCATGGACGAATCCTCTTACCAGGCCAGACTCATGTTACACTCAAAGATTATACAATTATCAGCAACTCGAACCAGGACTCTATAGCCGAATATGCTAACTACTAAACCGATGAGGCAGTAAGAAAAATGCAGTAGGAAGTGTGGTTTTGATCATTATATGTATCTTTCCCCTGCAGCATTTCTAATCCCGTCAGATTATGGGGAAATCTGAACATAGTGACAGTCTACATTGCGATAAGTTGTGTTTTAACCTACTCCAAAAAAAGTAGGAGGTTATCAATTCGTCTGTAACTTTTTTATATGAAAGGTGGTGCTCGTCATAGGGTCCCTTTTTTTAATCCAGTTCTGATGATGGCATCCATGAGAAAATCGGATAAGTCTTTAATAAGCATATGCGCGACAAATGGACGAATAACTCAAGATCACGCCAACCGATTTCGATGATTCTTTTTTTATTGGACAGGAAGGGTTGTTTGATGATAGTTTGGATAGGTTTTGATCCTGGGATAAATGATAAAGTGACGGAACTCTTCAATTCGTAGGAGCAAATTAACGATACTAGCCATAATCTTTTACAGGCTATCCGGATATTTGCGTCACCTACCGTAACATAGACTCAGAGATTATACAATTACCCAAATCTGCTATGCAGAGAATCAAAACCAGGACCTCTGCTAGTGTAACCAGTAATAGCATCAATACGCCAAAGTTGAGGTGATTACGCGAAGATTTTTAAAAAGAAACTATTGTCGTATCATATTATAAAGATTATTCATCCCTTCAAGGTAGGAGTGCTAATTCTAAGCAGGCGAAGTCGTCGGTATATACACTTATATTTGTAAACTTCTTGTGCCATACACGTTTTACAGAGATCTAATAAAAATGTCTCGCTCCAACATTGGATTAAATTCTTACTCGTTTTGTTTTGTTTTTGTTAGCCTTTTTAAGTCTAACATATTAAACGTAGACTATTCCCGTGACTGTAAACAATACAATATGATTATATATTGTTATGAGTGAGACTAATATGGAGAGAATAGTCTCGTGCGGGGATTTTTGTTACAAATTGGTCGCTGCGCTTTTCAGTAAGAGAAAACATGGGAAATTCTGCAACTGAAGCAATTCTAGAGATTTTTTATAGCAAAAACCTGACATCCATAATAATGTAGAACTAGCATAATTTTCAATACGTTGGTGGATGTTCCGGACAGTCAGAATACCTAATAAGACTTAGCCGAATCTTCTTCAGCTAATGGGTAAGAGAGTCAAAAGTTCGCTTTCGAATTTGCCATCCTAAATGTTCTGACAAAAGAGACAAGTAAGTTGGAGGATCTGGATAATCGAACACCTACCGCTCCTACCACCTTCATCTGGTGGAGAAAGGCAACGGCCACAGCCTCTCTCCACCACAACATTTATTCCTTCGGCAATGACAGATTCACAAAAAGAGGCAAATTTGTCCCATTTTTACTGCCGACAGACTGCTGCCATTCCTTCTTCAACTACCAAGATTTTCGATTCTTTCTCAAATTAAAACAAATCAAAAATATCTTTATTCAAGTAGGCATATTACAGCACTTTTGAATCGACAAATNGTCTAGGTAATCTTTCAACTTATAATACGATTTTTCTATCAACTTTCTTTTAACAAAGACTTTGAATTTATTAATTGACATCTTTAGAACGTATCATCTCATAAAATATATTTCACTTCGTGCAGTTTTCTCTAGCTATACTTTCCCGGTCAATCTAATAAAGAACTGTAGTCAGTAAATCTAATTACGAACCGACTACAATTAGATGGCAACATACAAACATAGCGTCATGACTCATTCCCTTTGGGGGAGACCACCTCCTTCCACTTGCCACGATCCTTGCATATCTCCTTCGCGTCTTTCATTCTCATTAAACCTTTCATTCATGTTTAGAGTACTATTGACCTGCTCTTTATTTAAAATGTCTTGGATTTGGTCCAGGAACGTTCGCCTTGGTCTTCCCCTTCCAAGTTTCCCATTCTCTCTTGACTCATAAATCCTTTTTGTCAGTCTCCTTTCGTCCATTCTCTCTACGTGCCCAAATCATCTAAGCATACCTTTCTCAATTTTAGTCACTTCATCTTCTTTTATACCACAATGCTCTCTTATCACACTAGTGTCATAGTGTGATAGCTGTCAAACCTACTAAAAGGCAGCGAGATGGGTCTCTTTTTTCTTAACAGCTAGGAAACCTGTCCCCAGCTAATAGTCCCTTAAACGAATGTTTTATTTTCTATAGGATCTTATAATATAGTCATGACGTCGTATTATTTCAATGTAGGACTGATGATGATATTAAAGTACGATAAAATTTAAAATTCCAATGGTTCCTTGACAAGCTCTTCTGTAAATAACCCATAACCTTATACATGTTATATACCAAGGCTTTTTAAAAAAAAATATTTAATAGTGATTAACTTATAACCAGATCCAATCGCATTGTCATTATCTGATATCGATAGCAAACGTCAAGAATCTAATTACCAATAACTGAGGGTACTTTTATATCTCGCGTGTAGATTTAATGTTGTTCCTTAATTAAATATTAAATTATCATGTTATTGTATATCCCTTCAGGCCACTGTTGTAAGCGTAATATACTGTTACAAGAATATGTTCAATAAGCACGTTGAGACGATTAAAGGTCGTTTTCATAAATGGAACATAATTATTGAGTAGCGAGATGGGATGGAAAAATTTTAAAGTTGATATTACACGTATAATCCTCCAGTCGCACAATAGTTACGACTGGATCGCGCATTAATTACGCGCATTATTTTTTATCAGCCTTCCTAACCGCAAGGACTGATTTTTAAGCCCACCTGTAGCTATATATGTAGTAACAACCTACAGCTCTATATGAAGGTACCTTGGCTGACACCGACACCACATATAAGAATACGAAGAACACTATAAAAGAATACGTAATTACTTCTTACTTTTTAGAGCATATTAATATATTTCTAAGTCTGTTTTGAAGGCGGTTCTTTTTTTGTTATTTTTTTTATTTATTTATTGATTTTTAGTGAATCTGAAGTAAAAGTATTGCAATACAGCAACAAACGTAAGCTCATTGCTATTTGATTACAGACACTTATATTTTCTGCCTTAAACCGCACCCTTACTGTTAGCCGTTGAGGAGATCCATTGATCTTCATATTTAACTACGACTAGCACTTGACCATGCCGAAGTTACGGTAGGCAACTCAAATATCTGGATAGACTATAGAAGATTTCGTCGAGTATCGTTCATTTGCTCCTAAGAATTGAAGAGTTCCGTCACTTTGTCATAGAATCCATCATCAGAACCTAACCAAACTGTCACAAAACAACCCTTGAAGTATATCCTTTCTAATAAAAAAAGAATCATCGAAATCGGTTGGCGTGATCTTGAGTTATTCGTCCATTTGTCGCTCACATGCTTAATGCAGATTTAACATGGATGCCATCATCAGAAATGGGACCCTACGCCGAGCACCAACTTTCATTTAAAAAAAAATCATCAAGATCGTTACACTCAGTCGGGAGATATCAGGTAACAAACATAAAAAGAAAACAATACAGACGAATTGATAACCTCCTCCTTTTTTTGAAGCCGGTTAAAAACTTATTATTATTATTAAAGCATCGCTTATTAGCGACAAGACCGCCTAATTACATATAATAAAATATTATTTCTATGAACATAAAAACAAATTTTAACGGATCGTAAGAACTTACAAGTGTCCCAGTGAAGTACAGTAGCAACAACAAAATGTAAAAACGCTTTGTATTGGCCATTGTCGTTGAAGTTGCGGGAGAAAAATGACTCCGGAGTCACTTCAAAGGGCCTATTTTCAAATAACACCTTGTTTGTATTACGTACGTAACAATGAAACGTGACTTTTTAAAACATCAAATGTTGTTGTCACGATTTCTGATAACGAAAAGTTATACAATTTGCCTATTACAATGGCGTAAGTCTACTTTCAT
This sequence comes from Elymnias hypermnestra, assembly GCA_015832385.1. NCBI lineage: Eukaryota > Metazoa > Arthropoda > Insecta > Lepidoptera > Nymphalidae > Elymnias > Elymnias hypermnestra. The sequence continues at coordinate 4,257 of JACTOM010000245.1, read as the reverse complement.
TACCAAAAAGGTAACAGGTACATCGGTATTGTTCACGACTTTTCTCGTAATGGAACTTTGTTAATCGACCTTTGTTTATAATTGTAATCGAATCTTATTTCATTTATATTAGAAAATTATTGGACCAGAAAAGATAGAGACAGGTTTTGTAAAAAATAATATACATACGACCCTAACGCGCTTACTTGTCATAATAGTTACGATTGCCAGCCTCAGTTGCGGCATATAAATAAGATTTAGGTAAAAAAGGTAAGTAGCAGCCCATTTAAGTCACACTGCTGGGCACAGGCCTCCTCGCTCATATTCCTTCACACTCATAGTCCGATGTGACGGTAACAACCGGAGAGAGATCAGGCGCAGGACCGATGGTTTAACGTGCTCTCCTAGGCACGGGGATGTAGCACACCGCCAACTTTCCAACTTCAGGCAAATATTGAGAAAATCTTAATAGAAAACTCAATATTGATTTTTGAATTGGCCCGACCCGTGACTCGAACCCAGAACCTCATATCTGTCGACTGACTTATTATCCCCAAATTGGTACTTTCGAAACATCGATTTGCATAGGGACATAGAACTCCACACGATTAAGACACAAACGCTCTCGAGGAGAAGACTCAAATATGTCCTTAACAACCCAGATGACTCGATGATAATCGACAATCTACTTTATCAGGTAGGACACTGATACAAACGTTACACCGACTCCTACGGTGGAGTCGATTTCCCCGATTTCTTTCGTCATCTGGATGTGGACTCCACCCACGCCCGAGGACGCTCTTGATCAGTTCTTTCCCCCTCCCCCCAATGCTCGATATGATATATGATAACGTCGTTCCAATCCGAGGCTCCGTATCGCAGGAGACGCTCCTGGAGTAGCGTTTCCCATAAGAGCGAGCCCTTTTCAGGGCTCGAAAAGTGGCAGACTCCATAAGAGCCCATCGTTCTTTCCAGTTACACTGTGAAAGCCAGTAAGGCTAACAGACATTTCGAAATTCATTCGGTTCCGTGCATCGAGCATCAAACAAGTAATGGTCTGCGTTTGGAAGAAGTCTGCAAGTGTTTTATTTAATGATGAGCGTAATAGCGTGAGTCTTCAATGTGTCTCACAATTATAATAAATTGTATATGTCGGAGAATAAGAGAGAACAGAAAAGCATAAAGCACAGGGGCGTAGAGTTCACCGCCGACATCGTCATTAATTGGATCGGTTATTTAATTNATCACTTAATGTTCCCGATATCAATTTACACAAACTCATTAACAATAACGGCTAGGAACGCGACAGTTTTAATAGTCGACCACTCCGGCCGACCGCCACTCCAGAACTGCCGAGAGACGGGCCGGACTGCCACTTATTGACTCTACCCCCACACCGATACAAAGATGGCGCCAGCGTTCCACAGACTATTACGCACGGACCAGCGATTCACAGACTCTTGCACCCCGACAAATATATTATATTATAGTGTAAGGATTTTGGGATTATAAATTACTCAGTCGTGGATGTATATCAAATTCACTTATATGTTTCCCCTTCAAAGAATCCTGTAGACAGCCATTGGCTGAACAACCAGACACGACAATTTACATCTTGCTGAAAATATCTATTTAAAGAAATATAATAAACTAAAGTTAAGTTTCTCTATTTCGTAATCTGATAAATGAGTAAATAAATAATTGTGTTGAACGGATCAGCAATCTGGTAAATAGTTCTGGAGATCTCACAGCGAGTCTTTCGCTTATACACCTGGATCACATGGGAATATGGGGAACGCGTCCTCAATGACCGTCTACTTTTAAAAAGTAATTGGGTTCTTAAGATCTACACTGTGTACCAAATTCTATTTAAATCGGTTCATTGGTTTTGTCTTGTAAGCGCGACTGACAGAGTTACTTTCACATTTATTTAGAAAATAGTAAGTTACCATTCTTACAGCAAAGACGCCAAACAAAAACTGTCTTCCAGTAGGAAAACTATAAGAGGTAAATTACCTCTTGCCAGACTACTGTATCACTTGGCAAAATCATACAACAAATTATGAACGAGATGAATTTATGATAAATGGAAATATTTTGATAGATGGGGAACAAGTGGAAGAGGTGAAAGAATTTGTATACTTGGGATCTAAATTTACAAAAGATGGAACATGTGAAAGTGATATTGAAGGGAGAGTGAATGCAGGGAATATGGTAAATGGTGCTCTGCACGCCTTTATGCATAGTCAGATGGTGTCTCAAAGGGCCAGACTGGCTGTGCATGCTGGAGTGGGAATGGCAGAAGTATCACAAAAGTGAAATAGTAGTGGAGATGAGAGCGTTGAGAAGCATGAGTGGATTAAAACTGAGTGACAAAGTAAGAAATAGTGTGATAAGACAACGTTGTGATATAAAAGCAGATGTAGTGTCTATAGGGATGCTTAAATGGTTTGGGCAGGTAGAGGGAATGAATGAAGGATCGTTCCTGGACTAAATCCAGGAAGGTCACGAGTACTCTAAACCGACGAACTTGTATGAAAGGTTTAATGAGAATGAAAGACGCGAAGGAAATATGCAAGGATCGTGGCAAGTGGAAGGATGTTGTCTCTGCCTACCCCTTTGGGAATGAGGCGTGATGACAAAAATTATAATCAATCCTATGTCCTAAGTCACATCATCATAACTTAATCTTACTAATATAAAGAGATACAAATATACATGTCAAGATAGTCAAAAGATATCTTTGTTTTACATTGATATTTTGCAAAGAGCATTTGAGTATGCACTGTTGGCAAAACGACAATTTCACCGAGCCTCCGATATACGGCAATGTACGTTTTAAATCCCGGTAACGAATGGCCGTCCGGAACGAGTGAAATTACTTCCGAAGGGCTCGTTAATTCAATCTTGCAAGTGACAGTGTTCAGTTTTCTGATATCAGAGAAGCGATGTTACTTTATAAATGTTGTTTCCGCAGCAAACTTGAATAAGCCATCGTTTGGGACCCACATGAAATGAAATACCTAACATTGATAGAAAAAGCCAAAAATAATCGCACGCTATCTTTATAAAAGACTATGGATATTACCCATATTTATATCCGTCTATTTTTATAGGCGCCATGGTTGGTTTAGAGACGCTAGAGTTCAGGCGTAAATTAACATCTATTGTGCACTACTATAATACATACCTGGGACAATTAGTCCAGCTAGGTAGGTCCAGTTTAGAGAAAGAGGTCCACCGCCGAATCCAACTCGTTGGGCCGCCCAATATCCCTCAGTGCCTAAAGACTGAAGTCTTCAAACAGTGCCTATTGCCAGTGCTTACCTACGGATCGGAAACGTGGTCGCTGACTATAGGCCTTATTCGAAAGCTCAGAGTCACTCAGCGTGCGATGGAGAGGGCCATGCTCGGATTTTCTCTACGCGATCAAATCAGAAATTAGGAGATCCGTAGCAGAACCAAAGTCACCGACGTAGCCCTACGAATCGTTGTTATTTGAAACCGGATGCAACGGAAGAAACGACAGGTAGGAGACACAAATACAAAAATTTGTAGGATGAAGCCCGCAAAGAATGAGACACATACTATTTTACCCTCGAGGCGTGGGTTGACGACCCCTGGGCTACAGTACATTTACTTCACATAGTGGATCTATTCAGGGTCGTTGTTTAAATAGATAAATAATTAAAATGCATAAAAAATATATAAAAAAGTGTGTGTGTACTTATTACCGGCGTTGCCGAAAGCTGGTTCCGCGTCGCCTTGCAGCTCACGTGGTACACACATGCAAGTTACACGTTTCACAAAGACACACTCACGCGTGATCAGACACTTGCCAGGGTCGTCGCCGCCCGAGGAGACCGGCGAACAGGATACGAGGTAGGTGCCGACCACACCTGTTTCGACCCAGGATCGAACAATTTTTGATTTCTCCTCTCACCGTCGAGTGGTCGAGGTCCTCCCATCACCATCAATGGGCCCTGGTGATTAGTGGTAGCCTCCTTCGACCGGCCACGGACGGCTCGAACAATTAGATTTACTCAGATATTTCAAAGAAACATTTTTATTATATACCACTGTATTCGACTGTTTTCGTTAATTAAAATGATTCAAAAACAACATACATTATATTATTTTGATCGAATCACAAAATTATTCATTTTATTTTCTGGTTATTATATAAATAGCCGCGTCGGTATTCCGACACGAGAACAGGCGACACGCCGCAAACACTTAGTAATATGTTGTTGTTTTCTTGCCCTTATCCCACTAGGT
>JACTOM010000056.1:4505755-4634401 GCA_015832385.1 Elymnias hypermnestra | reverse complement strand
ACGCCCCTGTGTTTTATGTTTCTCCGTTTTCTCTTATTCTCCGATATATATATATATATATATATATATTTTCCACGTACCTAGTAATAAGTTCTGTTGGAAACCTAATAAACAATAAAATCATAAAATTATAAACGTCATACAAATTTTCTATTTTAGTTGGAACTGCCTCATGGGCCTGGTAGTTCGTATGTTCGACCACAGTCATGAGGTACTGGGTCCCATTTCAAAAATCGATGTTGAGTTTTCTATTAAAGAATTTTTCAATATTTGCCCGAAGTTGGGAAGTTGGCGGTGTGATCCACTCCCGTGCTTCGGAGAACACATTAAGCCGTCGGTCTTGCACCTGATCTATCCAGTCGTGTCGGATTTCCGTCACATCTGCCTATGAGAGTGAAGGAATGACGTATGCGCCGCCATATTGACCTTGGCTGCGCTGCCGAACGCGTTTTGCTCTAAAGAAATTTGGCTTGGCTGGCACAGTGCCGCGAGTAATAGCTTTGCTAACAGAAGTCCCGTGTTCGATCCCCGGCCAGACCCGGCCAGAACCAGATTTAGAAAATTATATTTTCTAATTTGTTTGAGTCTGGGATGGTTATATCACCAAGCAAGGGATTTGTGTCCCGGTATGATGTTGTAGAGAAAACATAAGAGATAAATTACCAGATTACCAAGCTCCCATTTTAGTCTGTATCACTAACCATCAGGTTTGATCTCAGTCAAGCGTTAACCTGTCAGCAATAAAAGAAAAACGATTAAAATTTTTTTTATTTTAAAATCTCAAAAAATTTCGCTAATATACAATCTATAGGATTAGAATAATATTCAAGCTGATAAAATAGTGGTTATTGATTTTTAATCATTAATTACGGAACATAGCGACAGACAGACAAATTAACGTATTAGCTACACGCATAGCATGTAAATCGACTTATTTAGCGATATAATTTACGATCTATCGTAATGCGATAACTTTTGAGTTGAATGATTTATTACGAAATCCGTCATCATAAAGACGTTAAAATTCACTTCAACGATAAGCATTTTGCATAATTTAAAATTAACTACTAATATAAAGGGAAATTAAAATCAATTCTTGTGCAACCTAGCAAAACTTCTATAGCTCATTAGACAAAGAATACTTTTACGTGATATTTCATAAGATCTACGAATAAACAAAAATCTTAACAAAAAAAGAACCGCCTTCAAAAGAAACTATTCCAAACAAATTAATATGCTTTAAAAAGTAAAAGATAATTGCGTATACTTTTTCTAAGTAAAATAAATTAAAAATATTGGACTACTTCAAAAGTCTCTCAAATTATTACGATAATATAATGTAGTTACAATTATTGTTATATTTGGAGTCGGCGTCACCCAAGGTAGGTACCTATATTTATGGCTATAGGTTGTAACTATATACATAGCTACAGGTGAGAGAGACGCGGGAGCTGCTAAGTGGACACGTGGGACACACCTAGCTTTCGTAAGATCTTCGAATAAATAAAAGGCTTAACAAAATAAGAACCGCCTTCAAAACAAACTATTCCAAACAAATTAATATGCTCTAAAAAGTAAAAAAAATGGTTCTCTTAAGTAAAATGAAATGAAAAATATTGGACTACTTCAAAAGTCTTTCAAATTATTACGATAATATATTGTAGTTACAATTATTGTTATATTTGGAGTCGGCGTCAGCCAACCTACATATATAGCTATAGGTTATAGCCAAGTGGACACGCAGAACACACCTAGCTTGGCTGACACCGACTCCAAATAATTGTAACTGCATTAGATTATCATAATAATTTGAGAGACTTTGATTGAGTTATTCTATTTTTGACAGTTTAGAAATCGTCCTAAGGGAAAGCGATATTATTGTTTTTACTATATTCTAAGAATATGTATCCACCTTTTAAACCGTCCACAAATAATTCAAACCCAATTCAGTCTAGCGGTTCTTGACTTTTAGCGAGACTAACAAACAGCAATAGATTTATATATATACATATAAAGATGTTAGCTTGCTCGCGCGACTTCGTCTACCTATACTTCAATAGGAGACTTAAAGCACCACCAATCGATGCTTATGCAACAACAGTGTGCATTCTTGACGATCTATTTTATTTCCATACCGTGGGCGTTTGTTGGATGTTGGTGTAATCAAACACTTTACTAATTAACTCAGATTATAATGTTCAATCACTTAATGTTCCCGATATCAATTTACACAAACTCATTAATAATAATAGCTAGGAACGCACAGTTTCAAAAGTCGACCGCACCGGCCAGCCATCACCCGAGAATTGGAGAAACGTGCACCGGATTGTCACTGTTGACTCAGCCCCACGCCGATAGACAGATGGTGCCAGCGTTCCATAGACTATTGCACTCCGACACATATATATACTTTAAAAAGCAGACATATTTTTTATTTATTTATTACTTTCAGTACATTACAATAAGACAGCAAAAACAAAATATAGGTAACATACAAGGGCACGCAGAGTACGAAAGGCGGTCCTATCGCTTGATAGCGGTCTCTACCAGACAATCTTTGGTATAGGAAACGTTGTGGCAGAGAGTAGTGGGTGGCGTAACATATACATAAACATATGTTATCGCTGGTTATTTTACAACGCCTTAAGAGGAACAATTTCCTTATACATGATTGTATCTTTAACTGTTTACGTAACGCACGCAAGAATGTTCCCCATTTTCGCAACATTTTTCAATGATGCTCCTCTCCAAGTGGTCGTAACGTGTTGTTGTGTAACTTAAAGACTTTCCCGATAAATAGGCTATTGAATACTAAAACAATAATCCTAATAATAATAATAGTACATTCTGTATAACTTAAGAAATAAACTTGTTATAAATTCTAGTAGGCTACATAAAATTAACAACTCAATTAAGGATAACTGTATACATTTCTATAATAAACTCCTAGAAGGCGGTCAAGAGATATCGTTTAAAAAATTCAAAGTCCTTGTTAAAAGAAAAATGATTGAAAAACTTTACTAAAATATGAAAGATTACTTTGAAGATAGAAACGCATGAGATTAAATAGATTGCTCTAATTTAAACTTAATATAATATGATATTGTGTTGCTGATGGTACAAAAAATACGAAATCCCCGGCTGAGTTTGTTGTGGGCTCTACTCAGGACAGGGCGCTAAGGAACTCTCGAAACCTTAAATTTGAAGTCGTTCATTAACACTATCATCAGTCGTACATTAGAATTACTGTGTAAAAAAACTATATTTGACGATTCAAAAGTGCTGTTTGGGCTTACCTGAATAAAGATATTTTGAATTTGAATTCGAATTGAAAGATTCCACTTATACGACGACATAATAACTAATAAATTGCTCTAATCTAATACTAAATTAAAGTTATATTTATCCGTGATGATATTAATTTCTACAGCAAAAGGAGCGAAACACATAATTTGATCACAAGAAATAAAACCGAACTTGTAATGCCATATTTTAGAGTGGAGAAGGTCCAAAAATCATTTGTCGGTTTGAGCATACGCATTTCTAATAAGATAGCGGAACCATTGGGTTTGCCTTCGTATAGTTTTAATAAATATGTTAAAAACGTCCTATTACAAAAGGCATATTATAATGTTGAAGATTATTTAAGCGATAGAAATGTTTGGATGTTTGATTCTAGTTGCTCACAGAAGCAAAATATTACTCAGTGTTACATACACAACTATTTCTAAAAGAGTAACCGTTGAGTTTCTTGCCGGTTTCTTCTCAGCGGCATTAACTTTCCGAACCGAGTGATACAGTCTAAGATGGAAACGCGCTTGGAATACCTCTTATAGTTTCTACAAAGCATCGTAACGAACACAAATCTCTTTGTTTGGCGTTACGTCTTTGCTGGTAGGGTGGTAACTAGCTACGGCCGAAGCCTCCCACCTGTGCAGACCTAGACAAATTAGAAAATACAATTTCTTAATTCGCCTTACCGGGGATAGAACCCGGGGCCTCTGCTAGCAAAGGGTGTACTCGCACCACTGCGCCATTGAGAACGTCAGATGTTTACATTTTTCATGACGATCTCCTCACGCAATCACCAGCAAACACCCCAAGAAGTTTTAACTTTTAAAAAGATAGATTAGAGTTAGACTTTAGATTTATGCGACATTGTAAAGCATAAGGAATGTTTATCTCTAGCTTAACATGTCAGGTGGTCATGCCTTGGCAAATTTTAACTGACAAAATTCACGGTCGCACGCAACCGCATACAAAATATCCACTACGGATGACTAGCGCACGCGCACGGCGTATTAATGACTCAAGAATTCACGAGCTTACGTACTGTGACGTAATATAATGTGCTAGTCATGAAGTTGTTTGAAAATATGGCTACATATTTAGCACAGTTTATATACGTTATTTTTTCAGGTATCAGAGCCTTATTTGTACTAAATGAGGATGCGAGACCGAGAAGAACGGATAAAGAGGGGATAATTATTTACGCGTCATTTCCACTTATCGCGATCCTTGCATATCTCCTTCGCTTCTTTCATTCTCATTAAACCTTTCATACAGTTTCGTCGGTTTAGAGTACTCTTGACCTGGCCCTTATTTAAAATGTCCTAGATTTGGTCCATCCACTCATAAATCCTTTTTGTCCGTCTCCTTTCATTCACTCTCTCTACGTGCCCAAGCCATCTACGCATACCTTTCTCAATTTTAGCAACTACATCTTCTTTTATACCACAAAGTTCTCTTATCGCACTATTTCTTACTTTGTCACTGTATAGATTTATCTGTGTACCTATACTATTAATTATAATACTACGTTACCGAAACAAAATACAAAGAATTAAGGTAACAGTGTATGTATAGATAAGGTGGCATTTCTATTCATATCACAACTATACTGGTATGTATCTTTAAAAAATAGACAACAACTAGGCTTTCTACTACCTGCCACAAAAAAAATACTTGTGTACTTGGCACATTGCCTGGAAACAAGGTGATAACCTTGCAAAATTGATCAGATCAGAAGGCAGAAGTAAATGGCGTTTCATTATTAAGGTAAAAATTATCATCTGAGGAGGTTGTCGAGACCCTTAGACATGAGGAAATGACTCTAGGAGGAGGAGGATTTGTATAAACTAGTTTTACTCAGATACTGGTGAGTGTGGCAGTTGAATTTCCGGCAGACAAAAGTAAATAGGATGTTACAATTTGCATAGATCTTGACTGGTTTCTTTAGACCAGTTAGGGAACTGAAAGCAGAGAGGCTTGTAAACTGCTAGCCAAAACATCTTAGCCTTTTCTGGATTATTTTGAACCATTTACGCGTCCAAATAAGACTGCCTCATTGGTCTAGTGGTTAACATGTTCGGCTACAGACATGAGGTCCTGGGTTCGAGTCCCGGGACGGGCCAATTCAAAATCGATATTAAGTCTTCTGTTAAGATTTTCTAAATATTTGCCCGAAGTTTGGAAAATTTTGGCGGTGTGATCCACCCCCGTGCCTCAGGGAGCACGTTAAGCCGTTGGTCCTGCGCCTGACCTCTCTCCGGTCGTCTCGTATTCCCGTCACATCGGACTATGAGAGCGAAGGAATAGAGAGTACACTTGTGTACTATGCCTGCCAATCCGCAGTGGAGCAGCGAGGTGGGACTCTAAAATGCTCTAAAAACCCTCTCTCAAATGAGTGAAAAGGCCTGTGCCCAGCAGTAGGACGCTAATAGGCTGCTACTTACTTATTTTTTTACTGGTTTACAGATTGTTTTTAATCGAAAAAAATACAGCATTTTATGGGAAATCAGATTATTGTCCTTGAAGGCAGGTAATAGCTCTTAGTGTGATAAATAGCCTCGCATTGGCTAAGCTGGACTCTATTACAGTGATTTAAATCATTAGGGTTCTCCGCAGAACCGAACCTGTGAAAGGATATTGAAGTAGTCCTTCTTAAATTGAGTCTAACACCTTGTGAATGAGAATTGGGGCACAAAGTTAAACTAAACGAAGTCAACGTCTAACAATAATGTAACAAATAGATTACAATATTTAGGATAGGGCCAGTTTCATTGTTATCAGTGTTTTTAGACTATCTTATCGCTGATCAGTGTACAGCAAATGTTTATTCATCACCAAGGTTAACATAACGAATAGCCTTATCTAGTGGGTTACAGGTGTTATTTGGGTTCCTGATAATACACTCAGCGCGAATTGGGAGAGATTTTTTTTGGGTTCTGTACATATACACATACTAGCTGTTCCCCGCGGTGACAGTGAATTTTAATACAAGAAATAAAAACAAACTTGTAATTCCCTATTTTAGAGTGAAGAAGGTTCAGAAATCGTTTGTCGGGTTGAGCATACGCATTTTTAATAAAACATCTAAATCAGTTTTAGAATTGCCTCCACAAAATTTTAACTTTTACAAGATTATTTCAGCGATAGAAATTTTTGGACATGATTCCAGTTGCTCACAGAAGCAAAATATTATTCATTGTAACATACACAACTATTTTTAAAAGAGTAACCGTTGAGTTTCTTGTCGGTTTCTTCTTAGCGGATTCAACTTTCCGAACCGGTGATAGATTTGTTACCAACGGACAGACTACTGGCGATTCAGAAGTGCTTTTTAAGCCTACTTGAATAAAGAATATTTTGATTTGATTTGATATATCAGATAGTAAATTGGAATTCTTTCTTCTCGTGAAGAAGAAGCAGATATAGACAGAATCGTCCAAATTTCGCTAGTTCGCACTTCGCAGTTCAAAAACTGTAATGATTTTACTTTTTAATGGATCACTAAAAACCTTGGTGAGTGGAACGACCCGTCACGCACGTGTATGGATTTTTTTGACAATACTTAAAAACAGATATTTGCAATCTATTAATTTGAATTTTTAATACGATAACTACAATTTAAGCTATGAAAAGTTTTTAATCATTTGCTAAGTACCAGTAACATTAACAACGGTAACAGTGACAAAAACGATTTATGGGTCAAGAGTGAATAGGATAGGATAGTTGGAAGGGGAAGACCAATGCGAACGTTCCTGGACTAAATCCAGGACATTTAAAATAAGGGCCAGGTCAAGAGTACTCTAAACCGACGAACTTGTATGAAAGGTTTAATGAGAATGAAAGAAGCGAAGGAGATATGCAAGGATCGTGGCAAGTGGAAGGACGTGGTCTCTGCCTACCCCTATGGGAATGAGGCGTGACGCTATGTATGTATGTAGGTAACATTTAAAGTGGAAAGCAATGAAATTCAAGGCAGTATCATGACTGGGTTATGTCAGTGAAAAAGACTGTGAACTTAGATTCGAAAGTTCCAATCATTAGATCATGAAATTTGATAAAAATTGGTCCAGCTGTTTAGTAGAAATACAATACATGTATATCTTTACAAACTAGCTGTATTTGTAGGTGCCACCCACATAGTTCCCGATCTTAAGGAAAATTCATTATATATCAGAATCTTCAACTATTTCCGAATCAATCTGAACCGGTCCACCCTTTAGCAGTTTAGTCACATACACACTTACAGAAGAATTATATATGTCGGAGTGCGGTAGTCTGTGGAGCGCTGGCGTCATCTGTCTATCGGCGTAGAACAGAGTCAATAGTGGCAGTCCGACGCGCGTCTCTCGGTAGTTCTCGGGTAACGGCCCGCCAGTGTAGTCGACTTTTGAAACTGTCACGTTCCTAGCTATTATTGTTAATGTTTTTGTGTAAATTGTTATCGGGAACATTAAGTGATTGGACATTATAATCTTAGTTAATGAATAGTGTTTGATTGCACTAACATTACCCAACAACGCCTACAGTATGGAAAGTGATGTGATTTATGATAGATTGATATGATTGTGGGCGGAGAACCTAACGCTCCTATGATTTATGCTTTCTTTCTCTCTTATTCTCCGACATATATATAAAATTTCTAGGAAAAACGGGAGATACCAAGCGTATGAATAATAACAGATTGTGCCATACTGCGTGGTCGGGTTTGTCGATGTTAAAAAGTTATGGCGGAATTTAAAAGAAAATATCATCTATACCAATAATAATTTGTATGTGAATATTTTTTTTCTCTCACTGCGAACAATTTGACACAGCAAAAAGTTCCAACAAAAAAGGTAATGTATAAAAACAGACTGTTTTATTTTAAACCTTGATTTGTTATCTGTTAAGAAAATAAACATTATAAGTAATGTTTCTATTTATAAGTTTTAACTTTCAATTATTTTTTTATTGCTTACAGGTTAAAACTTGGCTGGAATCTCACGTGATTGTAAATGATAATACAGTCTAAGATAAGTGGGCTAAACTAGTAATCGAGGGTTTAAACCTAATATTAAAATTTATTTTTTTAACTGACTTCAATAAAAGGAGGAGGTTATAAGTATGTATGTTGTTTTTCTAATGTTTTTTACCTCATCACTTTCGACTGGATGAACCGAACTTAAAGATTCTTTTTTATATGTAAGCTGGTGCTTGTCGTAGGGTCCCAATTTTTTTAGTCCAGTTCTGAAGATGGTATCCATGAGACAACCGTATAAGTTTTAAATTTGCATTAAATATGCGCGCGACAAATGGGCAATTAGCTCAAGATCACGCCTATCGATTTCGATGATTCGTTTTTTATTGGAAAGGATATACTTCAAGGGTTGTTTATTGACAGTTTGGTTAGGTTTTGATCATGGGTTCCTTGACAAAGTAACGGAAGTCTTCCATTCTTAGGAGGAAATTAACGACACTTGGCTGAATCTTTTATAGGCTATCTCGATATTTGAGTCACCTACTGTAACGTTGGTATGGTCAAGTGATTGTCGTAGTTAAATATTATCAGCAACGGAACTCCTCAACGGCTTACACTAAATGTGTGGTATGTGGCAGAACGTTTGTTGCTGCATTGCAATATTTATAGGGTGTATTATGTGTGAAGCGGTGGTAGCCGAGTGTAGGGTGGAAGGAAACTTTTGCGTATTATTGATGTGCTCGATCCTCAGTCGAACTCTTGAGGGACACCAGGGACGAATGCAAAAGTGCCTCACATTGGCTTTTAGTGGCTAATTCGAAGACCTTTGACCCATGGGGCGGGGTTTGTGCCTAAATACATTTCATTCATGATTGAAAACTGCATACTCGCAAAGCAAGAAAAGTAGCAGCCTATTAACATCTTGTGGTTGGATACGAGCCTCCACACTCATAGTAGAGAGGGCTTTTGAAGAATAGACCCACCACGCTGTTTCTCTGCGAGGTGGCAAGTTACATATATCCCAGGATTACTGGCATATGCAGATTTCCTCACGATGTTTTCCTTCACCAAAAAGCGCAATGATGTATTGGAAAAAGCAATCACTTTTATAAGTAACATGTTAGTATAGTTTTGAAAATAATAATTTATTATGTGAAAAGTAACTGCCTCGTCGGTCTAATGGTTAGCATGTTCGACTATAGACACGGGGTCCTGGGTTCGAGTCCCGGGTCGGGCCAATTCCAATATCATTATTGACTTTTCTATTAAGATTTTCTCAATATTTGCCCGAAGTTGGGAAGTTGGCGGTATGATCCAGCCCCGTGCCTTGGAGAGCACATTATGACGTCGGTCAGGCGCCTGATCTCTCTCCGCTCGTGTCGGATTCCCGTCACATCGGGCTATGAGAGTGAAGAAATAGAAAGTGCACTTGTGTACTATCCTGCTAATCCGCAATGGAGCAGCGTGGTGGGTCTATGCTCTAAAAACCCTCACTCCTCGGAATAAGGAGGCCTGTGCCCACCAGTGGCAAGTTAAAGGGCTGCTACTTACTTATGTGAAAAGTTTTCATCTATTGAAAGCTCATGTAAAAATTAAAAAGGTATACTTTCTGTGTTTTCGTTTAAAAAGTTCGAGCGAGACTGATTGAGAAATGATTATATTATATCTGTAATCGCAGTCAGAAGTCTAGTTAAACTATGATACGAAAAGAAAATAGAAACCACAAAAGACAAGGCTGTTATCAATTCTACCAAGAACACAAATGACAACAGAATTAATTCGACCGAGAAATGATATATTTTGCATTGCTGTTTCTTTAACTTTTAATTAGTACCAGTTCAAAGAGTAAATGTGCTAATTTCATGAAACAAAATGTTATTTTAACGCGAACGAGAAATGAAAGAATTATTAAACGTATTTAATTTGCTTCGTTAGTCCCTACATTTTTCAAATCATATTGCTATTAAAGCACGACGCTAAAAAATGTACCACTAGTACATTCCTAAAAAGGTAAGTAGCAGCTCATTAACTTCCAACTGCTGGGCACAGGCCTCCTCACTCCTAGGAGAGAGGGTTTTTAGAGCATAGACCCATCACGCTGTTCCAGTGCGGATTGGTAGGCATAGTACACAAGTGCACTCTCTATTTCTTCAATCTCATCGTCCGATGTGACGGAAATCCGACACGACCGGAGAGAGATCAGGCGCAGGACCGACGGCATAACGTGCTCTCCGAGACACGGGGGTGGGTGCCAACTTACCAACAAATACTGAAAAAATCTTAATAGAAAACTTATCTGTTTTCGAACTGGCCCGACCCGGAACTCGAACCCAGGATCTCATGTTTGTATGCGAACATGCTAACCACTAGACCAATGAGGCAGTCAACTAAAAAGGTAGATATAAATAATTTATCTTTGATGCACTGTCTTACATCAGTGATTCTCAACCTTTTTTTTTGTTGCGGCACATATTTAACGATTTCAAAATTTGGCGGCACACAAAGAAAAAGATAAAAATTATTTATTTACTACACAACTTTACAACACACTGCATAAATATTTTGTGACAAAAATTTTAAATATACGAAATAAACTGATATATACTACAATAATAACTAAACGCTTATTAAGGGATTATGATTATGATGTTTCTTGTTAATTTCATTTATATTTGGTGGTAAAAATGACAATGCTACTCTCATATCGTCTTCGACATTTAACAATCTTGATCTTTTTTTAGTTTTAATGTTGGCTAATGCTGTAAATCCGAATTCACACAAATAACATGTGGAAAATTGTAATAATATGTTTAAAGTTTTGTTGGCTATTTACATTATTATATATTTGCAAAATTTAGTGACACACTTTTGAAATTTGGCGGCACACAAAAGTACCGCGACACAGTGGTTGAGAATCACTGTCTTACATAATTAAGATTTTATAGGGAGATATAAAGGGAGATAGCCGTTACTCATGCAGAGTGAGTAATAGGGGAAAGTGAAATAAATTCTTATTTAAATTCCATACATAAATAAATAAAATCAGTGATTTTTGTTAATTTTCCAATTAAAGGTCTTCTCATAACCTAAATAGTAGCAATAGAAGTTGTGGGGGCAGTAAAATTAGAACGTGCAATAGCAGAATTAGTACTAAAAGCTGGAAAAGTAGCAGTAGCAGCGGTAGCAGTAGGAGTAACAATGGTAGAAGTGATGATAATTGTAGTAGTCATGTAGATAGATGTGTATCAAGGAAATTACATCGTTTTTTACTACACATATTTAAAGAGTATATATATATATATATATATATATATATATATATATATATAGATAGAGCTATAAATAGAAATACTGAATGGTATCTAAGTAAATGTAACGCCTCGTTCATTTATAACTGGCATATAGCTTTTAGTTGTAAAAAAATATATAGTACAGCAAAAAGTGGCCCTAAACATTGTGAAGACAGTAATAATAAAATGTTTTAGGCGTAATTGTTTTAAATACGATAAGTGTTATAGTATACAGCTTCGTACCGGAACGTCATGGTTTTTTGCGTGATGGTACTTCTGATGTTACTTTGAATAGTTACTGTCATGACAGGCATGACGTTAACTATTCAAAGTCAAAGCGTCCTACTAGGAACGAAAGAAAAATTTAAAAATATTGTACAAATTTCTGAATTTGCCTCGTGGGTATCGAATCTCGTAGCTTTAATAAAAAAACAAGTATTTACAACATTAACAAAAGAGGTACTAACAAAAAAAACTTAGTTTGGCGAAGGCGAAGTTAATTATACTAGCTATAACTATTTTTTTGTTCTATCTTCATAAAATCACAACATATTACGAAAATTAAAATTGTGTATAAATGTTTCTCAATAATGTAATGATAGCAGAGTTCTATTAATATATTTATTCAAGTAGGCATTTGCAGCACTTTTGAATAGTGAGGTACAGGACCCACTTGTTCTTTTCAATGTGCGACTGATGATGATATTAAAGAATGGCTAAAATCTAAAGTTTACGTGTCTTATGCCGATTTGACCAACTTTACAACTGTGTCCGATAAGTACATTTAAGGGCCAGTTAAAAGATTTTTTTCCGCAGCTGGGGATTCCCCTATATTATACGCTTTAGAGAATGTTGGTGAAATCTGGTAGTCAATGAAATGATGAATTAAATGCTCGACCATGTGACTAGCGGTACACAGATTTAGATTTGAAATTTTTACTCCAAAGAAAAAAAAGTGCAGTTCATGAGAAATTAACAAATAAAATTCATGAGAATATTAATATGGCATACGTACTTAAGAGTGTGATATATACAATAACAGCTAAAAGTGTGTATACATAGGAGAAAACTTAATTTAAAGGGCTTTGCAGCAAATTTTTAATTGTTACAAAAGACTTGTCACGAATTATATAGTCTGGTAAACCGTTATACGATTATGCTCCCTCGTATTTACTTAGATGAGTGTAACGGCTAAGTCTCATTCATTACCCTTAAAATAAACTGTCTAAAGAATCGTTTTCGTTCCAAAAAATGACATATTCCTAAGTTATACGCATTTAAAAATACGCCAGTGTTTATCTTTTGTTCTACCGACCATAATAATATGTAAATTTTCGTGCAAAACACGCACCTAATTAATTCGCATAGACAATGAGTTGACGCTGGCCGGTCACATTTAACCTCGCGAAATTAAAAATAAATCGCCTATAGTCTATGGCCGCGTCCGTCCCACCAGCGTTCCACATTCGAAATAATAATTGTATTAAGGAAACATGAGCGCAGCGCATGTGTTTGTTTGTTTGTTTACCCGTCGATGACGTCATATGTTTATTCTCGCGGGGGAGCCCGGGCCGAATGGAATCGATCACTGCCATTTTATTTTACATAATACATTTACTGGTAGTCGCAATACGAAATTTGATGAATAATTAATTTAAATTATAAGTTTTAACATTATTAAGGTTCTACTTTCAATGACTATACTTGTATGACCACAGATTTTATAAAGGCTGCACTGTTAATTTGCTTATTATTTTCCATTTAATTCTATACAATTTGAATAAAAGATTTTAAAATGAAGATTATCGTTTTAAATATTTTTGAAGTGAAACTTCTTTATGCGCATGAGAGTAACAGTTTTACGGATGAAAGGCGTGATTAGCATCATGAAGAAGTACAGCATTTTTTATGCTAATTGGTTTGAAGGTTAGGCAGTTTTAATATTTACAAATAACATGTGGCATTTTAATTTGGCACTCGTCATTTAAGATTTTAATTTTTCGTCATTTCAAAAATTCGCTTTTCTAAATTTTAAATTATATTAATAATTTCTAATATCGACAGAAACACGTGGCTTGTTTATTTACAATTCGTCATTTGAGATTTTAATAAATTGTATTTTCCACAATTCTAATATTTTAATGATAATTAAATTCATTAAATTCTTAACGTATCTTCCTTTTTCCCTCTAAGTCTCGGAAATCTAAAGTATTAGATTTGAATAGATATAAACAAGACTTAAAAATTGGTTTGCCAACGACGGTTCTAACATGTGTACTTTGTACACACACACACACTACTAATTAACTGACTAATTGTTTTTATTCAAACAAAAAGCCATGCGATAAAAAATAATTAATAATACAAAACATCTCTGTAAATGTTTATTTTTAAATAAATACTTATATTCACGATGTGATCGCATATTTCAACAATAAAAAAAGAGTGCGTTTGTGTTAAATACATGGTAGTAAATTAAATTCTTTTTTATGCATAATTGTAAAAAAATTACCATTGTGCACTCTTTCCTTCTCTATATAAACTAAACTATATTTGTAGGAAATTTCATATACCTCCTTTCGCGCAATTTTCGTACAAAGGTATACATTTTTGCTTTACTGAACAAACTTTTTAATGCGAATTTATTGCCACTTTTATTTGGAAACAATACTGAATTTCTATCGAGTTAAAGTTTTGTATAGGCAATATAGTCTAGTAATTTTGGATTGATAATTGAGCAATATATGGGTATGGCACGTAGTCTAAAAGCTTTGTGGGCTGTAAAACAAACGATTTTTCAGAACCATATGATATATAACCACGTTAACTACAAGACCTTCGACGCAGTTTAAATAAGGAGAATTTGGAGTGGAATAAGGAGTATTGAATTTGGAGGATTTCCGTTGTAAGAAAACAACCCGAGGAAACCTACTAACACGTTCTGGATTAGCAAAGCAGGGATCAAATTGTTCTTGCCAACAGAAAAGTATTCTCATACCTATAGTTTTTTGATAAATAAAAACTAAGCTATTCGAATATGACAACAATACTTATTTAATCATATAACTAAGTATTGTTGTCATTACAAGGTATTATTACATAATCACTTAAAAAGATAGATAGACAAATCTCATTACTGCATTCTACATTGATCAATTAATTACTTTACAATCTAAACAAAATTAGACATATTTGCATATGGAACTGAAGAGTCGAAGCTTCACACCGAAAGATCAGCGTGTGGCTTTCGAGTCGCAAGCTGCCGATCCCGGGCATTAGGTCTGTGCTTTAGTAACACTCTCCTATGAGTAAGGCCTATGCCCAGCACCCGGATGTGGACTTCACCCACCTTCCCGAGGACGCTCATGATCAGTTCAAAACGTTGCTTCAAACCGAGGCTCGGTCTAGGAGGAGACGCCTTTGGAGCAGTGTTTCCAGGAGAGCTTGCCCTTTTAAGTTACGCTGTAAATGCCAGTAGGGCTAACAGCTAACGACGACACACTTGACAAAAGAAAATGTGCCCAGCAGTAGGACATTATAGGCTATCACTTAAATTACCGCTTTCCAATCGTGATTTGGCTATGTCCGCAGACATTTAGATAATTAATATATAAAAAGGAAGTAAGATTTGCGATTGTCAGGACGTCATGCGAGCTGAGTTGCCCCTTGTTTACACACGCACACAGCGCGGGGCACTCACACTCGGCCGCGCCCGTCGTGCTGCTTATTTAGGTATATTGTTGTTTATTTTATTCGGCGCTATGCTCTACCACGGGGCGAGCCTTTCGACTCAGTTTTAACGCGCACGTTTTATGAAACGACAACTATGCGTCGATGTTCGCTCGCAGCCGATAATTATTCATATCGGAACCGCTTCTAGCGACGAAAATAGCACCGCTGTAAACAAATTCGCGATTTTTATTGGCGGCACCGACAATAATCGTTTTTATTAATATTTTTTTTACGCCTCACTCGCATGTCGTTCGCCGGTGTCTCCGCGAATCTTAATAGCAGTTAATCATAGTTTATTTTTACCGCGCAACGTGTGCTAATAATTGTGTTGGGGCCTCGGCGTGTTTCTTTTATTTTTCTGTTCTAGTATTTAATTGAATCGCGCATTGCGGAAGTTTAAGAAATAATTTGTCAAAGTAATTGTGATTATTTCGCTGAATTAGTGCGATAATCGTAACTGGGGTTAGCGAACGTGTTTTCGCGCGTTTTTTGACATATTTTTTTTAATGGACAAACTTTTGGCGGGAACTTCCGAGGGAGGTGCTCACGAAGGAGTTTATTGTTGGAACGAAAGTTTTGAAAAGTGTTGAGTACACATCAGATGCGGCGAGTGTTTTTTCAACGCGTTTTCGAGGCTAAGCGCTAGTTGTTTGAACAAGTGTGTTTTCTAATGGATTTATTTTGAGGTGAGTTAAAATTTACTTGTGTGTTGGTGTTTGTATTGTTCGCCGGCGGTGTTTTGTGTGCGTGTTCGCACTGGTGGCGGGAAACCGAATACCTAGCCGGTTCTTTTCGTGTGTGAGTGTACAAACAATATATCCGTGTGTGTACGGACTTATTGTCACTTTATGTAAGAGGGGGAAACAAGGAGGGATATACTTGTCATGTATTTAGGCGAAGACGAAACGTTGATGAGTTGACTTTTTAATTTATATTGTCCTTAAATAGCGATTG
This sequence comes from Elymnias hypermnestra, assembly GCA_015832385.1. NCBI lineage: Eukaryota > Metazoa > Arthropoda > Insecta > Lepidoptera > Nymphalidae > Elymnias > Elymnias hypermnestra. The sequence continues at coordinate 4,618,177 of JACTOM010000056.1, read as the reverse complement.
GAAAAATGTTTACTTTTTAACGTCACCATACCAAATTTGTTATGTAAATGCAAAAAGTAATTGAAGCCTTTTATTGTCAGAACCTCTATATAAGATTTTGGTATTCAGATTTTTCATTTTATTGCCAAACGAGCTTAGCTTATATTAATCAAACTAATAAGTATTTTTATTTGTATAATATGAAAAAAAAATGAGCAAGGTTTGTTTGGCTATTATTTTTTCCTCGCTATTTTATACTTCCGTCAAAGATAATTTATGTAATTGGTCTCTGTTAAAAATCAATAATTGAGGATATGTTATAAAAGAATTTTAATATTACCTTTGCTTTAAATTATCGAGCCAATTTTCCACGCAATATTTTCCTACTTGTATTAGTTATGCCATATTATATCTAATCATGCCAACTTTATTTAAATAAAATAACATTAAAAAGTAATGTGTGAAGTAATGTTAATGAAATTTTCACAATATAAATCACTTATGTATTCGAACTTTTGTAGAAATTGTCTTTGCTATTAAGATCTGATTGAGTTTATTGTATATAGATAAGAAGATAAGAAGTAATCCTTATAACTAGATTTTGAGTTGTACTTTAATATAATTATCAATCGTACATTGGTATGATTATATTTGATGATTCGAAAGTGCTGCAAAAACCTACTTGAATAAAGGTTTTTTTCACATTAGATCTTTGACCTTGTCCTTTCTTTGACGATCTCCCTTTACGTGGGGTTGGTTGGATGAGATCGCTAAATAGCGATAAGACCGCCCATTTCACTTTAGAATTATTTAAGTTAAGCCTTCAACCGTAAAAATTTTACCCTCATGAGCTCTTTATGCTTTAGTTTCACTTCGATAAATATATTTTATTCAATTAGTCTATATATATAATGCGAATCGGTATGATGTCCGGCGGTAATGAATCTATCACCGATCCCCCCGATTAGCGGACGAACGAATTTTCGTCCGATATCCCTCAGTGCTTGAAGACCAAAGTCTTCGATCATTGCGATGACCTACGGTTCTGAGACGTGGTCGTTGACTATGGGCCTAATGCGGAAGCTCAGACTCACTCAGCGTGCGATGGGGAGGGCTATTGCTCGGAGTTTCTCTACGTGATCGGATAAAATCAGAAATAAAGAGATTCATAGTAGAACCAGAGTCACCGACATAGTCCTACGAATCGTTGGCAATGGGTTGGGCACATAGTCCGGAGGACTGATGGTAGTTGGGGGCCAAAGGTGCTGGAGTGGCGACGCCGAACCGGCCGGCGCAGTGTAGGCAGACCCCCCACAAGGTGGACCGAGGAGATATAGCCGCTGGAGCCAGGCGGCGCCAGATCGGGCCTTGTGGACGTCATTACGTGAGACCTATGTCCAGCAGCGCACGTCCATCGGTTAAAGCGACGATGACGACGAGATTAGCGTGCTACAGTTACCATCAGGTATAATGTCAATGGCTAATTTGCCTAAAATAGTTGAAGATTTAGCACAAATCCTTGTTAAAAATAAATATTATCAAAATATAACACTAAAGGAACTGTTCCTATTAGAACTAATTAAAACTGGAAACGATTTTCGTAATTGAGACTATTTCTAAGATAAAATGCCTTAATGATTCACTTCCGGTTTTGCAAAACTGCTTGCTTTTAGAGTTGAACATTACAATGTTAATAATACTAAATGTGTAATGAAACTGTATTTGCTATAGCGAATAATGTTCTCACACTATCTAGCGCAGTGGTAGCTTTGCTAGCAGAGGTCCCGGGTTCAATCAACAGTGGAGAAAAGTGTTATTTCGCTGAAGGACGCACATGAGAGGCACAGGGATAACGCTGTGGACGCTCCTTTACTACGGCGCAGTAGTTTAGGAGGTTGATTTGCGCTTCTCCTTCCTCCTTCTTAAGTTTCCCAGAGGAATCTTCCGGAGTGCCAGGATAGATTGCGTTTACCGATCCTCTGGTGCTCCACAAAAGTAGGCGGAGGATATCGCTGGGTTTTATTGGGTAATCTGGTTTACCAGCGAGTCCCCCACTTTCGATTAGATTTTATTCTGATCGGGGTGAATAAAGGCATTTAGAAACATCAATTCTCACAGCACCGTCGCAATATATATTGAATAATATCTTATATATCCGTGATAACATTCACTTATACAGTAAATAAAATGAAACACACAATTTTAATGCAAGAAATAAAAACAAACTTGTAATTCCGTATTCCAGAGTGAAGAAGGTTCAGAAATCATTTGTTGGGTTGAGCGTACGCATTTTTAATAAGATACAATACAAGGCAATCAGTATGCCTCTACATAAATTTTAAGAAATATGTCAAAACCATCCTTTTACAATAGGGATATTATAATGTAGAAGATTATTTAAGCGATGGAAATGTTTGGACTTGATTCCAGTTGCTCACAGAAGCAATATACTACACATTGTGACATGTCTTTAAAAGAGTAAAGTTTTGCCAGTTTCTTCTCACCGAATTCAAATTTCCGAAGCGGTGGTAGTTTGGTTACCAACGAACAGCCCACTGACGATCCAAAAGAGCTGTTTGAGCCTAATTGAAAAAAGAATATTTTAATTTTGAGTTTAATCCTCGGTAGGACGAATTTTGGAAATTACATTTTCTAATATGAGTCTGGAATAGTGGGAGGCTTCGGCCGTGGCTAGTTATCATCCTACGTACAACGCTCTCTAGATACCATTAGAGGTAATTAGTCTCTTACCAGATTTGCGTGCTTTTATCTTAGTTTGTATCATCACTTACACACAGTGGTCACAGTCAACTGGTAATCTGTCAGCGATGCGAAAAATATACTATGTAAATATAGATAAGAAGTGGTACAATGACTTCCGGGTATTATATTTCTTCAAATATTGTTTATCGTTTGAGATAAACTTTTCATGGAAGTTATATTTGTGTTCTTTCTTATTCTCTACCTCTCTTATGTGACACAGACGAAATTCTGTGGTTCAATTTAAGTAAGGTAAGGTAAATAGCACTCGAAATTAGAGACTTGGACTAATAGTCCAGCTAGCTAGGTCCAATTTCGACAAGGGGGTCATCCGATGAATTCAACTCGGTTGGGCAGCATTCGGGAAACTACAGAAGATCTTTTCATCTGATATCCCTCAGTGCCCAAAGGCAGAGCTCTCCGCACAGTACGTGTACGTGGCTCCGAAACTTGGTCGCTGACTATGGGTGTCATACGAAAGTTCAGAGTATGTTTGGAGTTTCTCTACGTGGTCGAATTAAGTGGCGATGGGCGGGGCACATAGTGCGACGAACCGATAGACGTTGGGACCCTCAGGTGCTGGGGTGGCGACCCTGCACTGGACGGCGCAGTGTAGGCAGACCCCCCAAAAGGTGGACCGATGATATAAAAAGGGTCGCCGGTAGCCGCTGGAGCCAAGCAGCGCAACATCGGGCCTTGTGGGCATGATTTCGTGAGACCTATGTCCAGCACCGGTTGAAGTGACGACGACGACGTTAAATAGCAGCCTATTAACGTCCCCCTGCTGGAGATAGGCCTTCTCACTCATAGTAGAGAGAGTTTTTAGATCATAGAGCCACCACGCTGCTCCACTGCGGGTTGGAAGGTATAGTGCACAAATATACGCACTAACACAAGTGCACACTCTATTCCTTCACACTCATATTCTGTTGTGACGGCAATACGACACGACCGGATAGAGATCAGGCGCAGGGCCGACGGCTTTACGTGCTCTCGGCAAGGCACGGCACGGGGGTGGATCACACCGCCAACTACACAATTTCAGACAGACTGAGAATTTCTTAACAGAAACCTCAATATCCATTTTCGAATTAGTCTGTAACTGAACAAACTGACCTCTACACCAATTAAGGGTTCAGTACGATTATTATTATAAAGCTGTATGAATAAATTAAACATATATATTGCAATGATGATGCTAAAAAAACGCACACCCGACTGAGTTTGTTGTGGGTTCTTCTCATATCAGGGCGCTAAGGAACCCTCGTAACTCGAAGTTGTAAGTCGATCTATAATATTATCATTCATCTAAATAATACTTGGAATAAACGATGTTTGAAATTCCAAAGTACTGTAATAGGCCTACTTTAATAATGATACTTTGACTTTGACTTCTAGAATAAAATAAAGCAGAGTAAATGAGTCCTTTTCATACGAAAATCTATTAATACAAATTTATACGGAACCTTAGATGGAAATTTGATGGCTATTTTTATGTTAATTAATTATGTATAACAGTAACACCGGCAGAAAATGTGCTTTTAATAAAAATCGCATGATATTACTGCATATCTAATGTTATCTTAATATTATGCGAACAATTAATTATATTATATGTTAATACTTAATCTAAATCTCTTTACTGGTCAAGATGGAGGCATTTATATTATATATTTTTAACAGGAAATATATGAAATTCGTCGTTGTATGTATGTGCATTTGAGATACCATTTATATGAAAAGAAATCAAAAGTAATCTTTTAACTGAAAAAAAAGAAGTAGAAGACCTTTACAACACTTTAGATCCGTTATTCCCATTTTTTCCTTACGACTGATGATGATATTAAAAACTACTTAAAATCTAAAGTTATGAGGATCTATTTGCTCTGTCCCACAAAACCCACAATAAACTCAGTCGGGTGTCCCTTTTACCATCATAATTACAATATAATTTAAGCATATTTAGTTTAAATAACAGAAAATCACTCACCCATACGCTTTCTTATGATCTTCATAATCCTTCTAATTAAAGTACCATTTTTCAAATACTTTCTTGTTAATAAGGGACTTTAATTTATTAGTGACATTTCTAAAACCTTTTTTGGTAGTTATAGAAAATAAAGTCTCATTTTAATATAGTAATAAAGAATGATGATAACACAATTTTACAGTGAGGACGTACGTAATATCATCGGAAATAAATCTACGCCGATAAGGTAAGGTAAAGGTAAGGTAAGTAGCAGCCCATTAACGTACCACTGCTGGGCACAGGCCTCCTCACTCATATGAGAGAGGGTTTTTAGAGCATAGATCCACCACGCTGCTTCACTGCAGATTGGTAGGTATAGTACACAAGTGTACTCTCTATTCCTTCACTCTCATAGTCCGACGTGCCGGCAATACGACACGACCGGAGAGAAAGATCAGGCGCAGGACCGACGGCTTAACGTGTTCTCCAAGGTACTGCGGTGGATCACACCGCCAAATTTTTCCCAACTTCAGGCAAATATTGAGAAAATCTTAATAGAATACTCAATATGGATATATTGAGTATTCTATTCGAACTGGCCCGACCCAGGACTCGAACCCAGGACTTCATGTCTGTAGTCGAACTTGCTAACCCTTGACCAATGAGGCAGAGTGAGTAAATATAGAAAATTTTAGTCTATTTTCCGTCCGTTATCTGAAATATCAAATTTTTGAGGGTCCATTTCCGCTAATCTCCGAAACAGTGGGAGTAATTTTAATTGGAATTTGATTTATGATGGTGTTGTGGTAAGTAAGGTTAATTTTTGTGGGAAAGATAATCGAAGCGAAGAAGGCTACTTTAATATTTGACGCTGGGAAATGCCTTTATCCACCCCAATCAGACCTAAAATCTAATCAACAGTGATGGACTACCTGGCAAGACAGAATAACCATTAAAACCCAGTGGTACGTCATTCTATCTTTTAACGAAGCACCAAAAGATCATTAGGCGCAATCCACCTTGTTGTATACGGTGATTCTCGTTGGGAAACTTAGAAGAATCCCAATCACGTACATCTCAACCTTCTACGCCAAAGCGTCTTCTCTGGTTGTCATGTGCCTCCTTCAACCAAATTATAGTCTCGCAGGAGCCAAATCCCTCCTCTCCCTTTCATTGTAGAGAATTACGCAAACCGTGCCCTACATCGAAACGATGTCAATAGGTATCGCTGGGAAATGGTTTAACGCACGCTGAACCAAGAGATGGGAGTGTGGGACTCACCGAGAAGACAGAAAACCCACTAAAACCTAGCGGCCCTACGTTATCCCAAAGTGGCACACCAGCGGCTTGTTTGCGCAATCCAATATGGTGTTCCAAATGAAGCCGAATCAAGATTCAAGGCTGTGGGACGGGGCGAGGCGAGGCAAATCCGCGCCTTCTGCCGCCCAACCTTCAGCCGGTATTAGGAGCAACCTACGGCTCCCTTTCAAACGGCCTCCTTTAGAACGACAACGATCTCGCAAAAGGGGACTACGTCGCACTACCCTGCTTCGCTGGCGACCAATGCACGTGCAATGCTGGTCAGTGAGAGGTCTTCGCCAATCAACGACACCAGAAGATACCGCTTTGACACCACCGCCGAGCGTTCTGCCACAGTATGGTACACCGTATCGACGAAGGCACCGCACTCATGGCACATAGGCGATTCCTCCCGGCCCGCAATATGATGTAGGTACTTCCTGAAACAGTCATGTCCTGAGAGCACCCGCACCAGTCCTTAGGAGAGAGTTCGATATCTCTTATACAACCACTGTTCCAGCAGAGGGTGGGATCTACCCTCCCACCGTCACCACACTTGCTACCTAGATGGTGGGACCCTCTCTCCCACCGTCACCACACCTTCTATGGAGGACTCGAGATTGTCCCTACATTTTATTATCCCTCGTCATTACCAGACGGTGTTCATTTAGTTCTCTCGTCTTGTCTACATTGGTACATAGCGGCGGGGACTGCCGTCCGGAGCTCTCATAGAGGGTTACCTGCCAGGAGTGTTGCTGCCGTAGGGTATGTGTAGCCTGCCAATCCGTATGAGAGAAGCGTGGTGTGTCCAACCTTCAATTCTTTTATTGTAATAAAACAATGAATTTACCTCTAACCCAGCGCCTTGCTATTTAAGGAACAAAGAATCCAACGCCTAACCAATTAGCTATTCATTGTTAATATATATTTATATTAAAGTTGCCAAAATTATGCACATATTTATAAGAAATATAATATAAATAACGGGTTTTGTTAAATCATATTTTTACACGTGGAGTTTTTTTTACGTAGCTGTATGTAAATAAGCGCTTATTAAGCGTTCTCTTATATTCTTTATCATATGATCAAAATAAACTTATTAAGCAAATGTTGTTATAGACTATTCTAGGTTTTTGAAGTATTTTTGTTCAATTTCTATATTTAATTCATAAACTCCCAAATCTTGGTCATTTTTTAAAATATTTTTTTCGGTTAGCGTTCGAGCAGTAAGTAATACCACCAAATCAACATCTTCACCAATGGTTGGATTTATCGTGTTAAATCTAATGTTATTTTTTCGGGTTTATATTCTTACAATTGTATAATATGTATGCATACGCCTCGAAATCCATATTGAGTTTTCTATTAAGATTTTCTCAATATTTGCCCGAAGTTGGAAAGTTGGCGGCGTGATCCACCCCCGCGCATCGGAGNCGTCACATCGGACTATGAGAGTGAAGGAATAGAGAGTGCACTTGGGTACTATGCCTGCCAATCCGCAGTGGAGCAGCTCATATGAGGGAGGAGGCCTGTGCCCAGCAGTGGGACGTTAATGGGCTGCTACTTACTTTTTTTTTATACGTCACGAAAACCAATATTTTTTACTTATATTATCGTTCGGTAACGTATATAACGGTAATTGACATACATATTATGAACAATACAACTTTTTCATCATTTTGCATAGCTATATCTCCGAAATGGTGATTCTTAGGAAAAAAGTGTATGAACAATTTTTATAGATAATTGCGTGATGAATAATTTTTGTCTCACCTATTTTTATGATAAAACTTACCGTTTAGCTGAAAAACTCAAAAAACCGATTTTTGCAACATTTAACCTTGAATATTTTTTTTTCCACGCGTTGGATTGATATGGCTAATTGACAAATTGTGTGTAATAGAGTTCCCAATATATGGATATTGGGAATTTGTAGCTAGGTGCGAATAAACCCTACCCTTATTTTTGAAGCTAATTTGACCGGACTATATATACAATCACGCTAAGACCAATAGCAGCGATGCCCCAATGAAGAATGTTTCAATATCGGATTTTTATTCATTTAGGAGCTTTCGCTGCGTACGCTGCGTAAACGATTAAAGTTTCGCAAAATTGATGTATGATAGAATTATTCCTTTTTGAAAGCTCTAAAAAAAGTCCACGACTGCATATGTCTGTCTGTTAAGCTTAGACGTCTATAACCTGTTTTGTACTTACCAAGTTAGTTACTTTTCTGCCCATAATTAATACATTTTTGATGATGATGACACTTGATGACAATACAAATTTTATTTCCAAATATTTTATGATTAAAATTTATTTGTAATTGTTTGCTACAATTATAATTGAAAGCTTACGTGAAATCTTTAAAGGTTTCTACCTATTTAATATGTTTATAAATCGTACTAGATGGTAATAGACGACTGTTTTAAATTACTTGTTTGTATTTATCATTCACAGAGGCATTATAATAACGTCCATATAAAACATAAAATAGACTTCAAAGCGATGCCAGGAAACAATTTTTTGTTCGTCAATATTTAAATGTTTACTTTTCTTAATGAGTATGTACATACATTGTAGGTATTGAATAAAATTTTTGTAGTTATTTTGTAATTAGTATAAAAACTTATTACAAGTTTTTCGGCTTAAGCCTCATTTATATGTATACTAAAAGTTGTTTCGAGTTGCCTGTGTTATGCTTGCCTAACATTATTTGCATTTCCCTGCTTAAAAGACGTGTATATTTTTTGTCTGTCAACAGTTGAGCGCTAGGCTTCGATCGCATCTGACGGTAAGTGATGATACAGTCTGAGATGGTGAAGTTTTAAGCTGATAAGAGGATCGACCAAAGCTTTTCATTGTTTCGGATACAGAGCGACCCCTAATTTTTACGCTTTTATTTCGATGGTTAGAAATAGCACAATTAAGCATTTTTAGTTAATGTAATATTCTGACTAATATTTGTTTTGTCAAGTTCTTACCCTTATCTTACTTATTTGGAAATCTATCATCTTGTCGTTCCTTAAGAGAGAGCCATCTGAAAATTAAACAAACCGTTTTAGTTCAACCAATGACATAATAACATTTGGTAGTACCACATTCTCGTTATGATTTGACGATGACTTTTTAACACATGAAAACGGAGAATATATTGGATTTTGTTGTTTTCCTAATTAAATTTATCTTTTGCTGAAAGTAACATTCATCAATTCTATCTCTACATATATGTTTAGCAATTTTTAATTGGTATTTCGTTTATAACTTGCGTACAGGTTTAGTTTTTCTTTCTCGCCGCTCCTGCTTCTATTCATGTCTTCAATAACGATATAATTTGCTTTGTCATTGGTCATTTTGTGTCATTTGCTTACGAAATAGTCAGTTACGCTGAAAGAAATATTCATCAATTCTATCTCTAGATATATATTTTACAATTTTGAATTCGTATTTTCATTTAAACTTGCGTACAGGTTTAGTTTTTCTTTCTCGCTGCTTATGGCTCTATTCTTGCTTTCAACAACGATGTAATTTGCTTTGTCATTGGTCATTTTGTGTCCTTTGCTTACGAAATTCTCATTACAAAGAAAGAAATATTCATCAATTATATCTCTACATATATGTTTTGCAATTTTTTAATTATTATTTAGTATATAACTAGTTGTAAAGGTATAGTTTTTCTTGCCGTTTGATAACATAGAAAATCTCCGAGCATACTGTGTCGTTCGCCCACTGAGTCACTCCAACTAAAGTTATTATGGAGTGTTTACCTTAACACTGAGAAAAGTAAATATGGGACATTATAAAAACAAGTGCATTATTAGTCAATGCATGTCAGGTTTACAACATAAGGGAAACAACTTCTCAGCAAATATTTTGCGTTGTTTGTTAAAATTTTATAAGTAAGAGTTACCTTTTCTTACTGCCGCGACATTTTTGTTACTTTTTAATTTCTACTGTTACGTCTCATTCTCCCTATTTGTATATATATTCTCAAATCTTTTTAATTGCAATCGTTAAAAAAATTCTTTCTTATTCGTTCATTCAACTTCAAATACATAATTTGAAATTTATAATGGATGCCATTTGATACTACAGTTTTTCAAATTTTAATTATAGTTAGTTAAATTGCGAAAAATATATTGAAAGCCGAGGTAAAATAATGGGGGTCTTATTTTCCTTACGTTTAAGTCGTCTGTGCTAAATGACATAGGAATTTATTTTGAAATTTTGTTTTGACAATATTTTACTTGATATATTTTTTAACTCTCTTAATACATACTTTCTATATTTTATGATAGTCACTGACTCACATATTACCGAATCTCAGTCATGCCATTTCCTTGTAAAGAACTTGCCGATTATGTGTAAGTGTTTATTTTGTAAATAATGTAATTTATATAGAGCTGTTCTAAGCGTAGGTGGCAGTTCAAATGTGGTTTTAAAAATACACTACTCCTACTCTATATCATAAATGGGTAAGTTTGTATTTTAGTTACTCATTACTTTATTGACGTTATACTTTGACACCCTCGTGGGCATAAATTTTCCAGTAGAAGGCCCGGATTCGATTTTTGGCAGGACAAATAATAAGGAAATCAAATTTAGAACCTGATAGATAGGAAACTTCTTTTGTTACCGGTTTCCGTCGTTTAATTTCAGCGAAACCTCCCAAAAATTTTAATACATGCATTCTGATAGGATTCCTTGTCGAAAGCATTAATAGGCAATATTAAGTATTTTAAAATGTGTCGCATTGCCAAATGTTATTTGTTTGTTTTTTAAAAATATTATATCCTTATAATTTATTGTAAAAGATCATCTCATGACATCAGTATACATATCTGTCAGTAACAATTGTATAAGAAGGTAGAACGAAGTACAAGGGGTTCTTAATTCTATACCTTAGATTGTGGAGACATAGCTGCGGACTTTAATGGCTTACATATTATTACTTTTAATAGATCTATAATAATGCACAATACGTATGCTACAACCAACATCATCTATATAATGTGAGACAGTTTTTTTTATCGATTCTGTATAAAACTCCCAGTAGAAGATACAAAGAATTGAGAAATCGTTCTATAATTTGAAGGACTACTAAAAGAGAAAAAGCCTGAAAGTAAACTAATCGGTATAGAATAATTTAAAAATGTATATTGTTGTGGTGATGAGAAAAAAACGTACACCCGACTGTGTTTGTTGTGGGTTCTTCTCTGATCAGGGCGCGATGAAAACTTCGTTACTTAGATCGTATGTCGTTCTTTAATATCATCATCAGTCGTACATTGAAATAATATATGAAAAAAATATATATATTTGGCGATTCAAAAATGTTACTTGAATAAAGATAATTTGTTTAATTTTAATTTTTTTGAAGACATACACAATCATAAGCCGCTGTAAAATCCAAAATGCAAACTTCATATTTTAAGTTAACGTTTTTTTAGTTTGCTGATTAAAATTGCTAACAAAAGTGTTTTTAGGTTATTTACTAAAGGAATGAAGATAGTTTTAAGATAATTAGAAAAACACAACCCGCTTTGATAAAATGAATTTTAATGATTTTATCTCAACCAAAATTTATTTGCATTTGTTATATTATTAAATTACAAAGCATGAACATTTCTCCTAAAATTGATAAGGATTCTATTTTGAAATATACATTTAGCTAAATTTCTTATATATATATAAGAAAGAGTACAGGACTCAATATACTTCCTTGTGGCACAATGACCTCATCGCTACGCGAGCCCGGCGAGCTATACTAGTATGTTAAACAACACTATGTGAAAGGATGTTTGTTTTAGTTTCGTATATACACAAGCTTAAAAGGCTCGAGTTTGCTGAAACAAACAAACAATTGTTAAAAAACTTGTCAAGTGCGAGTTGTGGGAGAAACCAAATGAATTTACGTAAGCAAAGTTATAAATGTAGATATTAATAGAAAATCAGCTTAATGTGAATAATCAATTAATAAATTAATTCATGATTAGGACAGCCCTCCATGTCAAACTTGATAAATTACATAATTCACTAATTGTTAAGTATTAATGCTGTAAAGGCCTACTTTAATAAAGATAATTTGAATTTTTTGAAGACATACACAATCATAAGCCACTGCAAAATCCAAAATGCAACCTTCATATTTTAAATTAACGTATATTTTCATTTGCTAATTAAATTAATAATTCGTTCAATATTTTTTTTTCTAATGATGAAATAATAAAATAAAAATTAGGAAAAATTAAACAGCTCCATCAATTATAAAACTAACATAGAAACTGGAAGCTTACGTAAAACACATAAAACTAAATATTTTTTCAGTCAGTCTTTAAGAAGTTAGTCCAAGACGGCGCTAATAAATTTAAGCGAATTTATTTAATGTGGCTTTTTAAATAAATATATAGGACATGATTTTAATTTTTTTTATACAATATGGCTATATTTTAGTTGCGAAATAAACGGTTTCACTCGACTCCTTCCAAACTAATTGGGGATCTTTAGTTAGGACAGGACGAGAACATAGGTATATTTATATTCCTATTTAGGTCAAATCAAATATAGGTATATCTTCAGGTTTTTTATTGCAGATAGATTAACGCTTGACTGTAATCTCGTTTGTTTGTAAGAGAGGGGACAGTTTACTATGTAATATCTCGTGGTACTTCGGATGATTCCTGCTGGTAAACTTAGGAAGGAAGCAGGAGAAGCGTAACTTACTTCTCCTACTTCTAAAACTCCTGCGCCGGAGTAAAGGAGCATTCATAGCGGTTTTCCTCTGCTTCTCATTTTTCTTTTTCAGCGAAAATGTAGTGCCGCCCTCCACTTCCTTTCACTGCCTCCAGCAATAGATCCCGTCCGTCCAACGGCATCAATACAGTTACAATTTAGTTACAGTTTCTACACAGCATATTATAGGAACTCAAATATTCTGTTTGATGACACATTTCTTGTTTAATGATAGGGGGTAACTAGCCACAGCAGAAACATCCTATCAATCCAAACTCAGAAGAATTAGAAATTGCAATTCTCCAAATGAGCGTAGCTAATATTGAACTACGATTAAACGTTACGTTCTGTTGAAGATGATCTCATCTTATAGTTTATTATAGTGGTTTCGAGTACTGTTATACGGATCCCTAAATCATGAGCAAATATACATTTCTACGAAGTCGCGCCTATGCACTGTTAAAATGGTTTTGAAGTAGATAAAGTGTAACGACGGAACAGTGAAATGACTCAAACTAATTATTTTATTCTTAATTTTTTTAATTAGCTGTTTTAGACCACTCTCGTAGTTCACGATCCCGTGGAAATATGGACATAGTTAATGACAGTTTGGGCTATATCGGTTCGATGGTAATACACTAAACTAGTGCTCACTAGTTTAGTGTATTATATACATATATTAAACATCTTTGACGTAAAGTGTAATTTAAAAAAGGCTTAGGTAATGCGCATCTTATAAACTTTAAAAAGGTGGAATAAATAACAATAGAATATATCTATTGTTATTTATCTTACTTTTTTATTATATAATTTCATATCATTCAATGTTAATGATATCGGAAAAGTTCTGAAAAAATTAAGGCATTACGTTTTTTTGTTAATTACGTATTTTGCTAATCATATATTACAAAGCTATTGGTTTAGTTATAGTAAAAAAATCTTTTAGAGTAGTATATCCCATTTATCTAGAAAAACGCTAGGGAGGAAAATTTCAGGATAACACTGTGTAGAAACATTTGAAGGTAAAATACTTAATACCATGTTATCGCACTTCCATCTTAGACTGTATCATCATTTATCATCAGATGAATTACTGTCAAGCTAAACTGTCCGCATTAAAAAAATTATTATCGGAAACAAAGTTATTTTCTCTACATAAATGACTGAGACAAAGTTGCGGGACACAACTAGCTTATATAACCTACTGTCCCATCTTGACATCGCTAATTGGGAGTGACATTGTGGGCGCTATAATTTGTGATTAGTCAGGTTTGAGAGCTGTCACCTTCTTCTGCGTCGTTGGGTTTATCGCAGCATTATGCCGGGTACGGGCCTCGAAGCAGAGCCTCATTGCCCGGGCATTCAGTAAATGCCGGGTACTCTTTTTTGTCCGTATTTCATACGGGCTGGATCCATCCTGGTCATTTCCGATGGGGATGTGTTCCGAGTGTTGCTGCTACCGCGTCATCTTCGCCGCTATCACCTACGACTGGTGGTGGTGACAGCAGGAGCTCACGAGGCAGACGACGCCCAGTGTTTGCCGTTCTTTTCTGCGAGGCTGTCATCCTGCAGAAGGAGGCACTACATGGGCAAAGGGCAATTTCGCCTGCTCTCCCTCAACTAAACATTTAAATCTTAATAATTCGGGGCGCCAGAGCTGAATGCGTCAATGGACATCTGGATGAAGAGGGTTTCGCTGGGTTTTAGTGGGTATCCTGGTACAACCAGCGAGTCTCACACTCCCGGTTGCAAGTTTATACTTCATCCGGCGTGCATAAAACATTTACCAGCGAACCAGCGAAAAAGTGCGTGCCTAAAAAGTACACATGTCAAAAGTGAAACTTCTTTGGTAAACTAATTTTAAAGTCTAGTTTACATTTACAGAGACTTAGGCGGGGGGGGGGAGGAAGATATGTTAGGAATTTAATTGTTATTAGAATAAGTGCCCAAAATTAATACAAATCATTTCATTGAAATGTTGAAGTGTTCTTCAATGTAAAATTAGGAAAAGAGAATTTATATCATATTTTTATTTTATACTTTATGAAAAATAGTATATTAAATTAATAAATGACGAGTGGCAAATTAAAATGCAACATGTTATTTCTAAATATTAAAACTACCTAACCTTCAAAAGAATTAGCATAAAAAACGCTGCACATATTCGTGACGCGTTTCATCCGTAAAAAATTTACTCGTGCTCCTAAAGAAGATTCAATTCAATAAAACTGGAGTTTTACTTACAAATCCCTAGCTTTTCATTTATTAAGTATGAAAAAGTATACGGTACTTAAATCAAAGATCTTTTTTTATCTGTCTGTCAGTTTCGGTTAATCTCGGAATCAGTTGGACCGATTTGGATGGGACTTTCATTGTTAGATAGCTGATGTTTTAGGGAGTAACTTAGGGTATTTTTTCACTTGCATTTGTTGCCCAATACCACACAAGATTTCTTTTTAAAACATGTGTTTCATTTGTGATTTTGTTTATTTTTTTTCAATTTTTTTAGTTTCCATTCTCCGTTGTGTCAGTGTTTCTGTCTAATTCAATTAACAAGTACTTTTGATTCGTCATATATCGTTTTCATATTAATTCTAACCCACAATTAACTTAGTCAGGTGTTTCCCATCCCATGCTCTTTGTCTTTGAAGTAATCCTTCAAATTACAGTGCGATTTCGTATTTCATTTCATATTTTTCCAATCAATTTTCTTGTAATGAAAGATTGAAATTTATTTAAGTTACATTTCTAATACGCCTTATAGGAGTTAGTTATATATAAACGTATACAGTTACCTTTTAGTTATTTATTTATTTCATGTAGCCTACTAGAATTATATTTTATTACTTGAGATTTATTTGAGGTGCAGTCACTTTTTTCTTGAAAGTTTCAATATTGGATAAACAAAAGGTTTTCTCTTATTAAATCCACATTGTAAATCGCACGAACAGTCCCTTTCTGGAGTAAGTATCATATGCTGTAAGAACGTTGTATAAAAGAAGATATTGTGACTATAATTGAGAAAAGTATGCTTAGATTAGATGGTTTGGGCACGTAGAGAGATTGAATGAAAAGAGACTGATAAAAAGGATTAATGAGTCAAGACTGAATGGGAAAGTTGGAAGGGGAAGACCAAGGCGAACGTTCCTGAACCAAATCCAGGACATTTTAAACAAGGGCCATGTCAAGAGTACTCTAAACTTGTTTGAAAGGTTTAATGAGAATGGAAGAAGCGAAGGAGATATGCAAGGATCGTGGCAAATGGAAGGTCGTGGTCTCTGCCTACCCCTATGGGAATGAGGCGTGATTCTATATATTTATGTATGTAATGCTGTATAAATAACTAAACTAAGCTAGTTTTTAAGCCAAACTAGCGGTATGTTTACGTTGTTTTAATTAATATTCAGATGTTTTTTCTACATACATGTAGGCACGTGTGCCTAAATGCTTAGGATAAAATAACGAGGTCGGAAGTACAGTTGATAGTCATTTATTTAGAATTCGAGGCCGTTCCATTATTTAGGTTGTTTTGTTTTATCAGTACCAAGGCGCAATTTTGTGCTAAAAACATGTATATGCAAAACACAGATAAAACCGTACGAGCGTTTTACACGACTGCTCAAATAAGGAGTGTAATTTTTTTTGTTTGGTCTTGACTGTTATTTCAGATAATATTAAATATGATATAAATAAAATTTGATTGCACATTTTTTATATATTCATTATACATCACAATTGTAGAAGATATAAAAAGATGCTTAAACTAATTTAACAAAAAACGCACGACAGGCGGTCTTATCGCTAATAATACATTTTACATGAATATCTAATATATAAAATTTTTGTGTTACAATTTTAGTGTTGAGACTCTTCAGAAACGGCTTGACCGATTTTGATGAAATTTTATATGTATATTCACTAGTTATACGCATACGTTTATAGCAAATTTTTATACCTCAAGTGTTAAAAGTTTACCCTAAAATTTTTATTTTTTGGGACATTTTTTTTGCTTATTTTTCATGGTGTGGAATTAAAGAAATACATACAACCTTATGTTTTCACCCCTTTACCACCAACTCATATTTTTTTAATAACGATAATAGTTATTATACGGCAAAGCAACGTTTGCTGGGCCATTTAGTATAAAATTTGTAAAAATTGAGTACATATATACAAATACATAATAAATAATACGTAAATACATTAAGTCGTGTCTTAAATCAAGTTTATTGAAAGGGGATAGATAATAATTTGTAAACATTCTTTAAAAAAGACTTAGGGATGGTGCACGTTGAATATCAACAAGTGAAAAATAAATTTATAAAAATGACTATGGTGCATAGATGTCTTCAGCGTCAATTTATCTTAAGATCTTAGTGCTATCTAATATAATTTAATTTTTTGTATGATACCTAAAGCAAAAACCATTAATGCTACTGAACGAAAATTTCAACTTATTTTCACAGGCAAGTTTTATAAAAGCAAGTAGGGATATCTTATTTAAACAGGTTAGGATTTTACTGTGTACTCACCTAAAGGTAAGTGTAATACTGTACACGTTTTTGCTGTATCGCTCCAGTCAGACCTAGACAAATTAAAAAAAAACACAATTTCCTAAATTTTCAAAGCCAGAAATTAAACCCACGATCTCTAGTAGTGAAGGGACATTATGGAACTTCTCACATTTACCTCTTTCCTTCATGCTTGACCGCACAAAGAGCATTCGAGTTTTCTTTTGAAACACAGTTCTCACTCAAGGTTAACATGAGTAACCTAATTCATATTTCCTTTACGCCTACTACCCGATGGCAAATATGACATATATATTATTTTAATGTATGCATCATTATTCAACAAGCAAACCTTTATAAAAAAATATTCACACAAACCAATTCTTACACGTGTGAGAAACAGTTTTACAGCTCGGATTGAAATTCGCGAAATAGATTATATGCAAATTCTCTGTCGACTTTGTTAGTAATATGTTTTATGGAGGTGTATAGGTATATGCAAATTGTTTTGTGGGAACATGTTCTATAATGCGGATAATGTAAACATTACCAACATAATAATCATTTGCGATTGAATTAATTTGTATTATAATTTAACTTAAAAATTATTTATGAAAATATTATACACATATTACTCTTGTGATTCCTTTTTTTTTATTTTATTAGTTAAATAAAAAATAAAACTTTTTCCGAACTATAGATATTCGGTTCCTTCAGTCAGTAGTGTGACTTTATATTGATATTCTGTCAAAGAGCCTTTTACGATGGAACAACGTAAATACACAAGAAATTCTAATTAAAAAAAAGCTATGACTACATATTTGTATAACACAACAATAAGCAATAAATAAGAGCAAATAAAAAAGAAACATCAAAAGGTAGAGTCAGATACCATTATTTGAAATATATATAACCCTGAATCACTTGCAAATTTTATATTTCTTTACCAGTTAACACGTTATGAAAAAGTCTCTATTTTTAAGTATAATTTTACTATTATATAAGCTTCTATGCTAAACTAGTGATATTACACATGAAAGCATTGTTACCTGTCTAAAGTACCGATAAGACAAAATTGTTAATGTAACTGACCGCTGCTCAAGTAATTGAGATTATTTGGAGATATCTTTTAATTAACTGACTTAACTATTCCTTACGTGCGAATTATTCTTTAAATTTCAAATTAAGAAAAGAAATATTGCATACAGTACATAACTGTTTTGTGTCTTAATTTACAACGATTTTAATCACATACCTAAGTAGATATAAAATAGGACATATTATAAAAAAATAATAATTACGTGGTATTATTCAATCCCTGCCAAGCACCTGTAAGTTTTTATTACAAATTTTTTATAAATAAGCCATATTCATGTTTTTGAAGATGAATTTAAAAAAATTTGCGTCTATTAGCCTACACGTGGAGGAAATGAAACTTGTTTGGCATAAATTGTATTAAATTTTATATTATTTTAAATTCACCTCATATTAAACTGCTTGCATATTTTATGTTCAGCAATACGTCTAACGCGATAAAAGCTTAAAGATTAGCCTTCCATCATTTTCTGTTCACTAGAATTCGGGTTTAATAAGATTTTTCCAATGAAAAAGACAATTTCAATTACACTAATTGATTAAATAATTCAGTTTTGCACTTATTCTCTATCTATTTATCTTCAATACTGATCCTTAAAAATATATTCGTATAACTTTAATCTTTTCTTATGTCTTCCTCAATAATTGCGGAAATCTATTAAATTAACTATGCAGAGAAAAAATTACGTGTTTCTGTCCTCACCAAATAACTGAACTTTTGTTGAGCAAAGTACAGTATTGCGAATAATTATTTAACGTTATATTATTGTTGATATGTCAGCGCTTGACTTTCATCTCCCCTTGCTAAACTATAATACAATCTAAGACAATATACAAGTTTATTCCCTGACGACGCTTTTTTTGAAGATGAATTAAAAAAAGTTTGCTTACATTAGCTTACACGTGGAGGAAGTAAAACTTGTTTGGCATAAACTTCTATTAAATTCTATATTATTTTAAATTCATCTCATATTAAATTTAAATATTTTGTCGTCATTTGAAAGTCTGACCTCGCGTGACGTGTAATGTAATGCATAACGAAAATTTTTCATATTGTAATTTTATTTTATTGCTGACAGGTTAGCGCTTGACCGTAATCATACCTAATAATTAAATGATTAGAGATTAAGAGGCAGTTTACCTCTAATGATCCGTAAACCGTATCGGAACACAAATCTCTTTGCTTGGAGGTAGGTCTTTACTAGGTCTACTACTGATAGGTCTTCCACCAATCTAAACTTTGACAAATGAGATTAATGTGTTCGTCTTATCCAGGACCGAATGCAGAATCTATGCTAGAAATGCGTGTACTCACACCTAGGCGTCAGCGAGGCCCTCAACTTTCTCTTCAATGAATTTACACTTTACAAATTATCTAAAATTTTATATAAGAAAATCTAAAAGAACTCAGGTCTGCTAACGGAGTCTAACATTATTTGCAGAATCCAAAGGCGAAAAGTACTTGCGTATTAAATACCTGTGTTTTATCTCAGTCTCATACATGTACTGTATGTTTGTTGTATATTTTTGCAAGGCTCGGCCGATAACGTTATCGCTCGTCACGCCTACACGCACACAGACGCACACTTAAAACAATATTTTGTGTTGCTAAGTTGCCTAAAATATTTATATTAATATATTATATTTAGCTATTGGGTGGCTCTGGTCATAGTGTTTGCTCTCAAACAAAGACTTACGTAATATATATACAATGTTTTTCATATCCATACTAATTTTACCAAAATGATGATATGTTTGCTTGAACGCGTTTATCTCAGGAGTTACTGCTTCGGTTTGAAAAATTATTTCATTGTTAGAAAGCTCATTTATCGAGGAAGGCTATATATATAAATCATAACGTTAAGCAATAAGAGCGGTGCACCAATGAAGAAAGTTTCAAATAGCGGAGTATTTTTCTATTCGAGAGCTTTCGTTGCGTGCACTGAGTAAACGGTTAAAGTGTCACTAAAATCATGTACAACTAAATTATTCCCCTTTAAAAATTCTAAATAAGATTCCACGACAGCATAAGTCTATCTTTCAAGGTTGGCTCTCTATAACCTTTTATGTGGTAAACAAATTTGTTCCTAGTTGTTTGTTGTAACTAGTTGACCCGTACAAATTTGTTTTTTTTATTGCTGACAGATTAGTGGTGTAATTTGATAAGAGGCAATTTACCTATTATCGTTTCTAAACAGCCACTTGTCGGAAAGCAAATATCACTGGTAGGGTGGTTACTAGACCCAGGTTAATTCTTCAACTAGTTTAGTTGAGAAAAATGCAATTTCCTATGATGATTGATGCTTTGATGGGAACCGAACCCATTATTCTGCAATCGAAGTGAGTACTCGAACCTTTGCGCAAGCATAGCCATTATTTGTATTAGGAGGACTCACATAATCGGTCTAAAATAACATTTTTACAATTAAAAATTTAAATAAATTTCATTTGCAAAACAATTTTTCTATTCACGTAAATGGTTCGAAGGTTGCCTTTTATGAGATATTTAGTAATGTAAGTAGTATAATGACTTTATAATGTTTCTGCTTAACAGTGTAGGGCTTTTTTTATATAGATTTATTTGAATATTTGTTTTCACAATCGATGACCTCGCTAATGCAGTAGTGCGAGAACCCGGTCGTTTAAAGGACTCTTGGATTCGGAGGAAATTGCATATTTTAATTTGGCTGGACTGATAGGGCTTCGCCTATGCCTAATTACCACGCTATAAGAAAGGATATGTTGCCAAACAAACAATTTGCGTTCCATTACGATGCGGTATAGAAACCATAATAGGTAAATTACCTCTTACCAGATTAACACGCTTCCATCTTTGACTGTGGCATCACTTACCAGCAGGTGAGACTATAATCAAGCGCCCAATCAAAATTCTGAGTCCTTTTCACATGAATTAGGTTCTATGCAGCATTCTCCATAGGCATCTTTAACCCTTAGAGTGCGTACCGTCGATATATCGTCACTCTATGAATGCGCATAAAGTGCATAGCTTCATATGATTTAAGTAGTTTAGTGTGTAAGGAATGTAGATAATAGAAAGGATTACGAAAGTCTATCTACATTTGCGGAAAATAATCAAGATTCAGTGCACTCGGCCTCGTTGGCGCAGTGGTGCGAGTACTCGCTTTGCTAGCAGAGGCCTCAGGGCGCTTCCCACTAGGGCGAATTTGAATTTGAATTTTCACAATTGTATTTTCTAATTTGTCGGAGTCTGGACTGATAGGAGGCTACGGCCGTGGCTAATTACCCTAACAGCAAAAACATATCGCCAAACAAAGAGATTTGTGTTTCGTTACAATGCTGTGTAGAAACCATAAGAGGTACATCGCCTCTTACCAAATTAGCGCATTTACATCTTAGACTGTATCATCATTTATCACCTGGATAGATCACAGTCAAGCGCTAAACTGTCAGCAATAAAAAAATCTTAATGAGTAAGGTAAGTAGCAGCCCATTAAAGTCCCACTACTAGGCACAGGCCTACTCACTCATAGGAGTGAAGGATTTTAGAGCATAGACCCACCACGCTGCTCCTGCGGGGATTGGCAGGCATAATATACAAGTGCACTCTCTATTCCTTCACTCTCATAGTCCGATGTGACGGGAATCCGACACGACCGGAGAGAGATCAGCCGCAGGATCGTCGGCTTAACGTGCTCTCCGAGGCACGGGAATGAATCACACCGCCAAATTCCCAACTTCGGGCAAATATTGAGATAATCTTAATAGAAAACTCAATATCGATTTCGAATTGGCCCAACCCGGGACTCGAACCCAGGACCTCATGTCTGTAGTCGAACATGCTAACCACTAGACCAATGAGGCAGCCTCATTGGTCTAGTGGTTAGCATGAGCCAGCCTTAATGAGTGAGGTAATTTATTTCAAAAATCCTTCCGCATCATATTCGAAAATTACCTCAGCACTGAAAGAGTTAAAGTCTCCTTCTATTTCTCTTTACAGCGGAAGTAGACTTATGATATCCGATCACAGCGCATAGTGACAGATCCTGTCCAATATGTAAAAGAAATATTGTGCCAAGTTAATGAAACATAAAATAATAAACAATATTTGTTTTCGATCCGCGCGTGACGTAAATCCTCTGACCTGCTTTAATCGTGTCATGATAAATAAATACGATTTCACTTTAGGAAAAACTATATAAACATAAAAATCTTATTACATATTTACTCGTACGTAACATGCTTATGACTGGTGATATAATTGCAATGGTAATTTAACTATACATACAGGTGTTAGCAGACCGCTTCCGAAGCGAAGTCAGACGACAGACGATAGTACTAATGACACCTTTATTTATTTCTTTATTTATTAATACTTCATTGCACACACACCAAGAAAAATACAAATTGAATTGTCTTAAAGAGTAAGTTGCTTAATTAACTGGACAAAGACGGTCTTATCACTTATAGTGATCTCTTCCAGACAACCCTTGGTGAGAGGAACAGTAGACAGAAGCGGAAGGTGCAAATAACCTTTGGTGATGGGACGAAAATAAATCGATCCTGATTGACACAAATAATTGCGCGTGCGTACAAAGTAGATAGATAGATAGATAGATAAACGCTATTGCATACTTTAAAACTAACAATTACAACGAATTAACAGTAAATATAAATATGTACAAAAGCATGTAACGGGCGGCCTTATCACTATATAGTGATCTCTTCCAGGCAAAGTACACATGTCAGAAGTGAAACTTCTTTGGCAAACACATCTTTTAAGTCTTGTTTATATTTATACAAATCTAATACTTTAAATATCCGAGACTTAGAGGGAGAGAAAAAGGGAGATACGTTACGATTTCATGATTTGAACCGTCATTTAAATATTAAAAGTTATTAAGTGTCAAAAATCAATTCAAATAATTTATTGAAAGCTCAAATTACGTCTTGTAAATAAAAATGCCACGTGTTTTTGTCAATATTAGAAATTATCTATTAAATTCAAAGTTTAGAAAAGAGAATTTATGAAATATTTTTGATTTATATTTAATAAAAATTAGTATGTTAAATTATTAAACGACGAGTGGTAAATTAAAATGCCACATGTTATTTGTAAATATTAAACTACCTAACCTTCAAACGAATTAGCGTAAAAACGCGTTTAATCCGTAAACATTTTACCCTCATGTGCCTAAAGAAGTTTTACTTCAAAAATACATTACCGTCCCATCCCACCATAAAAGGTGTCATTAGTACTATTGTCTTTCTTCGTTTAAGAAGCCATCTCCTTACGCCTAGTATAGTTATAGTTTGATATAAGATGTGCATGTTTAGACTGTAAGATAAAGTATAAGTAGCAGCCCTTTAACGTCCCACTGCTGGGCACAGGCCTCCTCACTCTGAGGAGCGAGGGTTTTTAGAGCATAGACCCACCACGCTGCTCCACTGCGGATTGGCAGGCATTAGATATTTGAGATAAAGTATTAGTAATTGTCTATTAACGTCCTACAGTTTGACAAACGCTGGGCGTGACCCAGCGCTTGTCAAACTGTTAATAGTGCGTTTTGAGCTTAAGCCCAACTCGAAATAAAAACTATTGGTATTGTTGGAAAATCCATAAATGGCAAATCTGAAGTCGATCACGAATAGTTTTAAGAGTTTAATGGTCGTTATTATCTTTCAAATGTGTCTGGTTTTGGGCACACGGATTGTATGGTTTCTATGTATATAACGGACAGGTAGAAATAATTTTTCTTTTTATATTTTCTAGTTTAAAAGTACAGATATACAATTTTTCGTTCAGACAATAAGGATTGAGATAGGCCGTGTTTACCTTTAACAGATAAACTGGCCGGTACTTGCGAAACAGCGCAAACGAACCTTTGTATTTGTTACGGATAAGGGATTATTCATATGGACAAATTGTATAAACAAATAATAAAAAAAATTCAAAGCTTTCACGTAAAAGGTTTATTAAAAGCTTTTTATGTAACGAGCTTAATAAGTTCGTGCTGGACTTTTTTTTATTAAAAAAAAGTTGAAAGTGCGTACAAAGTACACATTTTTTTATTGTTGACAGATTAGCGCTTGACTGTGATCTCACCCGGTAGTAAGTGATGACACAGTCTAAGATGGAAGCGCGCTTATCTGTTAAGAGGCGATATACCCCTTACGGTTTCTACACAGCATTGTACCGGAACACAAATCTCTTTGTTTGGCGGTACGTTTTTGCTGGTAGGGTGGTAACTAGGCCACGGCCGAAGCCTCCTACCAGTCCAGACTCAGACATATTAGAAAATACAATTTCCTAAATTCGTCCTACCGGGTATCAAACCCGGGACTTCCCGTAGCAAAGGGAAATACTCGCACCACTGCGTCAGCGCGACCGACAGAAGTGAAACTTCTGTGGCGCACCAATTTATAAGTCTTGTGAATATTTATTTAATTGTAAAACTTTAGAGTTCCGATACTTAGAGGGAGGGAAAAAGGAAGATATGTTAAGCATTTAATTGTCATTAAAATATTAAAAGTATCGAAAATTAGTATAAATAATTTATTGAAATCTCAAATAACGAATTGAAAATAAAAATGCTGCAAGTCTGCTCGTGACGCTAATCACGCGGTTCATCCATAAAAATGTTACCCTCAACTTTAAAAACGATTATATGTATTCACCGATATTAGATATTTGAGATGAAGATACTTTTGGGGACCGGAAAACATTATGGGGGAATCTGCATGTCCTGGAAGCAGTGGGTCTAGGCTATCTAAAGAGTCAGTCTAAGCCACCTTACTAAGGAGCCCTTAGTCTAGCAGTGGGATGTTAAAAGACTGCTACTTACCTTTTACCTTATTTAATAAACTTAACTTATTTAAACCAAAGATTTAGAAACATAGAAATCATTGACTTGAGAGCAATTTTTAACAACAAATACCTGTATATGATATAATATAAAATATCAGTTACTGTTTTTGGTAATTTTTAAATGTACTTTAATGGTACGAATAAATTTACATTAATTTGTGTCAAATTATTAACCTTGCCATGTTTATAGTGAACGCACCCTTACAATGTTAGATGTGTGTGTAAGTTTGTATGTATAACACCGTGTTAAGAAAGGCGAGCTATTTTCCCATCGCTCATTGTTTTTCACCGACTTAACAAACAAAAATTGCGTAATACAACTCGAGATTTTACAACACACGCTTTACCAGATTGCGCGATTGTAAAGGGTTATTCATGTTATTTTGTTTTTAAAACACTAGCCTTTCATTCTCAACTGTACTCGCATTAATTCTGTTTATCTTAATATCTGTAATGGTAGTAAAACCCAGACCATTAATGTATCATTTTGCGTTACAATTACGCAATGATATCGTTGCTTAGGATGAATTATCGGACGATACAAAATATTCAAAATTCTAATTAAGGACACAGCATAATCTTGAATAGACCATATGTCCAAAAGTCCTATTCAAATAAGCTAAAACGACGGCAGTGCCAGAAATTCTAATTATATCATTGGTTTATTTAAGTGTATTGTTTAATTTTGGAATGGTTATCCGGTAAAGCAATCTTTTCCGAATTTTCTTACAATATATCCAAAGCAGCCAAATCCAAAGTAATATTTTTAAGATTGATTGTTTTGTCAATCATTTTACAACGATATCACGCGTGGCGATTTTCAAAAGAAGCCACGCTTTAATATTTAGCATTTTGCGAGCTTTAACACTTAGAATTAGGAGAAAGAATCAAAAATATTTTGGTAATAATAAATTCGTAGTTCATGCAGTTTTACCCCTCGTTTTTGTTTAATTACTCAGCAATGCTACCTTTAAAATGTTAAATGATACAGTAAATTCGACCGAATTTCGATAATGACTTCAAATTGAAATCGTAACAGTTTAAACTCCATCTGTCAGAAAAAGTCCTGACATGATAACCCAATAACAATTTTTGTATCTCGAACTTACACTCAACTTAATATATACAGTTAATAATACAATCAATATATACAGTTGAAGAGTTTATTTCATTGGATGTGATAATCTTAGGAACTACTGGTTCGCATTGGAAGATTATTTTAGTGGTGGATAGCCCATTTATCGAGGCTACTTGCTATATAACATCAAGTTACGACTTATAAGAGCGACACGATGATAAAAATTTTGCAAAAACGATGCAAAAATATTGCGTACGCTGCTGAAATGGTTTAAGTTAGGCATCAATTACGGTTGACGGAATAGTTCCTTTTAAAAAGTAAAAAAAAATCCGAAATCATATTTTTTAAGGAACAACAAACAAATTAACGGATTTATCTTAAAAAAGTGCGTGCGTACAAACTAATTTTTAAGTTTTATATTTATACCAATCTAAAACTTAGATTTCCGAGACTTAGAGGAAAGAAAAAAGTAAGATATGTTAGGACTTTAATTGTTAATAAAATGTTAACTGTCGAAAATTAATATAAATACTTTATTTTAATCTCAAATGACGAATTGTAAATAAAAATACCACGTGTTTTTGTCAATATTAGAAATTATTAATTACATTTTGTTTTTGAATTTAAAATTTAGATAAGAGAATGCGCCTAAACAAGTTTCATTTCAAAATGTGTCTCTAAATTGCAGGGAAATTAAATCAACTACATCCGTTATAAAAGTATAAATAATATGGTAAAATGAAACGTTACTTGGCAAATATCTCAAGAGTATACAACAAATATACAGAGTCAACAAGTGCCAACTGAATATTCATTAGATTTCATATTTACGAATACCGTTATGTTACTTTTAACTGTTAGTATATTACTATCGACTTATTAGTACCTAATTAATGGGTGCGGTTTCCCTAAGACTACTTCTTATGTTTTATTATTGACAAGATAGAACTTAATTTCATCTGGTAAAATTATATTTTATAATGACTGCCTCTTTGGTCTAGTGGTTAGCATGTCCGACTACAGACATGAGGTCCTGGGTTCGAGTCCTAGATCGGGCCAATTCGAAATCGATATTGAGTTTTCTATTAAGATTTTCTCAATATTTGCCCGAAGTTGGGAAAGATTTCTGGGTGTGATCCCTTGCGCCTGATCTCTCTCCCCGGTCGTGTCGGATTGCCGTTACGTCGGACTATGAGAGTGTAGGAATAGAGAGTGCACTTGTGTGTACTATACCTGCCAATCCGCAGTGGAGCCGCGTGGTGGGTCTATGCTCTAAAAACCCTCCCTCATATGAGTGAGGAGGCCTGTGCCCAGCAGTGGGACGTTAATGAGCTGCTACTAATACTAATAAATAAGAAAATTATATTTACCTCTTAACAGTTTTCGCATCTATAGGGAGACAATTCAAAATGAACGGACGATAACAAAATTGGGGCTACAGTTTTGTATTGTAGCCACATATCTATCACCTCCATCCGAAATTTAATTACACCAATGGATATCTAAAGGATCAAAGAATTTATTACATTAAGTAAGGCCTGTAACACATCACGCGCGGCGATAGTAGCCCCCATTACAAGACGTGTTCATGTTTAACAAACGGCCACGTTCATAACACAGCCACACACCATTTTTTTTTATTTCGGCCATATCCTTGCTGGTATCTAAGGCAAGTAGCAGCCCATAAAGGTCCCACTGCTGGGCACGGGCCTCCTCACTCATAGGAGAGAGGGTTTTTGAGCATGGACCCATCACGCTACTTCACTGCGGATTGGCAGGCATAGTACACAAGTGCACTCTCTATTCCTTCACTCTCATAGTCCGATGTGACGGGAATCCGACACGACCGGAGAGAGATCGGGCGCAGGACCGACGGCTTAACGTGCTCTCCGAGGCACGGGGGTGGATCACACCGCCAACTTCCCAACTTCGGGCAAATATTGAGATAATCGTAATAGAAAACTCAATATTGGTTTTTGAATTGGCCCGACCCGGAACTCGAACCCAGGATCTCATGTCTGTAGTCGAATATGCTAACCACTAGACCAATGAGGCAGTTTTATCCTTGCTGGTAAGGTAAAAAGCTTTCAGATCCGATGCTGAGTAGAAACGGGCTTACTGGCGCAGTGGTGCGAGTTTCAATTTACTAGCAGAGGTCCCGGGTTCGATCTGTCTAAGGCTGGATTAGTAGAAGGCTTCGGCCTGACTAGTTTCCAGATTAGCGCGTTTCCATCTTAAACTGTATCTTCATGTACCATCAAGTGTGATCACAGCCAAGTGCTAAGCTGTCAGCAATAAAAAAGCTAATCAAGTTGAATAAAGGATTATCATACAGCTGGTTATCACCTTGAATAATATCATCACTTACCGTGAGCTGGGATTACACTCAAGTGTTATAAAAAGAATAAGATTAAAGAGCATTTATCCGATACCAAACAGCGATGTTTGCCCCAAATAAATTCACAATGTTTGCTCAAATAAATTATACAATGTTTGCACCAAATTAATTCTAGACCGTCTGAAAAGAAAGCCGTACGTTATCATATTTGACCTCCAAAAGCGTATCTTTGACACACATTCCCGTACAAAATAAAACAAAATGAATGATATACAATTGTTTATTTAAAAACGCCACAATCTTATCGTCTATTTGTGCAATCTACATAGATATTTAACTCGGTGCTTCAGATGTAAGGAGAAAAATTTTAGACATCAATAACCATACGCACTACTATGTGTCAGAGATGAAACTTCTTTGGCCAACTAATTTTTAAGTCCTATTTATATTTTTGCAAATCTAAAACTTTAAATTTCCGAAAAAGAAAGAACATCACACTACTTTATAGTTGACTGCCTTATTGGTCTAATGCGTAGCATGTACGACTACAGACATGAGGTCCTGGGTTCGAGTCCCGGGTCGGGCCAATTCAAAAATGGATATTGAGTTTTCTATTAAGATTTTCTCAATATTTGCCCGAAGTTGGGAAGTTGCGATGTGTTCTACCCCCGTGCCTCTAAGAGCATCTCTCTCCGGTTGTGACGGATTACCGTCACATCGGACTATGAGAGTGCAGCGTGGTGAGTCNTTGACCTCCAAAAGCGTATCTTTGACACACATTCCCGTACAAAATAAAACAAAATGAATGATATACAATTGTTTATTTAAAAACGCCACAATCTTATCGTCTATTTGTGCAATCTACATAGATATTTAACTCGGTGCTTCAGATGTAAGGAGAAAAATTTTAGACATCAATAACCATACGCACTAATATGTGCCAGAGATGAAACTTCTTTGGCAAACTAATTTTTAAGTCATTTATATTTGTACAAATCTAAAACTTTAAATTTCCGAAAAAGAAAAAACATCAGACTACTTTATAGTTGACTGCCTTATTGGTCTAATGCGTAGCATGTACGACTACAGTCCTGGGTTCGAGTCCCGGGTTGGGCCAATTCAAAAATGGATATTGAGTTTTCTATTAAGATTTTCTCAATATTTGCCCGAAGTTGGAAAGTTTGCGGTGTGTTCCACTCCTGTGCCTCGGTGAGCACGTTAAGCCGTCGGTCCTGCGCCTGATCTCTCTTCGGTTGTGTCGGATTACCGTCACATCGGACTGTGAGAGTGAAGGAATAGAGAGTGCAGCGTGGTGGGTCTATGGTCTAAAAAACCCTCTCTCATATAAGTGAGGAGGCCTGTGCCCAGCAGTGGGACGTTAATGTGCTGCTACTTACTTACTTTACTTACTATGTCTCACTGTTCCAATGGGGATTGGTAGGACATATCCCAGAATTCCCAGTAATATTATAGTAATTTATTTCATCGAAAAGCAATGATTAGTTCATACTAAATTTGTTAAGTCTATAAAGTTTGGTGCGAGTATTCGCTTTGCTAGCAGAGACCCTGGGTTCGATCCCCGGAATTTAACAAATTGTATTTTCTTATTTGTCAGAGTCTGGACTTATGGGAAGCTTCGGCCGTGGTCTGTTACCACTCTACCCCCAAAGACGTATCGCTAAGCAAGAGATTAGTGGTCCATTTCCATCTTAGACTGTATCATTACTTACCATCTGATATGGTCACAGTCAATAAATTAAAAGTGAGTGCGTACAAAGTCAGACGTGTTTATATTTATACAAAAAAAAATAAATGTAAAATTTTAGATAACTGAGACTTAGGAATAAGGAAGACATGTTAGGAATTTATTGAATTTAATTAATCATTAAAATATTAAAAGTGTCCAAAATGAGTACGAATAGTTCATTGAAATCTCAAATGACGAATTTTGAATAAAAATTCCTCATATTTTTTTGTCAATATTAGAAATTAAATGATTAAATGACGAGTGGCAAAATTAAAATGCCACATGTTATTTGTAAATATTAAAACTACCTAACCTTCAAAGGAATTAGCATAAAAACGCTGCACATCTTTGTGACGCTAATCACGCGTTTCATCTGTAAAAAACTACCCTCATGTGCCTAGAGAAGTTTCACTTCAAAAACTTGCTTCGCCAGCATAGGTCGCAGGTTTAAGAAATTAGGTTTTCTAATTTGCCTCTAGATTAGTGATTTCGACTGTAAATGATTATCAAGGTAATATGTCTTTAAAAGAAATTGAACTTCTTTTTCAATTAGGCTTTAATATGTTTCGGATATTGAAATCTGTCCGCTGTTATTAAATCTACTTCTTTTTGTACATTTTCAACTGTAACTTAACTAAATCCATTTCTTAAAGATTGACTTCACTTTCTAAACATCTTATGTTCTTATAAACCGAACAATTTCCTTCATGTTTTCTCCAACACGAGATAACCTGTACCCAATTGGCACACCTGAAAGCCACTAAACAAAGAAGAAGACTTCACTTTCTCAATAATATACAAATTTACCTCCAGATCATAAGGAAATTTATAAATTTTCTATTCTTTAAATAATTTCCACGAGAATTCCTCTTTAATACAATAACCTATCTCAATGTATCCAGCTTGCCTCAGTTAAACAAAACCTTTCATTTCATAATAGTGATTAAATATCGTGAGCTGTACAAAACATCGTAGATTCCGTTTGTAATAAAATAACCCGTTCACACAGAATTTATAACCGCCTGCCTGAACACCGCAAACAACAACACTTGTGTACAGTTGTACACATATACAGCTGTGAAAACATACACACATACGCACGTACGTTTCACACAAAATAAACCAGGAAACGTCTAGCGAAAAACAAACAGGGGTCTTTTGTGTTGTGTAAACAATTGAATGGGCCAAGCAACAGGCGTGACGGTGAAAAAAAAAACAATAGTACAGGTTACTTTACATAGAGGGCATTGCGAGGTTATATTGCTTTGGTTTTTATCAAATTGACGAAGTAGTTCTATGTAACTACGATAGAAGGCGTTGTAGTAAAAACTTAATTAAAATATATCATAATAGTCCTTCTATTCCTACTATTAACTGATAGAAAAAAATTAAAAGTTCCTGCGTACAAAGTACACATGTCAGAAGTGAAACTATATACTTATGCCAGAATTCCGAGTAGTATTATAGTAATATTATAGTAAGAGTACTTTAAACTGACGAACTTTTATGTAAGGTTTAATGAGAATGAAAGAAGCTTGCCTGGGTTCTTCTCAACTTTAGTTGAGGGTTGCGGGCCTCGAGGCAGTGCCTGCTTGCCCGGGTATCTTCCTCAGACATCAATTTGATGCCTGGTATTTTGTTTTGCCCGCAATCATACGGGCTGGTTCCATCCAGGTCAAGTCCGGGTATTGCCACTGATATTGCGTCGTCTTCGCCGTCATCATTGCCTACATCAGGAGGCGGTGACAGCAGAAGCTCACGAGGCAGGGGACGCCCAGTGTTTCCTGCTCTTGGGTGCTGTATGTGTGGGGAGTTATCTGCGTGGCGGAACATACTCCTCGCCAAGTTTCGGACGAACACCTCCACGGTGGGCGTCCTGATGTCACGGTGGATGACGTCATTTCTGACGTACGTCGGAGCTCCTACTTTCATACGTAGGCACTTGTTCTGCTGGATCTGCAGCCTACTCCTCTGGTACCCTGAGCAGAAAGAGTACCAGGCAGGAGCCGCATACGTCAGTCTGGAGCGGACATAGGCTCCGTAGACCTTCAGTTTGGCTTTTATTGGGAGACTTGAGGTAAAAAGCGGCCGCAGCAGCGACCGAGCCGCCGCAGCCTGGCCCACGGCGTGAGTCACGTGGTTTAATGAAAATGAAAGAAGCGAAGGAGATATGCAAGGATCGTGGCAAGTGGAAGGATGTTGTCTCTGCCTACCCCTATGGGAATGAGGCTTGATGCTATGTATATATGTATTATAGTAATTTGTTTCATCGAAACACAAATCAAATATATTTTATTGCAAGATCAAACGTACAACACACAATCTACCATACAATGGCGTGCAACATCTATAATAGGGCAAAATAATATTATATTGAAATAATTACTTCATCCTTATGGCAGGTATTTACATTTTAAAAATAATATTCACATTAATAAATAATATTACAGTTTTATATGAAACGTATCAAAACAAAAGTGAGCTTAAAACTGGGTCTCATATGAATTATTTGATTTATTTTGATTTTCATTTAAGTAGTCCTTAATACAGTAATAACATTTAGGTATTAGCCATTTTTTTCAATTTATGTTTATATATATTAATATTATTTATGTCTTTAAGAGGGTTGGGTAATCTATATATATATAAGCAACTTTTTTTTCTTTGTTATCGATGAACTTGAAAACTACTGGATCGATCGGCATGAGACCATGACCATTCGACGCGGAATTAATTGTAGAAGGTTTTAGGCTATTTATTTTTTGAATTCCATCAACTCTTTACCATTTATTCCAAATGTTTTTGACAGAAAGAAGTCTATCGGGTCTGCTAGTTTATTATAAATTTTAATTTAAAGTTTCTATCATAAAGCTGTGTTCTTGTACTGGGTCTAACTAAATGATTTTGAAATCTCTAAATCGTTTAAATTGTTTCCCATCATACCGTTTTTCAAACTGGTGTAAATGTGTTTTTACATACAAACACACTTCATATATTTATAGGGAAGGTACAGTTAAAAACGTTTAATTCTTTAAAAAGAGATCTACAGGAAGTCATTGGGCTTACATCGCAGATACTCCTAATACATAGTTTTTGTTATGTCTATAACGTTTGGTTCGAGTACTCGCTTTGCTAGCAGAGATCCCGGGTTCGATATCGGAGTCTGGATTGATGGAAGGCTTCGGCCATGGCCTGTCACCACCCTACTCGCAAAGACGTAGCGCTAAGCAAGATATTTGTGATCCAGTACGATGCTGTGTAGAAACTATAGCAGGTAAATTACCACGTACCAGTTTACCGCGTTTCCATCTTAGACTGTACCATTACTTACCATATAATAAATTAAAAGTGCGTGCATACAAAGTACACAGGTCAGAAGAGAAACTTCTTTGGCAAACTAATTTTTACGCCTTGTTTATATTTATGCAAATCTAAAACTATAGATTTCCGAGACTTTGAGATAGGGAAAAAGG
Source organism: Elymnias hypermnestra (assembly GCA_015832385.1). Taxonomy (NCBI): domain Eukaryota; kingdom Metazoa; phylum Arthropoda; class Insecta; order Lepidoptera; family Nymphalidae; genus Elymnias; species Elymnias hypermnestra. Next base: position 4,584,349 of record JACTOM010000056.1, on the reverse strand, counting down.
AAGATATGTTATATAAAGGAAGATATATAAAAACATCGAAAATTAATACAAATAATTTATTGAAGTCTCAAACGACGAATTTTAAATAAAAAATGCCACGTGTGTCTTTTGTCAATATTAGAAATTAGAAAAGAGATTTTCTGAAAAATTATATATTAAATTATTAAACGACGAAACACTACCCAAATTGCTGGAAAGGATCTTTGCACTTAGTATTTAGTTTAGTTCTTATAATGAAATATATTTTCTTTTATATTATTTTTGTCATAATATTGAAGCTTTCTTTTTGTATTTTTATCATTATATAATAGTAGTTGTATGTCGTTGTTTCCTTTAATTAGAATGTTACTCACCTTGTGTTAATATAAATATATATTTTTTACCAAGTACCTAGTAATAAGTTCTGGTCGAAACCTAATAAATAAATAAATATTAAAACTACCTAACCTTCAAACGAATTAGCATAAAAAATGCTTCACATCTTCGTGACGTTTGCTATGCACGTGGCGTGCCTAAAGAAATTTGACTTCAGAAAGCTCAACTGTCAGCTCTAAAAGTTATGTTAAAAATCCTTATAAGTCACTTTGTTATATTGGGAAAGCAATGTGTTTACTATTCAACATACTTTTATTGTACAAGCTGCTCTACTAAAACATAGTAAGGCTCAAAAAGCACTTTTGAATCGTCAGTAGTCTGTCCGTTGGTGACAAATCTACCACCGGTATGGAAAATTGATTCCGCTTAGAAGAAACCAGCAAGAAACTCAACGGTTACACCTTTAAACATAGTTTTTGTAAATCACAATGTGTTTAGCTTTCATGTGCAACAGGAATCAAGTCCAAACATCTTTGTTGCTTAAATAATCGTCAACATAATAATATGCCTTTTGTAATAGGACATTTTTACCATGTTTCTTAAAACTATGTGGAGGCAAACCCAGAAGTGACTCGGGTATCTTGTTAAAAATGTGTATGCTGAACCCAACAAATGATTTTTGAACCTTTTTCACTCTAAAATAACATCCATGTAGATACAGTGGCACTGGAAAGTCTACTAAATCGCACTGTAGATTCCAGAAGTATAACTGTTATAACGAATAAAGACAGTCATTCTGGAATACATAAAGGTCTTTTCTGTCTATATGTCTGTACAATGCAAACAAAATGAATATGGCCATCGCTATAAATTATTTTCACAGATTGACATTTTTAAATACGTTATATCTTTTGAATGGAATGTATAATTTAAATAATTTAAAAAGGATTTTACACGTATTAAAACAGTCCTTAATAAGATATTAATAAAAAAGGGATTAATACGGAGGTATGAATAATGTGGTTAGATTATTGTAGGCACTTTTATTAACTTTTAAAAGGTAAAAAAGCAGTTGGACATATGGTACCTGCCGTTTTTCTAGATATTAATATTTTTTACTTACATATTATATTTAGATTAGAGCAATTCATTCCATGGCAGGTATTTTTTTTTGTCCTATCAAATAATAGAAAGTTTTTTTAAATTAATTTACTTTTAACAAAGGATTTGAATTTATTAGGTGACATATCTAGAATTTTTTCTGGGAGTTTATTATAGAAAAGCATACAGTTACCCTAAAATGAGTCGTTAATTTAATTTTAATTTTAATTACGTGCACATATATAAAGATAACCAAGCCAAAGTGAGCCTGTTAAGAGTCAACAATTCGTTCTCTATTTCGTGTATGGATTATATTACATTTTGTTTGGAATGAAAACACCTACTAGTAAGTGTGTTTAGAAAATCTTGTGCTCGTGTGTCGTGCTGGTCATGCAGTGTCGGGTGACTACCTAAACAAGTGTAGTTATTGTTTGCTTAAGACTGTTGGTCTCATTAGGTCACCGTTTAAATTAGAAACATAACTTTACTTTGCGGATTTCCTCGTTCCTTTCCATCTCGATTAATCATTATTTCATTCGCAAAGAGCGTCGCTAACTAAGAAAATTGCGTATTTTTTTTATCGCTGGGAAATGCATTTACGGACCCAAACTAATGGGGTTGGAAGTGTGGGACTCCGCGAGAGTACGAACTCGCAATACCCACTACAACCCAGCGGGACCGCCATCAACCATGAGTTGGAAGCCAGAGGTTCGTTGAGGCATTCCTCTCTGGCCCGGTTGCAGTCGGCTCACAGATATTCTACAGAGGTAGGAGTTGTATGATATTCCGCCTCCTCCTTCCTGCACCCCTTAATCGGGGCTGGAGTATTTCGGCGGCATCCCTATCACTTTGCCGCGCCTCCTTAAGCTAGATGACAGTCTTGCAAAAGGAGGCAACCGCGCTCCAGGCTTGCTCACTGATAAGTATTGCTCCTATAATACTTGCCAGTGAGTGGTCTGTGCCGATCAGCGACGTCATAATAAGTCGCTGAGGTCCACAGGCGGGACATCTGTGTCTGACGAGGCACCACACTCTTGACATCTGGCCGGCTGAGGATCCGAGATACTCCTTCTATCTTTGGGTCAAGGCACTGTTAGCTAGAACACTGACCTTCCTTTTCTCGTCAGCGTCTGGAGATTCCCCTTTGGTTTTCGCGACTGTTAAGCAGCCGTCAGAACTTCTGCCCAGAGCCCTCATTGGGGATCGCCTGCCAGGAGTGTTGCTGCCGTCCATGACACTGTACGGTACCACCGTATAGCTCTGATCGCTATGACTCTCTGGGACCAACACGACTCTGTCAAAGCATTAATCATAGACAGTATTATCATTTTGGTAAGCTCACAGTAGAGCGACAAATTGTCAGAAATAAAAAACACCGTACTTCCAATAACATTTGTATAAAGGTCCCGTTGCAAGACAGAGGTCTTTTTACTGAGTAAAACTCGGAAATCAGACCCTGTCACACTCCAAACTTACTCCAGGATAATTTTCCTTTACTGAAAAGTTAACTTTTTCTGACAAAGGCTGCAGGGTTAAAATGAAGAATTACATTTTTTGTAAAAGATATTGAATTTTTAAAACGATGTTTATAAGAGGGGTAGATCCCAGCTGTAACCATCAAATAAATACACTGTCTTAACTACAGAATTGAGGCGTTATTCGTTACTAGAAATTGTATCTTGTTCCATCGAAAATGGTCTTCATCTTCAGGGACAAGATTTCTTTAAAAATTAGGCCAAACATGACTCATTAACTGAGCTTCATCCTAAGACGTCAATCTCTTGTTATTATTGCAAATATAAAAATAAACCTTTTATGGTGCTAGTTGCAAATATCGGTATTTCAATTCTTTGCTTGAGAAATTTTAGGTTTTATCAGAAAGTTTCAGTCAGAACTTGTATTACGTATCCTGTTTTGCAACAATAACATTTTATTTATGGTGCAACTTAAGACTTAGCCCCTTGTAATAATATACAGTACCTTCATGATACCTCTAAAACAATGTTTACACAAACATAAAAAATCAACAAGTATACCATAAAATATCAACGAACATCTGCGTAGCAATATCTGTTGCAATTTGAACTTTAATGCTTATGTATAAAGTGGATTTCTAAAAAGCATTTGATAACATAAGTCATTATACATCCTTTACTTTAAGTACTTAAGCCATTGCTACTGGCAGCCAAGTTTATTATTGTTTTTCTGTACTGTTACAGATTGTATTCAAAACATAAGGAGCCGTATCGCTTCAGTCATTTCAAGAATACAGGCGAAGTGTGCCGCAGGGTGCCATACTGGTTCACCAACTATAGACTTTACATAATAAAAAGATTTGTGAAGTGTTTGCAATAACAGTGATTCCTGGATGTGTCTCCAACGGGACGAAGACGATGGTGACCACATAAATGAAGCGGTGAGTTATAATATTTTTTATTTGCTGCAGTCTATGTATAAGTCAATATTTATTTGAGTATAGTTATTTGTGTCTACGTAGTTATGTGTAGATTCATTCAGATTCGCATCACTTCTGTACACGTCGCCGAGAACAGATCCAGATGGCGTTTCTCAATAAAAGAAAAGATCATCGTATGAGGTGGTGGTCAAGACCCTCAGACATGAGGAAACGGATTAAGAAGAAGAAATTGTGTGTAGGTTAATTGGTATACATTAGCGATTCCCATCAAGCGATAAGACCTCCTCTTTTACTTCAACGTTCGCATAACGTGGAAGCTTAATGTCAAACAGTAAAAAGTTATGAAAAAAAATGTTTAATTTTTTACCTATTGAGTATCTTGCCGCTTTCTTCTCGATAGAACCAACTAATTGTTACTAACGGACTGACTAACGACGATACAAAAGAATTTACTGAGTGTATTTGAATGAAGAATATTGATTTTTAATACTAACTTTTAAGTGGTAAAGGTGGCGTAATGTTATTTTATTTATAGTGTATTTATATTAGTCCCTTGAGACTTGGAATTAGTTTATATTAAAACAAAATTGCCGACTTATTTTCTATTCTTGAAATGTTACAGCTTGAATTTAATCTCATTGTTAAGTGATGATATAGTCTCAGATGGAAGAGCGCTAACACGGTAGGAGTGTAAGTTGAACGAGAAAAAACTATAACTACTAAATTCACTAACAGTTCATAGTTTTTCCATTTAATTGTGCGATAATGTGAGATCTTACATTAACACAAATATACAATTACATGAAACGTAATTTGTAATGTAATTTATTAACATTTTTAAGCGTATGAATAATTTTAATGATGAACATATCCATTGTGCTAACTTAAACGCCTATCAAAGAATTTTTATGTAAATTTTATTTTTATTAATCGTTCTACTGCCTTTTGAGATCATCATTGCGAATTATAAAAATAAAGACCTCCGCCGCAAATGTTTGTTCAATATAAACTAAAAATTAATGAATGGGTGTTCATGCGGTTTACTCTGATAGATAGAGTGATTCATAAGGAAGGTTTATGTTTATAATTTGTCAATTGTTGGAAGCGTAGTAGAAAATTAATCCGCTTGGAAGCTTTTATCTAAAACGCGGCGTAATTCACAGATATAACAAAACAAAAAGATGGTAATGAAGCTTACGGCGTTGATTGCAAATACATTTTTGAATAAAAAAATATTGTTAATATTAAGCATTTTTTTATAACAGCTAATACAGTTTATAAAAGAATCTTAGTTGTATTATAAATGTACTTTAAAATTGTGTTTTAACGAATTATGATGCGAAATTCTCTATACGTATACTCGTATCTACAAAAAAGTTAAGTCGTCATGATATCAAGCTGATGCGATCCTACGACAGCAAAATGTTTGAAACAGGGGCGGGTAATTAATAAAACAACTGCTCGTACGTATAAAGAGTCCTAATTTTTAAACAACTTCAAAAAAAGGCGGAGGTTATCAATTCGTCTGTATGTTTTTTTATTACAGCACTTTTGAATCGTCAAATAATATATTTTTCTTCTTTTCCACACTCTGATTCTAATGTACGTCTGATGATGGTATTAAAGAACGATTTAAAATCTAAAGTTACGAGTGTTTCTTCGCGCTCTAATCTGAGGTAAGTCCACAACAAACTCGGTCGGGTATTCTGTATTTCTTTGTTACCATCGTCATTACAATATCGCATTAGTTTAATATATTTCTTAAGTCTAAGTAATCTTGCCATTGATAATATGATTTTTCTATCAACTTTCTTTTAACCAAGACTTTGAATTTATTAATTGACATCTCTAGAACGTCTTGTGGGAGTTTATTATAAAAAAGCATACAGTTACCTTTAGTGAGTTGTTAATTATATGCAGCCTACTAGAATTTAGAACAAGTTTGTTTTTGTTTCTTAAGTTATATGATATACATTCACTCTTTTTATTAAAAGAGTAAATATTTTTGTGTCTATACAACAAGTTTTCTAATATATATACGCAGGGANAAAGGGTAACAGTTAAAGGCCATATCTCAGACCCATTTATTGCTACATCAGGAGTGCCCCAAGGCTCTCATTTGGGACCAATCCTGTTTTCTTTATTCATAAATGACATAACCAATAACATTCATTACAGTAGATATTCTCTTTTTGCCGATGACCTTAAAATATACAGAGAAATAAGATCAATCGAAGATAGTTACCTATTGCAAAGGGACCTCGATTCTATCCATGAATGGTGTAAAAACAACAGAATGATGCTAAATGTCACAAAATGTGCACATATAAAATTTACACGGAAAAAGAGTGTTACCAAGATCAATTACCATTTAAATTACTCTCAGCTAAATGAAGTACTAGTCACTATAGATCTTGGTGTCATAATCGATGGTTAATTTATCTTCAAAGAACATATTAATCATGTCACCTCACAAGCTTGGAAACTACTTGGATTGATTAAACGCAACACCACAGATTTCAAAAGAACAGGCTGTATTATAAGTATATATATAATGCGTTGACGTTGCATACTAGAATATGCAGTCTCAGTATGGAACGCGCACTATAAGACACATATTGAAAGGATAGAGCGAATTCTTTACGAGATACCTAGCGTTTAAAGATAATGCTTGCCCGTATAGAGCAAATAATTAAACATGTCTTACACATTTCAACATTCAGACACTAGAAAATCGTAGACTAGTCGCTGATTTAATGACCCTTCACAAAATTATTCACAACACTCTAGATTGTCCAGACTTGTTGGGTCAAATCAACATTAACGTCCCCAGATGTCCCCCAAGAAATGCCATAAAAAAATCATTTATTCCACATTCCTTCAAATCAAACTTAGGCAAATTTTCCCCTTTAAACAGGCTAGCCAGTACGTACAATAATTTAAACGACATTGACATTGACATTTTTCACGATAACCCAGTTATTTTTAAGAACACATTATATGTATCCAAATGATTTCGTCCAATACTTAAATAACTAAATTTTCATTTTGATTGATTTCATGTAATTTTAATTTTACTAAATTATAAATGTTGTATACACCTGTAAAAGGAGCATTGTGTTGGTCTCATACTTATATTAATATTCATATTGTTAATGTTGTCATAATGGTCTCATGGTGTGTCTATTAAATAAATAATAATAAAATGCGATCCTACGACAACAAAATGTGCGAAACAGGGGCGGGTAATTAATAAATCAACGGCCCGTACGTATAAAGAGTCAAATACGAGATCCTAATTTTTAAACGACTTCAAAAAAAAGCGGAGTTTATCAATTCGTCTGTATGTGTTTTTATTACAGCACTTTTGAATCGTCAAATATTTTTTTTTCTTTTCCACACTCTAATTCTAATGTACGTCTGATGATGGTATTAAAGAACGACTTAAAATCTAAAGTTACGAGTATTCCTTCGCGCCCTAATTTGAGAAGAGCCCACAACAAACTCGGTCGGGTTTTCTGTATTTCTTTGTTACCATCATCATTACAATATCATATTACTTTAATATATTTCTTAAGTCTAAGTAATCTTGCCATTGATAATATGATTTTTCTATCAATTTTCTTTTAACAAAGACTTTGAATTTATTAAGTGACATCTCTAGAACGTCTTGTGGGAGTTTATTATAGAAACGTATACAGTTAACCTTAAATGAGTTGTTAATTATATGCAGCCTACAAGAAATTATAACAAGTTTGTTTCTGTTTCTTAAGTTATATACTATAAATTCACTCTTTTTATTAAAAGAGTCTATATATTTGTGTCTATACAACAAGTTTTTAATATATATACGCAGGGAACTGTCATTCTGTTAAGTGCTCTGAATTTGGTTCTTAGCGACTCTCTTATGCCCATATTGTAAATCGAACGAACGGCTTTTTTCTGCAGTACATCTATATCAGCAGCATTACCCAAAGTACAATACCGTATGACATAATGGTGTGAAAATAGCTGAAATATACCAGTCTGGCAGTATCAACATCTGTCAGACGACGAATTCTTTTAACGGCGTAAGCTGCAGAGCTGAGCCTATTCGATAGAACACTTATATGGGGCCCCCACTGTAATTTATTATCTAATGTAATACCTATGAAAACGGAATTGTCTACAAGGTCTAGTTCCTCATTATGAAGTTTAACAATGGTTTTAGTTCGTTTAACATTAGGCAGAGTAAACTTGATACATTTTGTTTTCTTAGCGTTGATCAATAAATTATTAACTTCAAACCATTTTACTACTTTATTGAGTGAGTTGTTTACAAAACTTTAACCGTTTCCGCAATGCAATGGAATAATGCAAATGCAATCCTCCTAGTGGAGGCTATCAAAATGTAAAATCCTTCCCCAATAAATGGTCTATCTCACAATGAAGTAATTTTACAAATCGGACCAGTAGTTCCTGAGATTAGAGCGTACAAGCAAACAAACTCTTCAGCTTTTTTACACGAGTATAGATAAACGTGTAGTCAATAAAAATTGATGTAGCAAACGTCACAGCAACTGGTTCGCTATTTTATCAGAAATTAATTTGGAATTATAAATCACAAATCGAATATTAATAAGTAAATAACATTATCTGGTCTGTTTTTAGTAATAAATAAAAGTTTTTGACTTCCTGACTGTTTGTGTAGAGGAAAATTTGAATATTTAGTGCCACCGGACGGCCTTGGAACTAGTTTTGCGTTACACGTGTTTAGAATTATGAATATAAACTTAATTTGACTATACCTACTTAGAAAAAAAAGTAAATGTAATTGCAAAATCTAAGGTATAATTTGATTTAACAATCATTTGTGTCTGTTTGTTAAGCGTATTAAATAATTATTGGGACAAAAAAGATATATTAATTATCTATATACATATTCCTCTGTCACATTGTTTGAGCGTGGTGAATTTTTTTTACCTGATGATAAATGATAATTTAGTCTAAAATGGAACCGCGGAAATTTGTTAAGAGGCACTTTACCTCTTATGGATTTGACACAGTATGGTATCGGAACACAAATTTCCATGCCTGGCCGCACGTTTTTGCTCGTAGAGTGGTAGCCACCACCTACTAGTCCAAATTCAGATAAATTCGGATGGATCCCGGGTCCTCTGCCAGCAAAGCGACTCCCACCACTGCACCAGCGATTTCACATAAGTCTTAGGATCGGTTCTTTTTGATTTAAAATAAATAATAACTGCAATTTTTAACAGGAAGATCTTTAAATACTTGTTCTCCTGTCAACTAAGTCAATTATTGTACTATAACTAAGTACATTTAATAATGTTCATAAAAATATTGACGCTTTCACGAAAAAAGTGAATACACCTCATATCAATATAAGAAACAAAAAAAGTTAAAAGTGGATGCGTACAAAGTACACATGTCAGAAGTAAAACTTTTTTGGCAAACTAATTTTTAAGTTTCGTTTATATTTATACAAATATAAAACCAGATTTCAGAGATTTAAAGAGAGGACAAAAGGAAAATATTTTAAAATTAAATTTTCGTGGTTTATGTCATGTACCCGTTAAAACAGTTTTTAAAATTATTGAAATCTTAAATGACGAATTGTATTAATTGTTTTGATTAACATTAGAAATTATTAATTAAATTTGGTTTTTGAATTTACAATTTAGAAAAGAGAGTTTGTGATATATTTGATGAAAAATAGTATATTAAATTATTAAATTAAAATGCTACATGTCATTTGTAAATATTAAAACCTAAAATTCAAACGAATTAGCATAAAAAACGCTGCACAACTTCGTCACGCTAATCACGCGTTTCATCCGTAAAAATTTATCCTCATGTGCCTGAAGAAGTTTCACTTCAATTAAATTGTTATGAATTCTAGCAGGCGACATAAACTTAACAACTCATTTGAGGGTAACCGTATAAGTCTTCCAGAAGACGTTCTAGAGATGTCACTTAATGTATTTAAATCTTGAAAAGAAAGCCAATAGATAAAGTTATAATTTGCACTGCATTTGGTCTAGTGGTTAGCATGTTTGAATATAGACATGAGGTCCTGGGTTCTCGAGTCTCGGGTCGGGCCAATTCAAAAATCAATATTGACTTTTCTATTAAGATTTTTTCAATATTTGCGAAGTTGGCGGTGTGCTCCACCCCTGTGCCTCGGAGAGCACATAAATCCGTCGGTCCAGCACCTGATCTCTCTGCGGTCGTCACATCGGACTATGAGAGTGAAGGAATAGAGTGTACTTGTGTACTATGCCTGCCAACCCGCTGTGGAGCAGCATGGTGGGTCTATGCTTTAAAAATCCTTCCTCCTATAAGTAAGCAGACCTGTGTGTGCAGTGGGACGTTAATAGGCTGTTACTAACCTTACCTACCTTAACCCAAAATAGAGCAGCGTGGTGAGTCTTTGTTCTAAAACTCTCTCTTCTATAAGAGAGGAGACCTGTGCCCAGCTGTTGGTCATTAATAGACTGCCTATAACCTTGGCTACCTTAGCCCAATATAAAGCAGCGTGGTGGATCTCAGTTTTAAAACCTCCCTCCTATAAGTGAGGAAATCTGTTCCCAACAAGTGGATTTTACCAGGCTGCTACTTACCTTGCCTATCTTTACCCAAAATAGAGCAACGTGGTGAGTGTCAGTTCCAAATCCTCTCTCCTATAAGTGAGGAAGCCTGTTCTCAGTAGTGTGACGTTAACAGGCTGCTACTTACCTTAGCTTCCTTATCACAAAATAGAGCAGCGTGGTGGATCTCAGTTCCAAATCGTCTCTCAAAAGAATGAGGCAATTTGCGTTCAACAATGAAACTTTAATAGACTAACACCTACTTTTTACCTTTACAAATAGTTTTACAGTATTTCATAACAAAGTTAAAATAAATGTGCTTTCAACAATTTCTCTGATATATATTTTGAAATTTAGGAGATTCTAGTTTACTTTTCTAAATGGAAAGTATCTATAAAACGTTTTTGAAAGCACTCCTATGATTTATAATAATATATCTGTGGCTATCTGGTTAAAGATGATAAATTTTATCAACAAATAACTGTAATTCAGTGTATAATATAATTTTTGTTTAAATTTGTTACTAAAATAACTTTCGTAGAAGAAAAGCAATGTTTTCCGAGTGAATTTATGTTTTTATATATCTTTTGGAAAGATTATCCGTGTTTTTCGTTTTCTCAATTCCTAATATTAATTACACTCTTTCTATGCTTTCTAATACATTGTTTTCTTTATAATTACTCACTAATTACTTGTAGAGTAGAAATTGTACATCGCCGTCTATTATTAAATTAATATAACATGCTGAGAGCTCACGTAATAGGTTCAAAGGTTTTAGTAAGTTCGTAAAATGGTTGGAAAAGTTAAATTAAAAAACAATAAAGTGAGCTAAGTATTTAAAAAAACCTTAAGTATTCTTGCGCCATCTAACATGAACTTGTTAAGCCCATTTGATAGAAAGTAAAGGTTTCCTTGGTCTAAAACTCAAACTGCCTCATTGGTTGATGGTTAGTATATGCAACCAGTCATGAGGTTCATGAGGGTTCGAGTCCTGGGTCGGGCCAATTCAGAAATAGATATTGAGTTTTCTATTAAAGATTTTATCAATATTTGCCCGAAGTAGGGCAATTGGCGGTGTGATCAACCACCGTGCTTTGGAGAGCACGTTAAGCCGATCGCCTGCAACTGATCTCTCTCTGATCGTGTCGGATTTCCAACATATCGGCTTATGAGAGTGAACAGAGAGCGCACTTATATACTATGCCTGCCAACCCGTAGTGGAGCAGCGTGGTGGGTCTCTGCTCTAATAACCTTCTCTCCTATGAGTGAGACGGCCTATGTCCAGCAGCGGAACATACCATTTTTAAAGGTTTCCTTTTACGTAAGCTTCCAACAGATGGCGCTAGATAGATAGTTGAAATACTCTTTATTACAGTTAGTACAGGTAGGTACAATTAGGCGACCCTAGATAAACAAATAGATAGATAGATAAATACTTTATTGCACACAAAACAAATAATATTTTAGGAACCAAAGCATGAAACGTTAAAAGAAACTGTAAGTGAAAGAAACCGAGTGACGCGACAAAAAAAAAACAAGGAAACCAATTAGACAATACTTAACATGACTGTATAAAATATATAAATAAAATAAAAAATGTAAAACAAAATCTTATAGCTTATTAGCGATTTCTACCAGGCAACCTTATGGTTAGAAATATTTCTTTCACAAAATAACTATTCGTAGTGCGTATTTCATATTAAATACAGGTATTTGTTTATTCGATGGGGTATTGTCCAATTTCTTCATTGTCTATGTCAATCACAGGGTCTCTCTTATATTTTGGGGGCATGTAGTGAGCTTGTAGCTGGCAGCTCGTTTAAGTGCATCTTTCATCGGATCATCTGCTTGGAAAAACTGTTGACCAATGTTGGATCTTTTATAACAAACCGCAGCAAATATGCTACTTGGTTGGAAGAAAAGCAGCAATACTGTCAAGAGCGCAGCGACAGCGTGGAGCAAGCCTCTCATGTTGCCTGCCTTGTTGCTTCCCTACCTCCAGTGTTGCCAACCCGTTAAATAGATTTGATGAATGTCTATCAATACTATTCGTAGTTCAACTTAATCTTTATATAACAAACCTCATCGACAGATTATTTGATTTAACGATTAAAATGATAAACGTGAACCTTTAAGTTCAATTAATATTGATCATTGAAACTTTTTACTTTAATCAAGAAATAAAAAGCTCCAAAATACTGAAAAGGTTCCATTTAACATCGTCCTAAAGAAAATTTTTAGATAAATTCGATGAATAGACAATTTTATAACGTGACATGGCAGTTCTTTGCGAAAAAAACATATTTTTTTACGGACTCCTCACTGAAAATCGATGGCTTTGAAAACATGTTGCTACAGCAAATATATTTATCCCACCTTGGTTGCAAAAGTTCCAAGTTCGATGTATGGTTGGGAAAATTAAAGAACACCATTTGACAGGGTCTATTATAATAAGTTGGAATGGAGATCTTCTCAAAAAACTGATTATGGACCCCCTTTTAGAAGTGAAACTTCTTGGCGCATGAGCGTAAAATTTTTACGGATGAAACGCGTTATTAGCGTCACGAAGATGTGCAGCGTTTTTTATGCTAATTTATTTGGATGTTACGTAGTTTAAATTTTTACAAATAACATATGCAATTTTAATTTGTCAAATATATAGTATATTATTATTATATTTTCATAAATTCTCTTTTCTTAATTTTTAATTCAAAACAAAATTTTATTAATAATTTGTAATATTGACAAAAATACGTGGCATTTAATTTACAATTCGTCAATTGAGATTTTAATAAATTAAATGTATTGATTTTCGTTACTTTTGATATTTTAATGACAATTAAATCATTAAATTCCTAACATATTTTTCTTTTTCCCTCCCTCTAAGTCTCGGAAATCTAAAGTTTTAGATTTGTATAAATATAAACAAGACTTAAAAGTTAGTTTGCCAAAGAAGTTCCACTTATGATATTTGTGATTTGTAAGGACGCATTTATTTAAATAGCAGCGCGAGTGGTATAGATATGTGTTGGAAAAGTTGATGAATTCGTAAAGAATACATCGAAATATATAACATATTCTTTTCGCTATATAAATATGTCGGAGAGCAGGTGTCTGTGGAACGCTGGCGCCATCTGTCGATAGGCGTGGGACAGAGTCAATAGTGGCAATCCGGCGGGAGACTCTCGGAAGTTGTCGAGTGGCGCTCGACCGGAGCAGTCTACTGATGGAACTGTCGCGTTCCTAGCTATTATTGTTAATGAGTTTGTGTAAATTGATATCGGGATTAAGTGATTGAACATTATAATTCGAGTTATTTAATAAAGTAAGTGTACGCCCCTGTGCTTTATGCTTCTCCGTTCTCTCTTATTCTCCGACATATATATTATAATTATAAATTGTTTTCCCCATATTCTCACAGGGCAGGGAAATACGAAGGTGACTCAGTGGGGAACAGCCAGTATTATAGAAACTGCGTAACCTCCATTATGTTTAAAGTGCGTAGGTTATGTTTGTTATCAATTGATTATACTTGTTTACATAATCGTTGGAAAGCGCACGAAATATTGTTTGGTTTCGCGATTCTTCTCGCTTGTCGAGTTTACGTTATGTTCGAGTTGCTATTTGCAAAACATTTTATAATGTTTTCGTAAACATTGGTGAGATTAAATTGTTTTTACATTTATATAAAAACGGGTTAGTATGGTATCCGGAACGAAGCTGTACTATTTTTTTGTTATTGTTTAATAAGTTAGCGTTTAACTGTGATACCACCTGAGGGTAAGTCATGAACAAAGGGTAGTAGCGCGCTATCCTGGAAAAAGGCAATCCTGCTTTTATTGGTTCGTACCCAAATGTAATAATAAAAAATAAAATACACTGCACCATCCGGTGTAGAGTCGCCATTCATTGCCCATCGGACTATGTGCCCCGCCCATTGCCATTTCAGGTTCGTGATTCTTAAAGCTATGTCGGTGACTTTGGTTCTTCTACGGATCTCCTTATTTCTGATTTGATCGCGCAGAGAAACTCCAACCATAGCCCTCTCCAACGCATCCTGTATGACGTTAAGCTTCCGAATAAGGCCCATAGCCAGTGACCGCGTTTCCAATCCGTAAGCAACACGTAACACGAAGACTTTGGTCTTCTGGCACCGAGGGCTATTGGACGAAAAGATGTAATATAGCTTTCTGAACGCTGCCCAACCGAGTTTGATTCGGCGGTTGACCTGTTTCTCGACATTGGACCTACCTAGCTGAACTATATGTCCCAGAATAATAAAAAGAGAACGTTTGAAGCTTGCAAGCTTATAAAATCTACGTGCAAAACCGACTGTAATTGTAAGATTAAAAAAACATATATACGTTATCACTATTAAAACATACAACATATAATAGTGTTGTTATTTGCGTGTTTTATCGCATGCGATAGTCGCTATTGTGTAAATAAGTGATAATTCAATATTTGCAGATAAGGTGGAGCTGTAAAACTAGACACAGAATAGATAACACATGACGTATCTGTTGACTAGTATTAGTCGCGTGGATTTATTTGTATTTATATATTAGGTGTTAAAGATGTTTAGAGACTGCTTCCGAAAATGAAGACAGACAATAGCAATGACACATTTGATGATGGGACGGAAAAAAATCGATTCTTATTAAAAATAACCATAGTTGTAATAAATTTGATTAGCATTATTTACGCTCCATCATGTTAATACAGCTAAAGTAAGATAGTTTGTACTTTTTATGAAACTGTCGTTTTATTTAGCAGTACTCTCTGTCTGTAAACAATACTAAGCCCACTTTATTTGAGATTCACTGAAACGAAATCAAGCTTATAAATCAAATCAAGATCGTTCGATATGAGGACTCGACGTTTAGCGAATACGGGTTAGATTGCGGTGTACGTCAAGGAGGATTGACTTCACCTAACCTGTTCAATGTTTGTGTTATTAACTTAAGCTAAAATGATGACACGGTACTTCTTAGCCCTTCGATAAAAGGTTTATGAAAATCTGCGAACAATATGTATTTACCCATGGATTGTAATATAATGTCGCCAAGACTTAGACTAGGGCAGGAAAAGGTCCAGATAACATTCCGGTAGTTTGGTTAGGTGATACACAGATCCTGATGGTGAAACAATTGAAATACTTGGGACGCTTGCTAAGAGAAGATCTAAAAGATTACCTCGATATAGAACGCGAACGAGAGGCCCTTGCTATAAGGAGCAACATGATCGCACGTAGATTTGCTAACTGCAGTACCGAAGAAACGTATATTATTGAAAGCATATTGTTTATCGATGCATACATGTCAGCTGTGATGGAACTATATATGAATAAATGCCATAACAGTGCAATATAAAGATGCATATCGTACTTTTATGAGGCTGCCGAGGTATCGCAGTGCGCCAGGCACGTTCTCTGAAGCATAGGTTCTGGACTTCTTCGGGGTCATTTGAAAACGAATGGCGTCCTTCTGGAGTCACCTTCAAAACTTTAAAAATGCTATTAAAGGCTGTCTCGAATGATATGTCAATTCCCATATACAGGCACTGGATCTCTGCTCACTAAAATTGTAATAGAAAGTGACCTACGCAGACGAAGTTACATAGGTCAGCTAGTATGTATATTATACGTGGTATTTTTTTACAGATTTGATTCTATTTTTATTATGAAAACATCATATAATATTTATTGATAAAGATACGCGGTTATCGTTGCGGAGGCAACCGTGGTCAAGGGAACTGGTGGTTCAAAGATTTTGGCGATGTTCTCAACATTATGACCTTTAAATATGTTTTGACATAATTAACATTCTGCTTATTTTTTCAAGTCGTACTATTAGTTCGCACTTCCCCTATATATGTATGTATATCTTGTCTAAATTTTCAAGATAAACAAATACGAGTGTTTGCTTGTAATTTTAAATTAACAGCTTACAATTAATGCACACAAAAACGCCTAAGGTATTTATATCAATAAATCTATTAATATTTTATGCACCAACTAAGCTTGTGATAACTAACTAACACATCCGCTATTTGCTTCTTTACTGATACAATAACGAGTAACGAAAACAATAACTTGAATGAAAAAGTGCGTTATTAAGTTATTTTCATTATTTAATGATGAAGTGAGCGAGTATTATAAAAACTTCAACTATTATAGAAGCAGGGTGATTGAGGTAGGCAGTAGAAGACCCAATTAAATATTATGGAATTGAATCGACAATAATGACAGTACATCATAAAGAAATCAACACGAATTATATTTCTTAATAAACAGGCAATGGTTATCCAAATCAATTTGCCTGAAATATCCCCTCAAAAATACATAATATACTTTTATAAAAAAGTTTTATTAGCTTTAAATTATTAAAATATATGAGATTGTAATCTATTACTTAATACCTCCAATACGATAGTCAGTGTCTATTATATAACTCCCACCTAATATGTAGTCTACGAAAAATGTACATTTCAGTAACTTGACAAAATATTACTTATTAGACATATAATAACGCATAGCTAGTTGTTGTTAAATAACAATTGGCTCACCAGGGGGGCATGGATCACTTTCCAACCGTCTGGTGCAGGTGCTGACTGGCCATGGTTGCTTCGGCAAGTACTTGCACCAGGTCGTTGGCCATGAGGAAACGCCAGCCTGTCATGAGTGTGGTGTTCCTGCTGATACACCATAATCTGGCGGAGTGTCCAGTGTTGGCACCCCAGCGGCATAGGAAAACTTTCATTGGAGAACATAATTGGTGTAATGCTCGTCTGTAAAGTTCGGTGGAGGGCGGTTACCTTCTTTTGCGAGACCGTCATCTCGCTGAAAGAGGCAAGTGAGAGGCTAAGGGAGCCAGCGCCTCAAGCCCTCGCTCGACGACTGAGGATGCAGGGTGGAAGAAATCGCAGGTATGCGCTTCATGCTTCACTCCGTTGATTCGGTGTTATCCAGGTCACAAGAGTGGAATGCGGTAAGGGAAGCTCAAGTGATATCACTCATGAATGAGGAGGAATCCGCTGTGTTTTAGTGGGTATTCTGTTAACTGCAAATCCCACTCTCCTGATTGGAGACATTCCTTCATCGGGGTGGGTAAAGGCATTTCCCAGCGCAAAAAAAGCAATAACTTAGCACCAACCCTTGTGTTACTTCTCGTCTTTTTTTCGATAGGAAATGCTTTTATGCTCTGGCCCCGGCCATATTTTAGGAGTGTAGGACTCGGTTAACAAGGAGGCCTTGCAATACCCACTAAAACCCAGCGGCACCCTCTTCATCCATGAGTGAAGTACCAGGGGTTCATCTTTCGCATTCATCCCTGGTGTCCTGGATGAATCCGACTGAGAATTCTCGAAGGCGGAAAGACTTACGCCAACAAGAGTTGCCTTGTACCCCTCCTCCGACGTTGTGAGGGAGAATGCACTGCAATCTCCCTCTCTCGTTTGTGGGCCTCCTTTCGTGAGATGATCGTCTAACAAAAGAGCACCACTCCCGCCCAATATCTCTCACTAGAGAGCATCGGAGCTACTTCCCGTCTGAAAGATTACCTGTAAGAGATCACTTGAAGTGATAAGGTCATCTTATGTTACATTTTATTTTGTGCAGTAAAGTTGTTTTGTATTGTGAATTACTATTTTAGTCTTTGTTTGTTTCGGATAATCTCTGAAATGGGTTGACTCACTGAGAACAGACTTTCATTGGCAGATACCTGATGTTATAAGAAATAAGTTAGGTAATTAAATTACTATTTTAATATTACTTTTTCTTAGTAGATTTAAAGTGCCGAAATGGTGTTGGCTAGTTATCCAAAATGGTCGGGTTACATTTATATTGACACGATGTAACTTGTAACTTTAAATTTTAAGTGGTTCTTTAATACCTTCATCAGGCGTACGTTGGAAAAACAATATTTGACCATTCAATAATACTATAAAACCTGACTTAAAATAGCAAATAAGTCCAGCTTATCGACGAGTATTTACAAATATAAATATATGAAACACATCTTTACAATCCGCGCAAAAAAAAGTAAAAATAACCTGTCGAATGAGTTGACCGTTCACCTGGTCCATCTATATATATGAAAAACTAAAATTGTTTCTACGTATGCCCGTTATAAACATTGAAACCATGCAATCGATGCGCTTCGTCGTCGTCGTCGCTTCAACCGATGGACGTCCACTGCTGGACATAGGTCTCAAACAATGACGTCTACAAGGCCCGTTCTTGTGCCGCCTGGCTCCAGCGGCTACCGGCGACCCTCTTTATGTTGTTGGTCCACCTTGTGGGGGGTCTCCCTACACTGCGGCGCCCGGTGCGGGGTCGCCACTCCCGCGCCTTCGGGCCCCAACGTCCATCGGTCCGTTGGACTATCTGCCCCGCCTATTGCCACTTCAGGTTCGCGATTCGTAGGGCTATGTCGGTGACTTTGGTTCTGCTACGGATCTCCTCATCTCTGATTTGATCTCATAGAGAAACTCCGAGCATAGTCCTCTCCATCGCACGCTGAGTTACTCTGAGCTTTCGAATGAGGCCTATAGTCAGCGATCACGTTTCGGAGCCGTAGGTCATCACTGGCAACACGCACTGTTTGAAGAGCTTTGTCTCCAGGCACTGAGGGATATCGGATCAAACCACATTAATATTAAAAAGATAATGTAACAAACTGCTGTCTTAATTTATATCGTACTAAGAATATGTTTAGCCATATTCCTAATCAAAAATATGTAAGGAAACAAAACAATTTCTACGAGCGATGTTTTATAATAGAGAAGAAAAGATAAAGAAGCTTGCTTTGTATTGATTTATCATAACACGATAATGGATGCCGGAAATATATTTTTAACGTAGTCAAGAAAAGTAGATAAAAAACATTCAACTACGTCAATAACAAAATAGGTGTTATTTTAACATATTAATTCCCGACTCCACTAACCTCCATTGAAGTTTAATGTGTCCCCTAAGTACATTTAGGAGCCAGTTACGGGAAGTGTTTATATAGCTATCAAAATCAAAATATTTTTTATTCTATTAGGCTCAAAAAGTACTTCGAATCCATTTGTACGTTTGTAACAAATCTACTATCAGTTCGCGTGAGTTGGCTGAGATGAAACTGGTGAGAAACTGAGTGGTTACTCCTTTAAATAAAGTGCCGCAAACTATGTGATGCTAACGCAAAATTTAACCAACAATGCCCAAAGGCAATTTTAGTTAAATTGGCCATAATTCGTGTTTTCTTAAAAAAGTCAGCATAAATATTATATCATATGTTAACTTCTTTTGTAATATTAACGTCAATAAGTTCGGCTTTTCCCATATACCAACCATATTTTTTTTGTTTTTGAGAGGTTAGCGCTTGCCTATGATCATATCTGATGGTAAATGATGCTAAAATCTAAGATGAAAGCGCGTTAATCTGTTAAGAAGCAATTGGCCTCTTACGGTTTCTACACAGCATCGTACCGGAACACAAATCTTTTGCTTGGCTGTACGTCTTTGCTGGTAGGGTGATAACTAGCCATGGTCGAAGCCTCCCACCAGTCCAGGCTCAGACTCTTTCTAATTGTATTATACGCGATGATTGATTTTATTCATATTATTTTATTGTTTTCAGAGTCCAATGGTGCAGCTACCAATACTGGTAAGTAAACTTCAGATTTCACTTTATGTTGAATAAATAATTGTACAATCTAAATATTTAGAAGTGAAGTAAAAACTTTGTACCCCTTTTTATAAAAATTGCGCGAAAGGAGAAGTATGAAATTTCCTACACTTATAGTTTACTAGCTGAACCCGCATCTTCGTCTGCGTGGACTGATTTTGGTAGCATTTTCATTAATTGAGGCAAATTGTTTTACTAATAAGAAACATATCGGCACTGCCCTTTCAGGGTCGATATTCGTAAAATTGACTTTTGATAGATTTCAATATGTCATTATACCATGCAGACATACCATAAAAGACTGGGTGTGAAAATAACAGAGCCCCATCGTTGTAAATGTGGTGAGTGGGTAAATCAACTCGGTCACCACGGTCTGTCTTGTCTTCGTAGTGCTGGTCGTCTTCCGAGATACGCCGGCGTCAACGACATCATCAGAAGGACCCCTGTCACCATTAACGTGCCGGCTATTCTCGAGCCGAATGGAATTGCACGTGATTATGGTAAGAGACCTGATGTATGTCGTTGATGCCTTGGAAAAGAAGAAGGTCGTTGGTTTGGGATGCTACATGTGTTGATACGCTTGCACCATCTCACATTGACGCTACCTCCAAATCAGCGGGAGCGACGGCGTCATTAGCTGAAAACGCCAAGAGGCACAAATATGAAAGCCTTACTTTAGAATACATATTTGTGCCTTTTGGCGTGGAGACATTGGGACCGTGGGGTAAATGTGAAGTTAGAATTTTTTTTTAATGTCAAAATTTGATATTTTTAAATTAACACCCCCGAAACCGCCCTTACGTGTGGATTTTGGTAATAATCTGTTCTTAGCTGACCTCTACTCGGCAAAAGGAATATTCCAACCAAATTTCGAGTTTCTACGCCTTGTGGTTCCAGAGATATCATGATGAGTCAATAGATACCTGGATATCTCTTCTATATATATAGATAAAGATATAGGGGAGTGGACTTTAAAAATATATCCGTATAACTTTAATCTCTTCTTATGTCTTCCTCAACAATTGCGGAAATGTGTTATTGTCCTCGCCATATGAATGAACTTGTTGAGAGTACAGAATTGCGAATAATTAGTTAACGTTATTGTCGATGTATCCGCGCTTAATTGTCAGCTCACTTAAGGTAAACTATAATACAATCTAAGATGGTAACAAGTTTATTCCCTGACGACACTTTTTTCGAAGACGAATTTTTAAAAAAAGTGTGCATGTAGCCTGTTAGCCTGTTAGCCTACACGTGGAGGAAGTGAAACTTGTTTGGCATAAACTGTATTAAATTCTATATTATTTTAAATTCGTCTCATTAAATTTAAATATTTTGTCGTAATTTTATATAGTGACCTCGCGTGGCGTTGATGTGTAATGTAATTCGTAACGACAATGTTCCCTATTGTATAATTTTTTGAACTGGAACTGCTTTAGGCGCATGAGGGTAAAATTTTTATGGATGAAACGCGCGATTAGCGTCATAAAATATAAAATTAAAATATTTCACAAATTTTCTTTTCTAAATATGAAATTTTAAGTAATAATTTGTAATATTGACAAATAATACGTGGCAATTTTATTTACAATTCCTCATTTGAGATTTTAATAAATTATTTGTATTAAATTTCGACACTTTTAATATTTCAATATAAACCACGAAAATTTTATTTTAAAATATCTTCCTTTTGTCCTCTCTCTAAATCTCTAAATCTAGTTTTATATTTCTATAAATATAAACGAGACTTAAAAATTAGTTTGCCAAAAAAGTTTCACTTCTGACGTGTACTTTGTACGCATGCACTTTTAACTTTTTTTGTTTCTTATATTGATATGATAACTTTTTTCGTGTAAGCGTCATTAATTTTATGAACTTTATTAGAATACGACAATAATGTACTTAGGAGAACAAGTATTTAAAGATCTTCCTGTCAAAAATTGCAGTTATTTTTTATTTTAAATCAAAAAGAACCGATCCTAAGACTGAAAAAATCCAGTGATATATCTTTCTTTTACCCTCCCTAATGTCGGAAGCCGAACATACTAGCCACTAAACCAATAAGGCAATCAAAATTGGTATTGGAAATATATTTGATAAAGAAACTACTAAACTTACTATACAAAAGGTAAAAAGGTGTAATAAGTATCACATTAAGCAATAAAGTATGGCCGTATTTAGTAGTGCCGAACAATTTAAAAAAATGACACAATACATTTTATGTGAAGAGGAAAGCTTATATTGGAGAGTTTAATACCAAAATAAGAAAATGATCACTTTTATCAACAGAGGGCTTTTTAGACTCGACCCTAAGGGCTGCACTGTTTAAGATCATACGTAAACATACCTTAGGACTTTTATTCTCATCATAAATTTGATACAATGTGGTTTTATTTTTCATTTCAGACGAATTTATGATGTAATATCAATATACACATATAAAAGTAAGTAGCAGCCCATTAACGTCCCACAGCTGGGCACAGGCCTCCTCACTCCGAAGAGAGAGGGTTTTTACACATATATGAGTCTCTATTTCTCTATGTCCAATTTCGCTGTTTTGTTATTGTATTTGTTTTTACAAATTGAAAACTTTAGATTTCCGAGGCTTAGAGAGAAGGAAAAGGCAGATATGTCAGGAATTACATTAAAATATTAAATTTTGAAAATTAATACAAATAATAAATTTATAACATTGCGGAAGGGTTTTTGAAATAAATTACCTCATTCATTTGTTCAAACTGCCTCATTGGTCTAGTGGTTAGCATGTTCGACTACAGACATGCGGTCCTGGGTTCGTGTCCCGGGTCGGGCCAATTCAAAAATGGATATTGAGTTTTCTATTAAGATTTTCTCAATATTTGCCCGAAGTTGGGAAGTTGGCGGTGTGATCCACCCCCGTGCCTCGGAGAGCACGTTAAGCCGTCGGTCCTGCGCCCGATCTCTCTCCGGTTGTGTCGTATTACCGTCACATATTGGACTATGAGAGTGAAGGAATAGAGAGTACACTTGTGTACTATGCCTGCCAATCCGCAGTGGAGCAGCGTGGTGGGTCTATGCTCTACAAACCCTCCCTCATATGAGTGAGGAGGGCTGTGCCCAGCAGTGGGACGTTAATGGGCTGCTACTTACTTACTTACCTCATTCATAAGGCTGGCTCACGCCAACCACTAGACCAATGAGGCTGCCTCATTGATCTAGTGGTTAGCATGTTCGACTATAGACATGAGGTCCTGGGTTCGAGTCCCAGGTTGGGCCAATTCGAATTCGATATTGAGTTTACTATTAAGGTTTTCTCAATGTTAGCCTGAAGTTGGGAAAAAATTGGTGGTGTGATCCACCCCGTGCCTCGGAGAGCAATTTAAGCCGTCGGTTCTGCGCCTGATCTCTCTCTAGTCATATCGGATTGCCTTCACTATCAGAGTGAATAAATAGAGAGTACACTTGCCTGCCAATCCGCAATGGAGCAGCGTGGTGGATCTATGCTCTAAAAACCCTCTCTCATATGAGTGAGGAGGCCTGTGCCCAACAGTGGAACGTTAATGGGCTGCTACTTACCTTACCTTTTTTTTAAATAAATTTCTTCGGTATTTACATTCTTGCAATACAATTTTTGGCATTGCGATCTAAAAATGAAAAATAATTTGATAATTGATAAAAATAATTAATAAGAATTATTAAAGTAAATTTATTTTATATTTTTTTTTAATAATACAGCAAAATCACAGCTGATGAATAATAAATTAAAATTCCTCATGATTGTTTTTTTATAAATAGTAAAATTATCTATCCTTAATTTAAATTTATACAAAATCATTATAAATCAATTATATTTTATATTTTACAAAAAATAATATATTAATTTGTTAAATGACGAGTGGCAAATTAAAACGCCACATGTAATTTTTAAATATTAAAACTACCTAACCTTCAAACGAGTTAGCATAAAAAAACATCTTCGAGACGCTAATCATGCGTGTCATCAGTAAAAAAGTTACCATCATGCGCCTAAAGAAGTTTCACTTCAGAAATCAAAATATCTAAAATGCAAATCGACCATATGTACTTAGGGGCCATGGAAATACGTAACATCTATTATGCGCATGCAAATAAATTAATTACCCAAAAACCACGTACAAACATTGATCGCGGATGATAATCTACGAATAGTTTTGAGTAAACAGCAATAAAAATTGTTTTTTTCGCCGTAAAAAAAACTGCTTCGACGCGGCCATTTTGACAGACCGTTCCGATTTAGTGGCCATAAACGTGGATCGTTTTATTGTCTTAGTAAAGATTTTGTGATGCAAAGTTTATTCGGCCTTTGAGAAGTTAATTATCCGATGATTAGCTAATTTCTTTTGTTGCTCTATATAAGGAACTAGTTGTGCCCAGCGACATTACCCTCCTAACTCCAACATCTTGTAGAAATATGCAGAAATCCATTCTTATCGATTTCCTACACCGAGACATGACACTTAGCTAGATTTCAATTCAAACTGAAATCGTTTCGAGTGAGTTCCAACCTTTCTAATGAAACCGATTTGGGAAAATTCTTAATGACTTAACATTTGTAACTTGATAAAAATAAAACCAGTATAGGTATATCGATGGGTTTCATTGGTATCCTTGGAATATGGGCCAACTCACCAGTCGCAGTTATAAGGGTCGCTACTATTTTCTTTAGATTGTCATATTTTTATTAGTTATATCTTTTGAATAGAATGTCCGATTTTAATAATTTAAAAAGTATTTTACAGCTATTGAATCGGTCTTTAATAAAATATCATTAATAGGATAAGGATTAATACAGACGAATAAATAAAGGGTGGATTATTGTCGGCACTTTTAAAATGCAAAAAAGTAGTTATAGTGACGTTACTACAGTAGTTGGATATAGGGTATCGTAGACTATTTTGTAGATATTAATATGTTCTATAATATTGTAGAACATTTTTTTTGTTTTGACAGAGTTTTTGGTTCACACTTTGGGTTACATGATTGCATTTTTATTAGGGATACCTATCTGAGATATTATAGTTATAGCTTATGTCTCTCAGTTAAAATGCAGCTTTCTAATGGTGAAAACATATTTTAAATCGTTTCAGTTTTTGTGAGCAAACGTTATAATCAGTTTTCTCTTTATAATATTAGTTTATATTATTTCAATGATGTAATCTTTTGTTATCTGAATTTTCATTAGTTGGTTCGGTTTTGATGGGAAACTGCCATTTTGTACATAAATTCCCAGGGGAACATTAAACCAATTTATTCAGGCTAATTTTGAAACAGCTTGACCAACTTTGAGGTTGATTTTTGGGCAGGAATATTTTGAGCGCCATTATAATATGTATATGTAAGGTAAAGTAAGTAGCAGTCTATTAACGTCTTACTGCTGGGCAGAGACCTCTTCACTCGTAGGAGATTAAACACCCACCATGATCCTCAACTGCGGATCGGCAGTATGAAACAAGTGCTCGTTCTATTCCTTCACTCTCATAGTCCGATGAGACTATTCTATGGGGATCCGATGCTGTACCGACGGCTTAACTTGCTTTTCAAAGCACGGGGTGGAGTACACCACCAAGTTGCCCAACTTCGGGCAAATACTGTGAATTTCTTAACAGAAAAGTCAATATCTATTTTCAAATGTCTAGGCCTAGGTCTCGAACCTAGGACCTCATGTCTGTAGCTAAATAAGCTGACCACTAGAACAATAATCCAGTTATATGTATATGTTGACTGCCTCATTGGTCTAGTGGTTAGCATGTTCGACTACAGACATGAGGTCCTGGGTTCGAGTCCCGGGTCGGGCCAATTCAAAAATCAATATTGAGTTTTCTATTAAGATTTTCTCAATATTTGCCCGAAGTTGGGAAGTTGGCGGTGTGATCCACCCCCGTGCCTCGGAGAGCACGTTAAGCCGTCGGTCCTGCGCCTGATCTCTCTCCGGTCGTGTCGGATTCCCGTCACATCGGACTATGAGAGTGAAGGAATAGAGAGTGCACACTTGTGTACTATGGCTGCCAATCCGCAGTGGGGCAGCGTGATGGGTCTATGCTCTAAAAACCCTCGCTCCTCGGAGTGAGGAGGGCTGTGCCCAGTAGTGGCACGTTAATGGGCTGCTACTTATGTATATGTTGTCACGAGTAATTGATATCAGAATTAGCTCCAACGAAATGTATTTAGGTTTAGTTAATATTTGAGTACCGTGTTAAAGTAAAGTAAGTAGCCCATTAACGTCCCACTGCTGCGCACAGGCCTCTTTATACATAGGAGAGAGGATTATTGGACCATAGACCCACCACGCTGCTCCATTGCGGGTGAGTAAGCATAGTAATCAAGTGCACTCTCTATTCTTTCACACTCATAGTCTGATGGGACTATTCAATAGGAGATCAGACGCAATACGAACAGCTTAACTTTCTTTTCAAGGCATGGAAGTGGATCACACCACCAAGTTCCCAACTTCGGGTAAATACTGTGAATTTCTTCACCGAAAACTAAATATATATTTGCAATTCGTTAGGCCTAGGTCTCGAACCCAGATTCTCATATCTGTAGCCGTACAAGCTAACCAATAGACCAAGAAGGCAATTGATGTATGAATTGAGCTCAAACGAAATGTATTCAGGTTTAGTTAATATTTGAATAGCGTAGCGTAAATCAAAGCAAATTTTAAACACTCTTCGTTCATTTTTCGTTACGTAAATTAATCTAGCAACGAAACAGTTCCTAGATTGTCCAATTTACGAACATTTCCGTATTCTGGGAAGCAGACGTTAGGTAGTACATTATGCAGTGCTGTAAACCAGACAGACCTAGCTTGTGCCTAGATATATATAGGTCTACAAATTGCCGCGTCTCGGCTTTTATTGCTCCTCTGAAGCGACTGCTATTCTGCCATTAACGAGTGTAGGCCAAGAGATAGCGTCCAAGTAGCTTCATAATAACTTTAATAGATTAATTTTTAATATATTAGACAACCAAAGAAGTTCGTGTGGTTTTCATTTATCGCTTACTTATATGAACTGTATCGCAAGCAAGACAAAGTAGTGGGGTAATTTTGTACATTTAAAAGCTGATATTAAGAAGTATCATGACATGTGTTAGATAAGTTTGTTTACTTTAAATAGACCTGTAAAATTTTAATAAAGCATGGCCGTGTCAAATGCAAGTCTTGCTTGTTTACTTTATAATTTTTTACAGTTTTATTTAAAGCAAACAAATTTGTCTAACACATTCAATGATACTTCTTATTATCAGATTTTAAATGTACTAAAATTACTCCACAAATTTATCTTGCTAGCGATATACAGTTCATATAAGTAAAAAATAAATGAAAAACGCAGGAACTTTTTTGGTTTTGGGTAGGATTTTCTGTCATAAAATGGTATGAGCTCTGTGTTAATTACAAAGTTATTCGGGTCTTGTGTCTTGCTCATCGAAAAAATTCATGAATAAGCCACTTGATGATCTAACGTTGAGTCACGTGGATTTTTGTTTAAAGGGGGTTCAAATCCTGGACAGGCACTGTTAAGTTTCTCTATATAAAAATGAGACTTAAATGCTTCATTGCTATCCTGTGAGTAAATCTGGGGTATGTGTACTTCGCAGTGTATCAGTTTACATCTAAGACCCACGTCTTAGATGTAAAAACCTCTCTTCTGCAGGAGGCCTGTACCCAGCAGTGGGGCGTGGGTAGGGTGCTATTTACGTTTAATTTATGCGAATATGTGTCAGAAAATGAGAGAGAAGGAGCATAAAGCATTGGGGCGTAGGGTTCTCCACCGACATCGTCATTAGTGGCATCCATAATTCCATCTCCATGCTGTGGGCTTTGTTGGGTAATGTTGGTTTATTAATTAACTCAGATTATAAAGTCCAATCACTTAATGTTCCCGATAACAATTTACACAAAAACATTAACAATAGCTAGAAACGCGACAGTTTCGATAGTCGACCGCTCTGGCGGACCGTCACCCGAGAACTTGAGAGACGCGCGCCAGATTGTCACTATTGACTCTGCCCCACGCTGATAGTCAGATGGCGCCAGCGTTCCACAGACTATTGCACTCCGGCATATATATAAGAGACATCCAGGTATTTATTGACTCATCACGATATCTCTGGAACCATAAGGAGTTGAGACTTGAAATTTGGTAGGAATATGCCTTTTGCCGAGTATTCTTTTTCTTAATTTCCTTATTTGTAAAACAATTTTCCTGAATTAATGAAAATGCTACCCCACAAACATTCCAGGCAGACGAAATCGCGGGTACAGCTAGTATATCTATATTTGCGAACACATTTGAGTGCAAGCATATATTTTTATCGCTCATAGTTTAGCTTTGATTATGGACTCATCTGATGGTAAATGATAATACAACAACATGGTAATGGGTTAAGCTGTTAAAATGTAATTTCACATAGCATAGAACTGAAACGTACTATAGTACTGGAACTTCTTGGTGGTGTTTCAGATTTACACAATTTAGATACAATTTACCAAATTTGCCCTGCTGGGAATCGAAGCCAGCGAGAAGGTCGAAAGGCTTCTCATGTATTTACGTATCAAAGAAATTTTCACGAATTTCTTCCGATCCTCGTGGAAATTTCTACACCTATCGTGGACCTATGACCATGTAATAATCTAGTAAAATATCAGGATATTGATATTTTTATAAGTGATTAAAGAAAATTTTGAGGTGGGTGTTAAAGCCAGAATGTTTTACAAATATTATATACTTCATTTTGAGATTACAGTTAACAATTTCAATTCATAAAGCATATAGATTTTTGGCTGTATATGTATTTGTAATGGGTTTTATTTTACTGAAATTTTGATGGCAGTTATATTAGTTTCATCCTAATTATAATATATAAAATGTTAATCTTTTATTGTACGGTTGTCTACGAAATTGTACGAAAGATATAAGCGTATTAGTATTTATAAAAATAAATAATACTAAACTATACTTGTAATAGTATAACATAGATCCACTTTTATTTAAAATCTTCCTCTATAAGTAATAACAGATGAAGCCACAGTGATGCATGGCTTGGTTAATATAATATAGAAATTATGTCATAAAGAACTCTAATTTCCCATGGGACGCTTCTTCTGTGGAAGAAGAAGGTTGTGCTCTAGTTTCAAGCTCATCAAAGTCTTGAATATTTATTATGCAAATGAAAGAACTGTGACATGTTGGAAAAAAGTCTTTGTGGGAAGCAACATAAAATTCATGCAAGTTTTTTTATGTTTGAATCCCTTTGTAATGAATACAGCTTTTACTACATCTTTAAAATTATTTCAAGCTTGCAATCCAAGCGTAGTTAGTTAAATTAGTAAACTTTAATTTTAGACCAATATTTTTTCTGTTAGTTTCTAACTAATGAATATAAAAGCTTTAAGCTCGCCATTTGCACTTTGTGCAATAAAGTTTATAAATATAATATATTGTATGCTTGCTAAGAAATTATTAAAATTAATCAACTTTGTCACTCAATCAGAAAACGATTATTTTTTAGTCAAGTTTATATATTATTATGGGGTATAAATCAGATACGTTTGGTTTTTCTATGTTGTGTGTGTTCAATGCAGTAGTTTTATATGATTTTTTTAAAATTTGTTACTGATATTTGAGAACATAATATTTTATAATGTCTAACGTATGCAGTTATTTTAATTTTGCAGAAATTTACTTATTTCATTCCTACGCTTTTCTTGTATCAGATATTTTTTTACAGTGTACCTGGTACTGGGATTCTTGTGTAAGTCGATACATTAAATTAATTTGGCAGTTTTACCAGCAAAGTTTTCCAGAACCTTTAAAATTTTTATAGTCAAAGTATTCTTTCCGAATTTCAACTTTGCCACTTTATATTTTCACCAATACTGCCAAATCGAGAAGGCGATTATAAACAGTTTTTTTTACAATAACTCCGTTCCAACTCATATTACGATAAAAGGATCAATATACAAAATTTCCTATTGTGTATGTTTCCAAATTCAATTTTTTTTAGTGGAATTAATAGCTTTGGCGTACGAGTGCCGTAAAGTGTATTGAATCAGAAGTTGTGGCTAAAAATCTCTTTCCTCACCTTTGAGGTAGAGTAATTGGCACGAATCTTAGTCGCTCACGCTGCCATACTGGAAAAATTGCGATTATAAACGGTTTTTTGACAATATCTCCGTTCCAACTCAATTTAAGATAAAAGCATATATATAAAAAATTAAAATAGACAAAATTTCCTACTATTTACGAAATGTAAATTTTTTGGTTAAATCAATAGTTTTGACGTACGGACGACGCAAAATGTAGATCACAAATTATTTGCTTAACCACATGTCTTTGCTGGTAGTGTGGAAGCTAGTCACGACCGAAGCTATTGAGTCCAGATTTAGACAAAATAGTAGATATAAATATAATTTCCTAAATTATCTACGAGGAATCGAATCAAGCGACTCTGCTAAATGTATAAGTGGATTACTAATACAATTTGTAAGGAGTATAAAGTGATAATATTTAAATTGATAGATAATATGCTTTAATAAACACCATGATACAAAGAAATGTACTTTTTGTATGCAACTGGGCGGTCTTGTCGTTCAATAACGATATTTTCCAGACAACCCTAGCGTTAGGAAAACTGTCATCGAAAGCAGATAGGAATTAGGTGGGGTGTATAAATAGATATACAATTATTACACTCAAAAAGGTTGTAAATATGTGTTTAATCTAAAAATAAATCTCAAAGCTATCTCTCGTAGCTGAAGCGATGGTAGGCGGTCGCTTTATAGCGGGGCTGGGCGTCACTCAACAGGGCGTGGCTCCGCCTACTCGCTCATGAGCTACATAGTACAGTTAGTTCATAATTAAATACTTTTTACTGTTAATACTGAAACGCTATTAAACTTTTTTACTTATTTATTAGATCGAGTACACAAAACCGTCATAATTTTTTAAGATTCTTGCGTTCCAGTACCTTAAACAACCTTACTTGTGATTTCCATGAAAATTGTGGGATCTAAAAGAGAAATCAAAGTTTTTGGCTATTTTTCAAATGGTTTTAATAAAACCATCGTATTGGAGTAAAAAATAAACGAAATGTAAGCTAAATTGACAACCTATCTAATCCATAAATGAAAAAAAAAACAGTTCTAGCCCGTACACCAAAAATAAGATCGAAAAAATTTCGTAAATTTGTTAATAGGTTTTAAAATCTAAATTTTCATGGTTTTGTTAAAAATAATACTTATGCATTGCTTAACACTTTTTTTGCAAGATCCAAAAAAATAGAAAGCTTCATATTGCTTTGCTTTTTACTCCAATACAATGATTTTTAACAAAGATACAGCCATTTGAAAAAATATAATATAACTTACGTTTAATAAATAATAATGGCAAGCAAATTAAACTGAGGGTAAAATAGCATTTAATATACGTTTATTTTTAGTAATTTCATATTCAAGTGAAGAAACCTCGTATTGAATACACAAAATGATAATCATATCACGGAGAGATTTGAAACACACCAGTTAAATTATTATTTGTAAAGAGAAAGTATTTCTTTTTCTTGTTTAAATTATCAATCGTGAATAAAATAGTATTTAATTCATTTACTCATGTACAAATACCTTTAAATGAACACTTAGAAATAGATGATAATAAATACTGTTTTATAATAAGTTTATTTTTTATACCATTGTTTCTTTTATAAATATTATTAGAATGTAATGTAATATTAGAATGTAAAGATTATGCTTGAATTATGTATCTAATAGTAGCTGTTCTTGGTGGTGTCAGTGTAGTAAATGATCCCGTGGAAATATGAGAAAGTCCGGATCGAATGGTCAGCCTAGGTTCTCGATATTTTAGTATGTGTTTATCTCTGGCACTGTTCTGCCTCGTTATTTATTAAACACTTATACAAAGCTTGTCTGGAACAGATTGTTAGCAGAAATAAGACCACTTATACAAAGGTTGTCTGAAATAGATGTTTTGCAGCAATAAGACCACTTATACAAAAGTTGCCTGGAAAAGATTGTTTGCTGCAATTACACCACTTATACAAAGATTGTTCGGAAGAGATTGTTTGCAGCAATAAGACCACTTAGTCAAAGGTTGTCTGTAAGTGATTGCTTGCAGCAATGAGTTCACTTATACAAAGGTAGTCTGAAAGCGATGTTTTGCAGCAATAAAACCACTTATACAGAGGTTGTCTGAAAGAGGTTGAGTGCAGCAATAAGACCACTTATATAAAGGTTGTTCGGAAGAGATTGTTTGCAGCAATAAGACCACTTATACAATGGTTGCCTGGAAGAGGTTGTTTGCAACTCCCAGCTTTAGTTTTAAAGTTTTTGTTTTTCCTGTATGTGTTCCTGTCTATTTATCTATCTCAAACATTTATGAATCCATGTAAACATAGAAAAAAATCGTTAAAATCGGTCGAACAGTGATGAAATACTTCAGTATTATATTAATATAAAGATTTAGAATAAAAGCGACTATAGAAAGAAGATACATATATATTCACTTCTTCAAATTCTTTATGGCACAATTCACATACAAACATAGAATTTTCCATACATTAATTCCAATCGTAAATCTAAAGCTACGAAGGTTCTTTCGCACCCTGTCCTGAGCCCTCAATAAAATCAGTCGGGAATCTTTTTATTTTCAAACTTTATTATTTTCTAAGTAATCCTACAAATTATAATAAGATTTTGCAATCAATTTTCTTTTAGTGAGAACATGTTCTGCGAGTTTGTTATAGAAACGTATACATATATAAAAGGCAATATAGGTATTTGATACATTCGTCAAGTCTAGACGTGATTTATTAGTGTCTGCACACTAGAGCCCTAAATTCAAATGTTTTCCGGATGAGTAGTGGTGAGTGGCGACGCAATCGATAGCTTTAAATCATCGCCCAATAAAAATGTCAATGGCCTACTGGGAGGCGGCCGACTGTTACACCGATCCGTTGCAATTATAAATTTGAACATTCTAATATCACGTACCTGCTGATCTATTGAGTATATTGAGGGTCTCGTTGGCATAGTGGTGAGAGTACTTGTTTTGCTAGCAGAAGTCGCGTCTTCGATCACCGGTAGTAAATTGAATTTTCTAATTCTGCACTGGCTAGGTTCCCAACCTACCAGCAAAGGTGCTGTGTAGAAACCATAAGAGGCACACTGCTTCTTACCAAATTAGTTCGTTTAAGTCTTAGACTGTATCATCACTTATTAACAGATCCAGTTGAAACTTAAACCTGTAAACAATAAAAAAGTGTGTGCGTACAAAGTACACATGTCAGAAGTGAAACTTCTTTGGCAAACTAACTTTTTATTCTTGTTTATATTTATACAAACCTAAAACTTTTTATTTTCGACACTTATAGTTTTCGTAGAGAGAATTCTTAGGTATGCAATGAATTTAGCAGTTATTAAAATGTTAAAAGTATTAGTAAAGATAATTTATTGAAATCTCAAATGGCGAATTGTAAATAAAAATGCCAAGAGTCTTTTGTCAATATTAGAAATTATTATTTAAATTTTGTATGAAATATTTTATATTTTATGTAAAATTGTATATTAAATTATTAAGTGATGAGTGTCAAATGTCACATGTTATTTATAAATATTAAAACTACCTGACCTTCAAACGTATTAGCATAAAAAACTCTGCACGTGTTCGTGACGCTTATCACACGTTTCATCCGTAAAAATGTTACCCTCATGCGCCAAAAGAAGTTTCACTTCAAAAATTATACACTCTTGGGTGTCCTTTTATACCATCATCATTACAATATACATTTTTATTTATTTTATTTAAATTAGAGCAATTCATTCTCTCCCACGTTTCTTTATTGTCTAAGTAACCTTTCTTTTCCGTAAAAGATTCAAATTCATTAAGCGATATCTCTAGGACTACTTCTAGGGGTTTGTTACTAAAATTTAAAACGATTTCATTTTTAATTCTTATTTTGAAGTATAGAGCTACGCTGCTCGAAAGCGAGTTGCCAGGCAACACAAACACACACATGCACACAGAATTGCTTGCGGAATAAGCAGGTTTCCTCATGATGTTTTACTTCACGAAAGAAATGGTTTCAATATTTTTTTCAAAATTCGCCTCCTTTTGGGTAAGAATGAGGGCATCGCATAACAGCATACTTAAAACGGTTTCCGTGGGGATGTCTAGCCCTATATTTACATATTGGCTGTCAGTGTATCGTTTATGTATGTTTAGTAAACATTTATCCTCATGCGCCTAAATAAGTTTCACTTCAATAAATATAATCTAATATTGAAAAAAACTGCCTGTGAATATGAAATATGCGAATCTAATATGAGGGTCGGTGTAAAAGAGGACGGACGCATGCGCTGTAAACTCATATCGGATAATAATTGATATAAATCCGTTCAAACTCCCAGTAGACTTGATAATGCTTTCTACAATATCTTTTCTACACCTTGTTCTTGGAACTTAGAAATATAAATTTCAAAACCTTTATTAATCAGAAAAATTGTTTAGACTTTTTCAGATAATAACGAAATGGGATCTAGAGATGTATTCTGTTTAGATTTTGCCTTGATCTTAAGTTTAGAAAAAAAAGAGCTATAGGAAGCGATTCGAAATTCAAAATGGCAGCGTTTCCGTTATATTCAGGAGCTGCGTCGGTGTTGCGCCAAAAAATAAATATTTTGCATCGTCAATAACATTTCGCTCTCTCATCCGCGCGCATGCGTACTAACAATCCATCGTTTCCCCTGTCAGAAATATGCAAATTAATCTATAAAAAAGCAATTTAGGCAATCCACTACAACATCTCTAGTTTGTGATATAAATCTAGTTGAGATAATGATGTTATTGTTAACTCTAAAGCGGTTAAATGGGTTGTAGTAGTGGAATTTTGGTTGTCGTTTCGTCCCTGTCTGCATCTACGGCGCATGCCCGGTTGTAATGTTTATATTATTTGTATTTGAGCTGTGTATCACGTAAACTATAACTACCACAGCCATAGCGCCAATACTGAGGGCCAGTGCCCGCCCCTCCCCGCTTCGGTAGTTAAATATTTCTTGCTTATTTCGACCTAGCATTGTTGTTGCCGCCGCGTCGACGACTGTTGTGTATTGTTTAGACGCGCGTTAACCAAGCAAATATATATTTTTTATAACACAACCGAGGCACACGTCGACATTTTATTTAAAAAGTGTACGAACAGGTTTTATATTATATTTCGTACTGTATGCACTTTGTGCAGTGTAAATAATTTGCATCGGGAACTGCATTCGGTACTTATGAGTGGTAGATTACGTCGCTGTTTAGTGTATAATTTTTTTTACGTGTCATATAAGTAATCTGTTTTAGTTGTTTGACAGTTTTAATTGAGCCGACCTCGTCGTGAGTGATTTTTGCGTATTGGTTTTTTTTTCTTAAAGTTATCTTATCACGTCAATGCCGTTCGATATGAATTTTATGAATGTTATTATTTCGTGAT
Organism: Elymnias hypermnestra; assembly: GCA_015832385.1. NCBI lineage: Eukaryota > Metazoa > Arthropoda > Insecta > Lepidoptera > Nymphalidae > Elymnias > Elymnias hypermnestra. Next base: position 4,548,746 of record JACTOM010000056.1, on the reverse strand, counting down.
TTATTTTGCAAACGATTTGATTTTATCTGTATGTGCTGTGTATCAACGCTTCGTAAGTAGACAACATATTCGTTTATAAATTTCGAAATTATTTCCGCAATCGTTTTGATTATAACTAATTTCAACAATAACAAAATCGTGAATATCTTTTAATTTTTTATATAATAAACTTCAGCAAAGAGTTTGTATATTTCTATCATGTTTTTACAATTCGAATGAATTTGAATTTAAAAAAAGAGCTGTAACATTTCCTAGTTCGCGTAAAAAGTTTGAATTTCGAACGCGGAACTTATAAGCACGTGGTCTGTCGCTCATATGTTCCGCGGGAACCAATCACGTCATCGCTTATAAGCGGGCGGCCAATAGCAGACGACCGCTTTACAGCGCTGTTTTTGACAGCTGATAAGAGACCACGATTTCCCGCGCGAGTTTACGTTTCGTTTCACCATTTTTCAAGATCTATTATTGAATACTTTGAATTCCTAATCATTTATTAAATTATTAAAATTATTCTCTACGTAATTATATTTTAATAAATATATTTTAGTGATGTTTATTTTTAATGAAATATATTTTTAAGCTGTATAAGGTGGACAGAGAATTTAAAGAAAATATTTAATGTCAAATTTTATTTGCCACAAATCCGCATGGCGAATTTAAATATGAAACATGCAAATAATATTCAATAGATTTGCTCAAAGTAGCGCTGTTTCAACGTTGTTGAGTTTATTCATTATGAATTTAACTAGTACATATTTAAAATAAGATATTGTACAAATTAATATCTCGAGTTACATTTTTTTATATCTTTATAAATGTATCCAAAAAGATACCGCATTGTAAAAATACACCTTTGAAGTATTCGTAAATATTATTTCTATATTGCAATTTTTATTGAAATTGATTGATATGTTGCTATATATATGCTCACGCCTTATGTACGTAAAGAAAGGTATGAAGACTTATCTAGACATAAATTACTTTCATTAACGCTACTGATTACATTTACTTATCCATAAAATTTAATCCAAAAAATTATTTTTGTACATAAATATCTTTTAATGTTAATAAATTTAAAAACATTATAAAAGAATAGCTAATTGAACAATCGTAATATAATTTAAAGGATTTCTTGAGACTGAAAGGGGTTTAAATACAATATGATACAATAAATCATAATACCATCCACCTACACATAATTTTAAGAAATATGTTAAAAAACGTCCTATTACAAAAGTCATGTTATATTGTTGTTTGGACTTGATTCCAGTTGCACATGAAAGCTAATCACATTGTAACCTACAAAAACCATATTAAAAAGAGTCACCGCTCAGTTTCTTGCTGGTTTCCTCCCTTCTTCAGATTTGTTACCAACGAACAGACTACTGACGATTCAAAACTGCTTTTTACCCATATTTGAATATAGAATTATTTGACTTTGACATATATGAAAAAAATTGAACTGACGATTCAAAAGGGCTGTAAAAGCCTACTTGAATAATGAATACTTGAATTAGAATTAGAATTTGTGCTATAAATATACATAACGCATACAGTTTCAATCGCTTTGAGTGGGGTCTCATTATGTTATTGTCCCATTTTTCTCGGTCTTTCTCATTAAATTATTTATCATTATAATCTCATTAAATTATGTCTTTAAATAATTAGATTTTTATAAATGGTTATACCGTGTTAGTTGAGCGTATACATAAAATGCTTGAGCTTGATGTGCAATGCTTCTATACAGCTGTATTAACGGATACATAACAGGGTGACAATTATATTTTTTGTCCATTAAATCTTAAAAATATGAGTTTAACCAGGCAATGATGAGGGAGAGAGAATGCACTTTATTGTACCCCACAAATATAAACATAAAGTTAATTATGGGGTACAAGTAGGCGGTCTTGTCGCTAAGTAGCGATTTTTGCCAGGCAACCTTAGGGTCAGGAAAATTTTGTTACGAAAAAGGGTAGATGGTGTCTGAAATGTACAAAAATACATAATAAATTCCACTACAAAGGAATCGTCAAGAAACTCAGCGTTTACTCCTTTAAATATAGTTTTGTAGGTTACATTGTGTATAGTATTTTGCTTGTGTGCAACTGGAGTCCAACATTTTTATTGCTTAAATAATCTTCAACGACCTATAGTTCTCGATCCCGTGTGAATATGTGAAAAACCCTACTCAGTATCATCTACATTGCGTTAAGAATCAGTTTGATATATTAAAGTATAACTTAGTATTAAAAATTCTACCTCTTTTTTTCAAAATCTTTCTCAGTCCAAGCTGCTTTTCTTTGGAACTCATTGCCTATCAATATGAAATATGTTAAGTCCCACAATATATTTAAAAAGATGGTAAAAGAATACCTTATGTCCAAGAAAATTGATTAAGTGATGCTGTTTTTTATTGAGTGTTATTAATATTATTTGTAAATAGATTTAGTACTTCCTTCTCTGCTTCTTTTGTATGTCTTTTTAAGCATTTTTCGTTGCCTGGAAGAGATCGCTATATAAGCGATAAGGCTTAGACAGTATTGTATATTTGAAGTTAACCGCGAATAGGTTTGAAAGTTCCGTTAAAGTGACTGAGATTTTTAGTCTAAAGCAATCTTTACATTATTACCTTTAAGGGGGAAACCTTTTTAGGGCACAACGGTGGGATGGTCACAGTCTATAACAGACGTAGTTGAAAACATTAATTGTATTTTATATATACGTAACACAGCATCGTAGCATGTTCGGCTACAGATATGAAGCTAAGTTTTCTATTAAGATCTTCTCAATATTTGCCCAAAGTCGGGAAGTTGGTGGCATGCTCCACCCCCATGGCTAAAAGAGTACGTTAAGCCATCGGTCCTGCGCCTGATCTCTCTCGGTCGTGTCGGATTCCCGTCACATCGGACTATGAGAGTGAAAAAATAGAGTGCACTTATCTAATACGCTCTAAAAAGCCTCTCTCCAATGAGTAAAAAGGATTGCCCAGCAGTGGGACGATAATAGGCTGCTTGAATTTAAAAATTAATAGAAAAGGAAAAAATAGACGGCCCCGCTGATACAATGGTGTAAATATTCGCATACTCAAGAGAGGTTCATTTTTTATTGCTGACATGTTATTACTTGAGTGTGATCACACCTGATGGTAAGTGATGATAATTTAAGATGGAAGCGCGTTAATTTGGCAAGAGGCAATTTATCTCGTATGGATTCTACATAGTGTCGTACCGGAATACATATTTCTTTGCTAGGCTTCGTTGCTGGTAGGGTCAGACTAATTATAAAATGCAATTTCTTAAAATCACCCTACCGGGAATCGATCCCAGGACCTCTGCTAGCAAAGCGAGTGCCCGCACCACTGCACCAGCGAGGCTGTTTTATTCCCATTATGCTTCGGCCGTGGTTATATAAATCGTATGGGAAGATTAATACGAAACGATAATGCAACTCGAAATTATCACGATAATAAGACCCGAAAATAAACTTCTCAATTATAGTCTAACCTTTAAAATTATAGTTAAAGCATATATTTATTTCTGACATTGTTTTGCCCCATTAATTTAATAAATAAGCATCTACTTTTACTAAAAGTAGCCTGGAAGTGATTACTTCCAGCAATAAGACCGCCTCTGCACGCTCCTATCATTAGTTTTGTATTTTTTGTATGTATTTTGTACAATAATGTGTTTCTATCTTTCCTAAACCCTTAATTCGACTGAGTTTTTTGTAGCAAAAAAACTGATTAAGACGAAAACTGACATTTTGAGTGTTGCCATTATTCAAAATATATTTTCTACTAAATCTTTTATGTGTTACCACATTGAAGTTAATATCACACGTATTTTTCTATAAAGATTTTTTTAAATTAGCTAAAGTTCTTCACACTGGATACTTTCGACTTACTTAAGTGCATGAATATAACGAACTTGATTTAACGAATTTATCGAAATACCTTACCTCGTAAAAGCTAATACGAAATATAGACTAAAAATTCTATTATCCTATATTTACCGATATTTTTATTTCTTTAAATATCCAATATTATTCCCAATTCATTCATACATCGATAGATACAAGCATGTTAAATTCTTCGTAATATATTCATTATTGTTTGATAGTAAAGAGTTTTGGTTAGCTTGCTAAAACGAATCATATCCAACGTAACCTTAATATAACAAATTGCTTATTATAACGATATTTTCTTGTATCTTCCTTGTGATTTTCCAACCTAACAACAAAGACATGCTGTGATTTTATAACAAACATCGTCGTATAGTTAATTGATCCGAAACGATAGAGCATCACGAAAATAACGCCTGAAAAAATAAACTTCCGAAACCGTAACCAATTATATACGAAAACTGAATGTAATACCAAAAATTCTGTGCCACAAAGTAAAAACTGGTGTAATAAATTACGCCTGAAAACCTACCCCCTGAAAAGCGCCGCACCACCCCCTTTAAAGCGGCGTTATAAAGGAGACGGAAGGCGGCGCTCAAAAGCGACACGCCCAGCCGCTGAAAATAGACGCCTCCAACATGAAAATTATTAATGAAATGTATAGAATTTTTGCTCGCTATACAGAGTAATATTAACCTTATTGTCTTTTAAACAAGCTGCGCCAACCGGCGTTGCTTCATTTAGAATATCCGCTCATATATCTTAATGATTATAACACGTATTTGAGACTTCTTCCATTTGTGAAAATCGTAATATAAAAAAGGAACTAATAAAAAAAGTATGTGCGTGCAAAGTACACATGTTAGAAGTGAAACTTCTTTGGCAAACTAATTTTTAAGTCTTGTTTTTATTAATTGTAAATAAAAATGACACGTGTTTTTCGTCAAAATTACAAATTATTAATTTATTTTTTTAATGTTTTATGAAAAAATGATATAATAAACGATTATATGAAGAGTGGCAAAATTAAAATGCCACATGTTATTTGTAAATATTAAAACTACCTAACTTTCAAACGAATTAGCATAAACTTCAAACGCTGCATATCTTCGTGACGCTAATCACGGGTTTCATCCTTAAAAAATTTACTAAAGTAAACGTTAAAAAATTTGCGTCTGAAGAAGTTTCACTTACATACGCATACTTATGCACACACACACACACACCAATGCATACACAAAAAACTTGTTTGCATCTTTTTTTAAGTTAGTTTTGCTCTGTTATTTTTATTTATATAGACGTAATCTGTCATGTCCTTAATTTTTAAGCACAAATTAAGTGTACATGGCAAAATTGTATGCTGTTTCATAACAAGCAATGCCCCGCGGTTTCACCCGCGTAGATATTGATCTCGTGGCAGTAGAGTCTACTAAGTCGGTATTATGGTTTTATTTGTTTTGGTTAGTTTGGTTTGGTTTGTTTGTATTAACATAATGACCGTTCACTGCGTATATATATTAGAAAACTTGTTGTATGTACATAAAAACATTGCCTCTTTTAATAAAAATGGTGAATTTACATCATATAACTTACGAAACCAAAACAAACTTATTATAAATTCTAGTAGGCTACATNCGGGGCGCGAAGGAACCCTCGTAACTTTAGATTTTAAGCCGATTTTGAGTTCCATCATCAGACGTATATTAGAATCAGAGTGTGGAAAAAAAATATAATTTGACGATTCAAAAGTGCTGTAATATGCCTGCCTAGTTGAATAAAAAGATATTTTTGATTGATTTGATTGATATTATTGTCGGCACTTTTATTAACTTTTAAAATGTAAAAAAGTAGTTGGACATATGGTATCGCGGACCTTTTTATTGATATTAATACGTTCTATAATATTGTAGAATATTTTTTGTTGATCCATCAAAAGTTTTTCTGAGAAATTAATATGGCCTATGTCGCTCAGTGAAAATGCAGCTAACATTCCAATCCAGTAGTTTTTGTGTGAAACCGTTACACATACATCCATTCTTACATACTAAAACACAAATGTTTCCTCTTTACAATATTAGTTTAGATAAGGTTTTGAAAATGACTAGCTATTCCGCGTAACTTCGTCTGTGTACACATAAACGTGGTACTTAAAGCGTGGCCAAAATTTATTTGACGCTTTAATAATTTACACATACTTAATGAACTCTTGGTTTAAAAAAATGCATTTTTTAAAAATTATATATTCAAATGAAGCCTACTCCATGTCCTAAGTCCAATACAATCCAGTACAATACAAAGAAAAACGGCTTTGTAGTTTCGGAGATTATCGCGTTCAAGCAATGTGATAGGCAAATTTTATAATGACAAGTAATAGAAACTTGTACTTAAATTGTTATTTATCGTTTATATTATCATAAAACCAATGCAGTTTAATTATAAATATCGTATCAATTTTAAAGTTGCATTTCTATATCGTAAACATTGAACAGCGACGTAATATCTAAACATCCATCTTTCAGAATCATAATATATTTATTATGACGACAATATAATAACAATAAATTAATAATATGGGAATAAACACTGCAAATACAATAATAAACATAGACACGCCGTTTGACATGACTTATATATCTTAATGCAGTAAGATTTATAACTAACAAACAAGTGAACCGTGTTTAATAAGTGACTTAATAACTTTGGAAGATTACAAGATGCTGTATGCAGTGAGACAGGTAAGTTATTACAATAAATATTTAAATTATTATACTCTCTATTATTGCCTTATTGGTTTAGTCGTGAACATGTTCGGCGACAGACATGAGGAACTGGATTAGAGTCCCGAATATTTTCTGTTGAGAAATTCTCTGTATTTGGTCAAAGTTCTGCTCCTGATCTCTCTCCGGTCGTGTCGGATTCCCGTCCCATCTGACTATGACAGTGAAGGAACAGAGAGTGCACTTGTGTACTATGCCTGCCAATCCGCAGTGGAGCAGTGTGGTAGGTCTATGGTCTAAAAACCCTCGCTCCTCGGAGTGAGGAGACCTATGCCCAGTGGGACGTTAATAGGCTACTACTTACTTGTACTTTTTTTACTCTCCATTATTGCCTTATTGGTTTAGTGGTCAACATTTTCGGCTACAGACATGAGGTCTTGGATTAGAGTCCTGAATCGGACGAATTCAAAAATCGATATTGAGTTTTCTGTTAAGATTTTCTCAACATTTGCCCGAAGTTGGGAAGTTGGCGGTTCGCTCCACACCCGTGCCTAGGAGAGCACGTTAAGCCGTCGGTCCTGCGCCTGATCTCTCTCCGGTCGTGTCGGATTTCCGTCACACCGGACTATGAGAGTGAAGGAATAGAGAGTGCACTTGTGTACTATGCCTGCCAATCCGCAGTGGAGCAGCGTGGTGGGTCTATGCTCTAAAAACCCTCACTCCTTGGAGTGAGGAGGCCTTTGCCCAGCAGTAGGACGTTAATGGACTGCAACTTACTTATTATACCCCTACGTATAAAAAGTCAAATACAAAATCCTAATATGATGACAGTGTTTCAAAGATAAATTATTTATAACTGTACTAGCATTTGTAATAACTATATGTTTTTTTAAGCATCATCATGTATTTATAGCTGTTTGACTAACAATATTTGTATATTTTATGATGTTTCTAGTATACAGTAAAGTATTTTGAAGTGAAACTTTTTTGATGAAACGCGTTTTGATTAGCGTCACGAAGATGTGCAGAGTTTTTTTATGCTAATTCATTTGAAGATTAGGTACTTTTAATATGCACAAATAAAATGTGGCATTTTAATTTGCCACTCGTCATATAATAATTTAATATATACTGATAATATTTTTCATAAAATATAAAATCGAAATACTTCATTTCTAAATTTTAAATTCAAAAACAAGATTTAATTAATAATTTCTAATATTGAAAAAAAAACACGTGTCATTTTTATTTACAATTCGTCATTTGAGATTTCAATAAATTATTTGTATTAATTTTCGACACTTTTGATATTTTAATGACAATTACATTTCCAACATATCTTCCTTTTTCCCTTCCTCTAAATCTCGGAAATCTAAAGTTTTAGATTTGTATAAATATAAACAAGACTTAAGAATTAGTTTGCCAAAGAAGTTTCACTTCTGACATGTTTACTTTGTACTCACATACTTTTATTTTGACACCACGTCTGTTAGGCTACCTAGAAACTTTATTTTTATTAAGCAAATGACTAACACAGGCTTATACAGGCATCGTTTACGATGTAACAACATACGTGTTATGGTTCTGGCGGTCATGCAGTTGTTTTTCGTTTAAAAAAAAAAACAAAACATTGAAACACGATAACTAAACGCATTAGTCATTTTTTTCAATACCCCATGTATTTACTGACACATGATTTTAAATTGTAAACATGACAAGGTGTTTTTTAAGATCACCTTAATAGACTAAATGCGTGAAATCTACTTTGTTTTCTTGAATTTTCCGGTTTCAATGGAACGAACCAAGCTTTTATTTCAAGGATTTTGTGTGGAGTTTCCTTATTTTCGGTGAATATATATAATACTGGGAGTAATTATGGGATATTTGTAGCCTGCCTATCTGCAGTATAAAGTGGCGGGTATATGTCCTAAAACCTTCTTTCCTACGAGTGATGAGGCCGATGCTCAGCCGTAGGACGCTTATAGACTGTTACTTACCTTAAATTTACCTTTAACTATAGAAAAAATCTCCTACTGACCTCTAAATGTCCTTAGGGAACACATAAAGTTTAAAGCAGGTTGGGGATATGAAAAAATCATGGAACAAGACACAGCGTAGACAAATTCTGTTCCTGATAGCTCCGATTGATACAAACTGCGGTTCTGTCGTGACCACGTTCCATGTAACAAAGTCGAAATATCGACAAAATATTACATATTTCCTTCGTTGTATGTTACCGTAACAGCCTTATTGGTCTAGTGGTTAACGTGTTCGGCCACAGGCATGAGGTCCTGGATTCGAATCCCGGGTCGGGCCAATTCAGAAATGGATAAGGAGTCTTCTATTAAGATTTTTTCAATATATGCCCAAAGTTGGGAAGTTGGGGTGTGCTCCTTTTTTATTGCTGGGAAATGCTTTTATGCAAACTAGTCGGGAGTGTGAGACTCACTGTGAAGCAGAATATCCACTTATACCCAGCGGACCCTCGTCATCCTAAAGTGGGGCAGCAGCTGTTCGTTTGCGAGGTACAAGGCTGTGGGAGGAGGCGCGCATAGCTGCGCCTTTCTGCGACGGATAACAGGGTCAGGTGCCAACTCCCGCTTCCTCTCACGAGCCTCCCTTAGCGAAATAACGATCTCGCAAAAGGAGGCTACGGCCCTCCACCCTGCTTCGCTGGCGACCATTGCACTTCTTATGCTAGCCAACGAGAGGTCAATTCCAATCAGTGACACCAGGAGAATCCGCTGCCACCCTCGTGCCTCGGAAAGTACGTTAAGCCATCGCTCCTGCCGTCACATGGGAGTATGAGAGTGAAGGAATAGAGAGTGCACTAATATACTACAGCTGTTAACACGCAGTGGGGGGTCTATGCCTTAAAAACCCTCTCTCCAAAGAGTGAATTGGCCTGTGCCCAATAGTGTGACGCTAATGCCACGCTACCATAAATACATTTCAATGATTATCTGACAGTTTGAGTGCTTGACTGTGATCACAACTGATGATTAGTGATGATAGAATCTAAAATGGAAGCGCGCTAATCTGGTAATGTGCAATTTACCTCTTATGGTGTCTACACAGCACTGTACCGGAATACAAATCTCTTTGCATGGCGGTACGACTTTGCTCGTAGGGTGGTAACTAGTCCAGATTCAGATAAGTTAGAAAATGTGATTTCCTAAATTCGTCCTATCGGAGATGGAACCCAGTTTCTGCTAGCAAAGTACTTGCACCACTGCTCCAACAAGGCCATCGAAACGTTTTCGTGTTTTCAAGATTTAATTTGTTAAAAAGTCATTTTGATATATTGTCAATGCCTTAATTGTAGAACTAAGTTGTCTGAATTCATCTCACAGTAAAAGGCGATGTTTGGGCTAACATCACGTATGTATATAATATTTTTTACGTGACAACATATTGTATGTCATTCTTGGAAGAATTATTAGTTATTGATTAATATATTGCTTATTTTGCGGAAGGCTTTAAATAAATGCAATCTGTGAATTATTCTTGAAATTTCAGCTACTTATCAAAGCATACGCATGTTTAATAAGACACCGCAATCAGTTTTGGATTCTCATCTAAATATTTTAAGAAAGAAGTCAAAAACATACTTTTATAAAAGGTGTATTATAATGTTGAAGATTATTGAAGCGATAGATATGTTTGGACTTCATTCCAGGTGTACCTTCAAGACTATATTTGAAAGAGTAAGCGTTGAGTTTCTTGCCGTTTTCTTCTCAGCGGAATTAACTTACAAAACCGGTGATAGATTTGTTACCAACGGCCAGACTACTGCCGATTTAAAAAATGTTTTTTATATCGCGATTTTATATTGAAAGATGTAGTTAAAAAGGCTTCATAAAAGGAAAGTGACTATTAAACACAATATTTATGATTATAGGACATGCACTGATTACGTTTCGCAGTTATACGCATAGAATTTCTCGTTTCTTTAGAATTATTTTTCAAATAAGTAGCCAATATTATAAAAGAGAGTCTCTAAATTTGTTTATACCCGGTATTAATTGTTATTAAATGTTACTATATGGAAAAAAATTGTTGCTTGTTTGAAAGTTATTTGTTAACATGTTTTTTAATATTCTCTATACTTTATTGAATAAAACCGTTATGTTTTATTGCAAATGAGCTTGTATGTTACTTCGGCAGTACATAAAGAAATCCTTCACTATTTTACGATAAAATTTCTTCTATTATTTTCCCATTTCAATAAGTAAATATCATTTGAACTCTGTCCTTAATTAAAATCTAATGTTTTGAACGCAGAGCCTTTTCATGTATGTCTAAAGAATATAAAGACATTTCTCATCATTCAATGACTTAACTTTTTAAATATTTTAATAACTTAATGATAAAATAACAAATGAACCCACTATCCTAAAATTAAAACCCTATGTTTTAAACGCATAGTTATTTCGTCGATCACAGTTTGCTTGTCACGTAACAGAAATTGTTTGCGTACGTGACATTAACGTAAATACAGCGTAAGGGATTTATTGTTTATTAATTGTTTAAATAAAACGTGCGATTTGTATCGATACCTTATCAAATGCTACTGTTGACTCATCGGGGCCCGCGGATATGTTTGTCTAAACTAATATTATAAGTTGGAAACATTTGTGTTTTAGTATGTTTGTAATGTTGTGCGAACAAAAACAACTGGTCCGATTTAAAAAACTCTTTCACCATTAGAAAGCTGCTTTTTCACTGAATGACATAGGCTATATTACTTTCTCAAAAACATATGGATCTCTAAGTAAAATGTATTAATTTAACCCAAGTTGTTAAACAAAAAATTGTTAGCGCGTGCGCTGCGAAAACTATTGAAGATAGAACAGAAAAATAAAGTCTAAGTCAAAGTCAAAATATCTTTATTCAAGTAGGCCAAAAGACTGCACTTTTGAATCGTCAAATATCGTTTTTTCTATGTATTATTTAAATGAATGACTGATGATAACATTAAAGAACGGTTTACAATCTAAAGTTACGAGGATTACTACGCGTCCTGATCTGAGAAGAGCCCACAACAAACTCAGTCGGTTTTTTATGTCATTATCATTACAATATATATTTTAAATTTATTCTATATCTATATACTTATAAAGCAATTCATTCACTCTCACGCTTTTTTGTCTTCTAAGTATTCTTTCAAATTACAGAATGATTTCTCAATTAGTTGTCTTTTAATAAAAGATTTAAATTTATTAAGAGACATCTTTGTAACTTCTTCTGGGAGCTTGTTGTAGCAACGTTATTACATGTTCAACTACTGCCACTATAACGACTTTTTTTACATTTTTAAACATAATAAAAGTGACGACAATAATCAAACCATATTATTTATACCTCTGTATTAAACCGTATACTATTAAATTTATTAATGACCGTTTCAATAGTTGTAAAATACTTTTTAAAAGATTAAAATCGGACATTCCATTCAAAAGATATAACGAATCATCAAATCAAATATGTCAATCTAAAGTAAATATTGTATCCCGCGTCTAGATCTAGAATGTCAAAAGTTGTGTATGCCTGCAAATCCACAGTGGAGCAGCGTGGTGGGTCAATGCTCTAAAAACTCTCACTCCTCGGAGTGAGGAGGCCTGTGCCCAGCTGTGGGACGTTAATGGGCTGCTACTTACTTTCTTCTAATATTATAGAAGCAAGTTTTGCGCATTTTAAATTTGTGCTTTTACTTTTAACAATTTAAAATCAAGCTAAAATTACTGGACTGCTTTAAAAAAATCTTTCAATACCTGAAAAGTATTTTTAAATTTGCTAATGTCGGACATTCTATGTAAATGATGTTACGAATTTAAAAATGTATTAGATATACATTCGTTGTAAAGTAAAATCTGTATATTGATTAGATTATGAATGGAAGTCATTAAAAGCTAATTGAAATAAAACTTTTATTTTTTTTTGTTGTTTCCTTGGCCTTATCCCACAAGGTGGGGTCGGCACAGCATGTTTCCTTTCGCCACTTCACTCTATCCGCTGTCATTTCTACATTCACACCCTTAATACACATATCCTCTTTCACACAATTCATCCACACTTTTTTTGGTCGCCCTCTCCCGGCCCTGCCGCTTACCATCATATTTAGAACCCTCTTACATACATGGCTATCCTCCCTTCTCATTACATGTCCATACCAGGCTAACCTTCCACTCCTTAACTTCTCGGTCACTGGTGCTACTTTCACACTTCCTCTAATATACTCATTCTTAATCTTATCCAATTTTGTCACTCCATACATCCATCTCAACATTCGCCTCTCCGCTGCATGCAATTTCCTTTCATTCTCCCCTTTGGTGGCCCAGCACTCTGATCCATACAGGATGGACAGGTCTTACGATCGTCTTATAAATCTTCCCCTTTAGTTTAAGGGGCATTGAAATAAAACTTTTATGTTAACGAAAATAAATCTATAGGCCGACTTAGCAGACTTTGAACTGTTACGAGATTTCTGGCTACGCGGGCAAAACCTCGGGGCGTTGCTAGTTTGTTATCAAATAGCGTACAATTTTGCCATAATTTACACTTATTTTTACGCTTAAATTAAGGACATGAGATATATTAGTTAGATAAATAGTGTAGTATAAGTAAGTGTGTATCTTATATTCTGGCAGAAAGTAATTCAAATGTAAGTGATACAAAACTAACGAAAATCAATCTATAGTCCGGCTTACTAGACTTTCCACTGCCAAGAAATCAGTATCTACGCGGGTGTAACAGCGGGGCATTGCTAGTTTCTCAAATAATAGTCCGTGGAACATATGATTAGTAACAAGTCATGAAGGCTTAGTGGTTAAAGTCGGGTGAATATTTGATTATATTTTCTTTATTTTAAATCAATGTAGTTTCCATTTTCCATTCCAGTCCATTCCATATTTCCAAAAAACAACGAAGCATTACGCCTGAATGGGTAATTACAATCATTATCGAGTATAAACTACAAAAGTAAGAAAGTAGCAGCCCATTAACGTCCCACTGCTGGGCATAGGCCTCCTCACACATACGAGAGAGGGTTATTAGAGCATAGACCCATCACGCTGCTCCACTGCGGTTTGGGAAGCATAGTACACAAGTGCACTCTCTATTCCTTCACTCTCATAGGCCGATGTGACGGAAATCCGACACGATCGGAGAGATCAGGCGCAGGACCGACGCCTTAATGTGCTCTCCGAGGCACGAGGGTGGATCACACCGCCAATTTCCTAACTTTGGGCACATATTGAGAAAATCTTAATAGAAAACTCCTTATCCATTTCTGAATTGAATTGTAACCGAACATGGTAACCACTAGACCAAAGAGGCAGTATACGCTATGCTCTACTTTAAACATTAAAATGCATGCTTTGTTTGAAAGTGTATTTTAAGCTATAATTCGATTCCTAGAATTAGTTCAAGGACTGCTTATATGTAACATATGTGTGTATTGTTAAAATTTTCATTGTCAACTCATTTCCCAAGGGCGTAGTCCCACTTTTAATGAACCTGCGCTTACTAAAGGGCCCTAAGTAATGATAGCATAGGGCTATGGTTGGCTTTCAATAAAATACTAAGATTTCATAGAAATGCAGATGTAAATACAAAACACGAAATAAAAGAAACTTGTAATACCATATTAGAGTGAAGGTGGTCATTTGTCGGGTTGAGCATATGCATTTTTAATAAGATACCTGATTCATTTCTAAATTTATCTCCAAAGAGTTTTAAGAAATATGTTAAAAACGTCCTATTACAAAAAGCATATCATAATGTCGAAGATTATTTAAGTGACAAAGATGTTTGGACTTGATTGCAGTTGCACATGAAATCTAAACACATTGTAACGTACAAAAACTATGTATAAAGGAGTGACCGTTGAGTTTCTTGCCGGTTTCTTCTCAGCGGAATCAACTTTTTGATCCGGTTGCAAATTTATTACCAACGGATAGAGTACTGATGATTCAAAAGTGCTTTTTGAGCCTAGTTGAAAAAGAATATATTGATTTTGATTTTGAAAATATATGTAGCAATGACATCATCAATTAAACAAATTGACTGGTGAAAGTTAGTTGATGAATAACAAACCTTTCAACCCTAGCGTTGAATGAGAAAAACTAGTTAATATGTTATTGTAGTGACCAGTCGTAGATATAAACATATTTGCACTATGAGCTCAGCGGAGAGGTGTTTTGATGGCCTGTGTAAACACAGCCACCAGCAAGTGTTCAATGTAAACTATTATGTGTTACTAGTTTTTTTTATAACAACCGCTTTTAAAATTGTATTTGCTATACCATAGACTAATACTTAATATATATTTGGATAGAGTAAATATATTATGATAATATTTCTGAGTGTCGTGATCTTCCACTCATGTTCATAGGTAAAAATGTAAATAAAACTCAGTCATACATTGATCTGCTAGCTGATGAGCGCAAATTCGTCTGTATTAGATGAGAGATAGAGTAAACAAATTTGATTACGATACAACAGATCAAACGGGGAGTTAAAAATTCATAAAATGTCGCGGACTTTCTTTAGGACTTTTAAGATTAATAAATCCATCCTATACACTTTTCTTTACGCTAGGAAATGAATTTACGCACCCCAACCGAACAGTTATCGGTTTGGAGTATGAGATTCAATAGACACGAACCAGAATACCCACTAAAATCCAGCGAAGCCCTCTTGATCTTTTAGTGAGGAACCAGAGGTTCACGCTCTACCTTCTACTCTGGCACCCCGGATTCATTTGCCTTCACAAAAGCTTTAAATTAAGGTCTTCCAGGCCTACTATATCGACGAGAAGAAGTATTCCCGGCATCATACTTGTTGGGTAACTTGCAAAGCAATGCAACGTACAGTCGCGAAAAAAAACATGAAGGGCCGTTCAAGTATTACTTAAGCACTATGGNTAATCTCTTACCTGAAAAGATTTTCTTATTTTTAAAATTATAATTATAATATAAAAAAATACATGTATAATTGAAAAATAGAGAAAAAAAGAGAGATTGTAGATTATGTTATATGATATTAATAATTGTGTATCTGTTGTTCTCAGGGTCCTGAGTCGGCACTGAATTCTACCCCGGGTGGGGCAGCGAAGCCGCCGCCTCTCAACTCATTCGAACTGGACCGCTGTTTGGACAGGTACGTTTTTATATATCTTCATACCAGTTGTTCCCCACGAATATGAGGAAATTCAGATCAAATTATCACTCTAAATCGTTTTTGAATCCATCTGGACACACTTAAAAATGTCTATTTATCTAAACTAATATTATAAAAAGAAACCATTTGTAATTATGTATGTTTATAACGTTTTCCCACAAAAACTACGGGTCCGATTTAAAAAATTTTTTCACCATTAAAAAGCTTCATTTTCATTGAGCGATATAGCTTATATTACTTTCTCGAAAATAAATTGGGATCCCTAAGATAAATGCATTAATGTAACCCAAGGTGTAAAACAATAAATTTGTTATCACGTGCGCTGGGGAAACTATTGATGATAGACCAACAAAACGCTCTACAATATTGTAGAATATATTAATATCTACAAAAAAGTCCACAACACCATATGTCCAACTACTGTAGTTATGCCACTATAACTACTTTTTTACATTTTAAAAGTTAAAAGTGCCGATATTATTCAAACCTGCTATTTAATATATTATTATTAAAGACCGTTTCAATTATTGTAAAATACTTTTAAGCTATTAAAATCGAACATTCCATACAAATGATATAACGAATTTAAAAATGCCAATCTTAGAAGAGAAGTCCCACATAGTAGATTTTCCACTGCCACGACATCATTTACGTGGATGAGACCGCGGGGCATTGCTAGTCACATATATACGTACTTACGCTTACAAAGCTCACAAAATCGCTGGAGTTTTGCCTTAAGCTTAAATCAATCAACAATTAATTATATAAGGTATTAAAAGCAAACTAAGATATGATTGCTTAAGATTAAACCACGGCGTTTTGTTACTAATGATTTTAGGTATTTAACCACACTTTTATATGCAAATATTTACGACACTGTAATATATATGCATTATACCTATAAACCTTCCTATTGTTTCACTTTATCTAATCCCAAAACTGTTACATAGTTCAAAGGTTTAAGGTCTAAGCGAACAGACGGCGAAGCGACTTTATTTTATATTATTTAAAGAACTATATATACTCTTCATTAAAATTTTAGATAGATAGACTGCATACACAATATTAAGACAAGGAAAATTTAGATAGTAGTTTAGGAAACACAGCATGCAAAGGCGGTCTTAGCAATCTCGTAACAGACAACCTTTGGGTAAAGGAAACTGAAGAGACCCAGACTGGCTTATTTCAAGTGGTGACAGACAGGGAACTTAAGTACACTATTTCTAAACGACGTTCAGCTTTGTCGCCAAGAAAAGAAAACCGAAATATGTGAAAAAGGGACATATATATGTCGGAGAATAAGAGAGAACGGAGAAGCATTTTCTTATACTGTGGGCGTTCGTGGGTAATGTTGGTGCAATGAAAAACTTTATTAATTAACTCGAGTTATAATGTTCAATCACTTGATGTTCCCGATAACAATTTACGTAAACTCATTAACAATAATAGTTAGGAACGCGACAGTTTCAATAGTCGACCACTCCGGCCGACCGCCACTCGAGAACTGCCGAGAGACGCGTCGGACTGCCACTTATTGACTCTGCCCCTACGCCGATACACAGATGGCGCCAGCGTTCTACAGACTATAACACATGGACCAGCGATACACACTCTTGCACTCCAACATATATATGTCGGAGAATAAGAGAGAAGGAAGCATAAAGCACAGGGACTTAGGGTTCTCCGCCGACATCGTCATTAATGGCATCTATAATTTTCATACTGTAGGCGTTTGTTGGGTAATGTTGGTGCAATCAAACACTTTAGAACACTTAGATTATAATGTTCAATCACTTAATGTTCCCGATATCAATTTACACAAGCTCATTAATAATAATAGCTAGGAACGCGACAGTTTCAAAAGTTGACCGCTCCGGCGGGCCGTCACCCGAGAACTGGAGAAACGTGCGGCGGATTGTCACTATTGACTCTGCCCCATGCCGATAGACAGATGGCGCCAGCGTTCCACAGACTATTGCACTCCAACACAGCGTTCCACAGACTATTGCACTCCGATATATATATATTTTCACTGTGTTTTAGTGGTATTTGTGAGAGTCCTATGTTTTTTCTAGAGAGGAGACCGGCAGGTGGGGCGCCGAGGCGGCAAGGCGTCGCAGGCGCAGCTCTCCGCCGCGACGCTCTCCGCCGCCCAATAATGAGCCCATTTCACTTACACGAGTACGTATACACAGAGTAAATAAAAACCACTTAATCATATATCATTAATTAGCTGAATCCCGCGACATATTCATTAATTTCTCCAGATTGTTTTACAAATAAGTAACATGCGTAAAATCCGTTCTTAGCTGACCTCTACTCGGCAAAAGTAATATTCCTGCCAAATTTCAAGCCCCTCCGCCTTATGGTACCAGAGATATCGTGATGAGTCAATAGATATCTGGATATCTCTTATATATACTAGCTGAACCCGCGACTTCGTTTGCGTGGTATGTTTTTTTTTGAAGCGTTTTCATTAATTAAGGCAAATTGTTTTACAAATAAAACACAACCGGCACTGCCTTTTGAAGGTGAAATTTTCTAAAATTTACTTTTGGTAGTTTCCATTATGTCAAAAAAAATACTGACCAAATTTTACAGACCATAATAGGTTATAGTTTGTAAATGTGAAATTTGATTTCTTTTTAATATGAAAAATAGAATTTTCTTAATTAACAACTCTGCAACTTCCTTGTGGATGGAATTTCGTAAAATCCGTTCTTAGCTGACTTCTACAATAACTTCGGCAAAAGCAATATTCCTACCAAATTTCAAGTCTGCGCCTTATGGTTCCAGAGATATCTTGATGAGTCAATAGATACCTGGATATCTCTTATATATATATATATATATATATATATATCGATAAGTCTACGAGATCAAATACGGCATATGTTTATGAAATGTTTAGTATAGGTTATAATATAATTGACTTATACAGCAAAAAAGGGTAAAAGTGCGTGCTTACAAAGTACACATGTTAGAAGTGAAACTTAGCAAACAAAATTTTAAGTCTTGTATATATTTATTTCAATATTAAACTTTAGATTTCGAAGACTTAAAAAGAGGTAAAAAGGAAGATATGTTAGGAATTTAATGAATTTAACACATTACAAATAATTTGTTGAAACCTAATAAAAATGTCACGCATTTTTTGTCAATATTAGATATTATTAATTAAGTTTTGTTTTTGAATTTAAATTTTTGAAAACAGAATTTATAAAATATTTTTATATTGTGTACCTAACCTTCAAACGAATTACCATAAAAAACGCTGCACTCCAAATATAAGGGTACGAAGAACACTATAAAAGAATGCGCAATTATTTCTTACTTTTTACAGCACATTGATATATTTGTAAGGCTGTTATGAAGGCGGTTCATTTTTTGTCAAAATTTTTATTTATTTTTTTATTTTTAGTGAATCTGAAGTAAACGTGTTGCAATGCAGCAACAAACGTAAGCTCATTGCTATTTGATTACAGACACTTATATTTTCTGCCAAAAACCGCACCCTTACTGTAAGCCATTGAGGAGATCCATTGATCTTCATATTTAACTACGACTAGCACTTGACCATACCGAAGTTACGGTAGGAAACTCAAGTATCTGGATAGCCTATAGAATCTGTCGAGTATCGTTTATTTGCTCCTAAGAATTGAAGAGTTCCGTCACTTTGTCATGGATTCCATCATCAGAACCTAATCAAACTATTTTTTATTCGTCCATTTGTCGCGCACATGCTTAATGCAAATTTAACACTTATCCGGTTTTCTCATGGATGCCATCATCAGAACTGGATTTAAAAAAGATGGGACCCTATAAGGAGCACCACCTTTCATTTTTAAAAAATCTTCAAGATCGGTCCTCCCTGTCGGGAGGTATGAGGTAACAAATATAAAAAAATACAGACGAATTGATAACCTCCTCCTTTTTTTGAAATCGGTTAAATATCTTTCCAAAATGGGCGAAGTCGCCGATTTCAGCTAATTTAAAGGCTCTTGCTATATACAAATAATTTATTTAGTTATTAGGAAGTCAAAGTTTTATACAATGTTTATACTAACGCTAAATTTTATTAAATATATACTAAAGTTATACATTGTATATCCCAGTTATAGGCTAATTATTTTTAATATAGGTCCATCGTTGAGATATAACCGGGCATATAATCAGATGATTTGAAAAATTCTTGATTTACTCGTAATGTCAGTGTAATATAATTTGTCAGCTTTTATGTTTTCTTTATCCAGGCGTCTGCACCGACATCACCTACAGGTGGTTCGGCACAATCAAGCCCAGCACCTGTTTCACCAGCAGGCAGCAGTAGCGCCCCACCAAGATCTCCACTTCCTCTAGTAGCACCAGATTTATTAGCGATGCAGCTCTTAGATCAACATTCCCAGCTCCAGGCTCTGATGAAGCAACGCCTGTTTCATCAGCATCATATGCAGAAACAAGTAATTTTTTTCCCTACTATTAGCTCAAATTTAAATTGTTTAGTAACTCTTAATGGATTCTACTCATTTGATTTTACTAACCACCAATTCATTATATACAAATCATTTTTTATTGCATTGTTAAAATATGTACTTTTGCAGCACATGACTTCAGAGGCTGCAAAGCGACAGCTGGAGCAGTCCCGTTTACAGGATCAGATTAACTTGAATCTGCTCTCACAGTCTCATCTCCCGCCTCCCGATAGTTCGCCAAGTAAGTACAAAAACAATTGGTAGCTTGTAAAGTCCATATTATAATTTCGCGTGATAACGTCATAAGAAAACATTGATGAAAAATTGTTGTTGTAATAATCAATGGAATTGGGCTGATCGCGTCTCTCTATCACGTATTCCGTCGATAAAATCGTTAACATGATTAGATATTTTGTGAGATCACTTTAATAGACATAGAACTGCCTCAATGGTGTCAGTGGTCTCAGTGGTTATTTCGTGTTGAGAATCAGTGCTTCAATCAGTGACTGTCTACAGCTGGGCTCTGCCACTATTACAAGAAAATTATCCTTCTGTTAATTATCAGATTTCATATCAATTCTTCACTATGATCGTCCCTGATGGGATCGTTCCACGTAACAATGATTAATATTTTAATAAGATACCGTAGGTTTACCTCCACATTGTTTTAAGAAATATGTTAAAAACATACTTCTACAAAAGGCATATTACAACGATAACGGCATTTACTTAAGTTACTATTACTCGATGCTAATTAACAGCAATCCATCTATGTTAATAACAATTAACAATAAATGTTTAATATGATCATTCATTTGGGAAGTGTATTACCTTACTGTGTATTATTAAACTTTGTTCATCTTATATCAGGCTTTAGATATAATGGAAGATAAGCTAATGTTCTATATTGTTCTATTTGACGGCCTCGCTGGCGCAGTGGTGCAAGTATTCGCTTTGCTACCGGGGATCCCCGGTAGGACGAATTTAGGAAATTGTATTTTCTAATTTGTCTCAGTCTGGACTGGTGGGAGGCTTCGGCCGTGGCTAGTTACCACCCTACCAGCAAAAAGGTACCGCAAAACAAAGAGATTTCTGTTCCGGTACGACGCTGTGTAGAAACCGTAAGGGGTATATCGCCTCTTAACAGATTAGCGTGCTTCCATCTTAGACTGTATCGTCACTTACCATCAGGTGAGATCACAGTTAAGCGCTAATCTGTCCGTAATAAAAAATAATATATATATTAAAATCCAAATTATTACTTAAGTTATAAAAACTATATATAAAAGTGTAACTTATGAGTCTCCTGCCGAATTCTTTCCTGTAGAATCAACTTTATAAACCGATGGCAAATTTGTAATCAACGGACTGACTATTTTTATTCAAAAGTGCTACTTGAGTAAAGAATATTTTCATTTTGGATGTAAGCGCACTAAATTGGTAAAAGGTAAATTAACTTCTGGTTTCTACACAGCGTCGTTACGTCACGTACACGTACGTAACCTCCCACCAGTCCAAAATCAGACAAGTAACAAAATGCAACTTACTAAATTAGCCCTACTGCGAATGTAATCTGGGATTTCAGCTGGCCATCAAAAGTCTTTTTGAGAGAAAAATATTTAGATATTAATAAAAAGAACTTCTCTTTTTAATTCTTGACTTCTGTGACAGGCTCTCTACAGCAACAGTTGGGTGCACAGCAACAGCAACTGGTACAGCAGCTGCAGGCTGTACAGCGACAGTACCTCATGCATGCACCGATATCAGTACCACCCAATGCTCCAGCAGGTCAGTCTTTATTGACACTTCAAATCTCATAAAGATTAAAACAAAATATTTATATTAGGAGTATTGTTAACCCATTGCACTCTTTAATATAATACTCCTTATTAAGGCATTTCCAGGAATTGAAAACATTGTAAATTTACGAATACAGTATATTTGGGATGAGGTACATTTGGTATTGAAAAGAAAAATATACATTTAATAATATTAATTTACTTTGAATAATACTTCATTATAATGACGAACCATACTCGACATTGGAGTGCAAAAGGTTTAAATTACATAGAATATATACACTCGCGTAAAGCACACACACACACACTCTCACGCATGTCAATGAACACACACACAAGTCAAATATAAAATCCTAATTTTGTAAGATGGTGCTTCAAAGATAAATTATTTATTATTATGATATGTGTTTAGCATCACGTTTAAATATAAATGAGGTGACACAATCATCAAAATTACAAAAAAAAAAGTTTAAGGTGCGTGCGTACAAAGTACACATGCCAGAAGTGAAACTACTTTGGCAAACTAATTTTTAAGTCTCGTTTATATTTATACAAATCTAAAACTTTAGATTTCCGAGAATCAGAGGGAGGGAAAAAGGAAGATATGTCAGGAATTTAATGAATTTAATTGACATAAAATATTAAGAGGGTCGACAATACAAATAATTTATTGAAATCTCAAATGACGAATTGTAAATAAAAATACCACGTGGTTTTTGCCTATATTACAAATTATTAATTAAATTTTGTTTTTAAATTTAAAACTTAGACAAGAGAATTTATGAAATATTTTATGCAAAGTAGTGTATTAAATTATTAAATGGCTAGTGGACACATGTTATTTGTCAATATTAAATTATCTAACCTTCAGACGAATTAGCATAAAAACGCTCCACTTCTTCGTGATGCTAATCACGCGTTTCATTCGTAAAAATTTTACCCTCATGCGCCTTGAGAAATTTCAATTCAAAATGTCTAAAATGCAAATTTACTCTATATCTAGAGTTCGTCGTTTTGTTTGACATATTTATATTTTATATCCATGCTTTTAAGGTTTAATGCTTTGGGGTGGCGAGATAGAAGAACATCCTCTATTCGGACGTGGAGTTTGTAAGTGGCCCGGCTGCGATGCGCTGGCAGATGACTTTCAAGCATTCCTCAAGTAAGCCATAAATTTACTATCTCCAGTTTTATAACCAAAACTATTTGGAAGCCTTGCTGGCGCAATGGTTCGGGTGACCGTTTTGTTAGCAGAGGACCTTGGTTCTCTTTCTGGCAAGACAGATGTAGTAATCTGAATTAGCCTCCTAGTCCAGTTGACTTTCTAAGTATGATCACGCTACGTGGAAAGACTAGAGCCATACATTTCGTGTGACATATCAATATGAAACGTTATTCACATACAATTTTAAGCGTTCTACTGACATTAGCATATTAAGGATATCACATTGTATACAGACCCTGGTAAAGCCAACACAGCCTAGTGGTTGGATTCTACGATGATCGTTTAAAGAAACCACGGATCCGAATCCGCAGCAGGCACCATTAAGTTTCTCTTTATATGAAATCTACGTGCTTGGTTGTTTCTTTTGGTGATGGAAAAAATCGCGAGGAAACCTGAATACCCAAGAAGTAATTCTGAGGTGTGTGTAGCCTGCCACGAGGGATAGGACACCCAGTGTATGCTGCTTTTGTGTGCTGTCCGCTCTGTGGGGAGATGGCCGCGTGGCGGAACATACTTCTCGCCATTTTCTGGACGAACACCTCCACGATGGGCATCCTGGTGTCACGGTAGATGACGTCATTTCTGACGTACCTCGGGGCTTCTACTACCATACGTAGGCACTTATTCTGCTGAGCAGAAACAGTGCCAGTGCCGCATAAGTCAGTCTTGATCGGACCTAGGTTCGCTAGACCTTCAGCTTGGCTTTTACTGGGAGACTTGAGGTAAAAAGCAGCAATGGGACGTTATTGAGTTGCTACTTACCTTACCCCAGTTTCGTTATTTATATGAAGCTTTAGTTAAGCATATTTGAATATATTACATTTAATTTAGGCCTGCCTCACTGGTCTAGAGGTTAGCATGTTCGACTACAGACATGAGGTCCTGGGTTCGAGTCCCGGGTCGGGCAAATTCAATAATCAATATTGAGTTTTCTAGAAAGATTTTCTCGATATTTGCCCGAAATTGGGAAGTTGGCGGTGTAATCCACCCCCGTGCCTCGGAGAGCACGTCAAGCCGTCGGTCCTGCGCCTGATCTCTCTCCGTTCGTGTCGGATTCCCGTCACATCGGACTATGAGAGTGAATGAATAGAGAGTGCACTTGTGTACTATGCCTGCTAATCCGCAGTGGAGCAGCGTAGTGGGTCTATGCTGTAAAAACCCTCGCTCCTCGGAGTGAGGAGGCCTGTGCCCAGCAGTGGGACGTTAATGGGCTGCTGCTTACTTTTTACATTTTAATTTAGTGGTTACATATGTGTGCTATATCGTCAGGCATTTAGAGGGTGCGCACACACTAGACGATCGGTCGGCGGCACAAGCTCGCGTACAGATGCAAGTGGTGGCTCAGTTGGAACTGCAACTGCGACGGGAGCGCGACCGTCTTGCGGCCATGATGCGACATCTGCATGCTGCTAGGGACAACCATCACGCCAAACTACCACATGGCAAGTTCCTTTTTATTTTTCTTAAGAATTATCAATATAAAAATAAAATAAATGTAACTTTTCTTTACTTTCTTAAAATTACTTGAAACTAATATTATAAAGAGACCGATTTCTTTCTCAAATTAAATAGGGATCCCTAAAAAAATGCGTTAATGTAACCCAAAGTGTGAAATAAAAAATGTTTTTCAATATTATCTATAATATAAAAATGAATCGCAAAATGTGTTGCTAAGCGCATAACTCAACAACGCCTAGGTCAATTTTCACAATTCATTTATTTAAATGTTCGTCGAAGTCCAAGGATGGTTTTTACGGCGAGAAAAGTTCGAATAATTGCGGGGATAACCCCTAAAAACAGCCCTTTTCTATTTCTCACACCAACTTTTCCGTTTTCTAACTAAAATGAAGAGTCAATTTGGCCTTTTTTGCTATTCAATAAAGTTCATAATAAACTACAAGTACTCACTGTTGTCTAAGCAGTGTAGGTGTGTTCCTAACTTCAAAGGGTCAATTTACACTTTTCATTTCATTTCGAAAATCATTCGTAAAACTGAAGTCTGCCACATTCCAAACCTTTTTGACAGAACGAAGTCTGTCGGGTCTGCTAGTATAAAATATTAATGTCTACAAAGTCCGTGATACCATATGTCCAACTAGTGTAGTTATGCCACTAAAACTACTTTTTTACAGTTAATAAAAGTTAATAAAAGTGCTTATCTTATTAAATATATTATTAAAAGACCGTTCTTCAGGAATATTCAGTACACAAATTTGTGTATCTATCTTAGAGTAATAAAAACTAAATGAAATAAAACTTTACGTTAACAAAAATCTATAGTCCGACTTGGTAGACTTTCCACTGCCACGAAATCGGCATTGACACGGCTGAAACCGCGGATAATTACTAGTATCTATTAGAAACAAATTAAGAACCACTATCCATAATTTAACGACTTTCTGGAAGCTTCTCCAACTGTGATGTATTTTAAATGTATTAACACCAGACCATGATGGCAATATTTTTGTCGCTATTTCGACCTGATGATTATTAAGAGGAAATTACCTCTTACACAGTTAGCACTCCATCATTTAAGACTGTATAATTGTAATATTTTTGACGGCCTCGCTGGCGTAGTGGTGAGAGTACTCGCTTTGCTAGCAGAGGCTCCGGGTTCGATCCCGGTAGAGCCAATTTAGAAATTCGTATTTTCTTATTTGTCTGAGTATGGGCTAGTAGGAAGCTTCGTCAGTGGCTAGTTCCCACCGTACCAGCAAAGACGTACCTCCAAACGAAGATATTTGTGTTCCGGTACGATGCTGTGTAGAAACCGTATAAGTTATGTCGCGTGTGTAAATTTACGAAAAAAAATTGTAATATAGGAGCTCCAAGTGAAGGTGCATCTCCTGGACCAGTAAGACGTCGTGTCTCCGATAAATCGGGCGTAGCAATTGCTGGAGGTAAAGTATATTTTCATTATTTCAAACTACCTTCTCTCCTATAAAATTTACTACTGACGCCATCTAGGTTTCTTTTATTAAAATCGAATCACTGCCGCTATTTATATGTACTTTTAAAAATGTCAATGAAATATGTATTATTTTTGCACTTTAATCGCTCATATATAAAACTTTTAAAATATCTTTTGTTAAGGTCTGCCCTACATGCTCGAAAGAGCTGGATTAGATGTACAACAAGGTAAATAATAAGTGTCAACACAAAATCTAACTTTAAAGTTGAGAATTTTTATAATTTACACAATTACACGAAAGTAATATATACCAGGAACTTAAATTGTAAATATCGGTTTTACGCGAACTTTCTTTATCATTGAGTATGATTTAAATGATAAATGAAATAATTATAGATCAAATGTAAAAATCTTTATCCTAGCACAAAGCAGGGGATTTCAAATCCCCCATGTATATATTTCATATATCTTGATTATTTCTTGACATCCTGGATATTGTTTTAATTAAATAACTTGAGTATTATTGGAGTGACTTTCTTCATAATTTTTTAAATCATAAAATCAAAATAAAAAGGCAAATTTAATGGACATGGTTACTAAATTACTTCATATTAATATACACTATGTTATATATCACAAAAGAAAACTAAAAAAAATGAAAAGTCCGTGCGTACAGAGTAAACATGTGAGAAGTGAAACTTCTTTGGCAAAGTAACTTTTAAGTCTTGTTTATAGTTATACAAATCTAAAACTTTAGATTTCCGACATTTAGAGGGAGTTTCGTTATTGTAATTGTTATTAAAATAACGAAAACTAATCAAAATAATTTATTGAAATCTCAAATGACGAATTGTAAATAAAAATGCCACGTGCTTTTTGTCAATATTAGAAATTATTAATTAAACTTTGTTTTCAATTTAAAACTTTAGAAAAGAGAATTTATAAAATATTTATATTTTATGAAAACTAGTACCTATATTAAATTATTATGCCACAAAATTAAAATGCCACAAACAAATTGCTGCACATCTTCGTAGCGATAATCACGCGTTTCGTCCGTAAAAATTTTACCCTCACGCGCTTAAAAAAGTTTCACTTCAATAAACCTTAGGACAAATAACGACTTTTTTCGTTTAGTCGTGTAATTTACAAATAATACATCTTACAATTTACTGAAATAACTATTAACATAATATGTCACTAATAAAATCGCATATTATTTTAAACTAACAGCAATTTGTCTTTACTGTTGGCAACCCTGTTATATAAGCATCTAAATTACATGTCTTTACATTACAATATAAACGTAGCAATTTTTCAGCTGGATCTTAGACTATATCGTGAAAATCTATTTTACGTAATTGAATAAGAGACATTTTACGTTTCACATTTATAATGTGATTATGATAAGGCTTTATAGACCTTTTTTTCATTTCGTTTGCAGAAATTCAGCGCAACCGTGACTTTTACAAAACAGCTGATGTTCGACCTCCCTTTACTTATGCTTCACTCATAAGACAGGTATGTTTTGAATTTATTACACAGTTTTATATATATATATATATATGTCGGAGAATAAAAGAGAACGGAGCAGCATAAAGCACAGGGGCGTAGGGTTCTCCGCCGACATCGTTATTAATTGGATCCATTATTTAATTTCTTATTCTGTGGGCGTTCGTGGATAATGTTGGTGCAATCAAACACTTTGTTAATTAGCTCGGATTATAATGTTCAATCACTTAATGTTCCCGATATCAATTTACACAAAATCTTTAACAATAATAGCTAGGAACGCAACAGTTTCAATAGTCGACCACTCCGGCCGACCGCCACTCGAGAACTGACGAGAAAAGCGCCGGACTGTCACTTATTGACTCTGCCCCCACGCCGACACACAGATGGCGCCAGCGTTCCACAGACTCTTGCACTCCGACATATATATTTTAACTTATATATAACTGAATTTGTGTGTTTTATTGTATAAAGTAAGGTAAGGTCTGTAGTAACCCATTGACGTTCGACTGCTGGGCCCAGGCTTCCGCACTTATAGAAGAGAGGGTTTTTAGAGCAAAGACCCAACACGCTGCTACATTGCAGGCTCCATATAAAAAGCAGAGACATGACCTGAGTCACACGTTGATATTTTTCGTTATTCTCTTGTCTTTCCAAATCTTTGAAAACCTTCCAACAGCTGATTTAGTCATTGTATAATGATTCTTATCTATTTTTATTAACTGTCGCTCTTTCGTTTCATGAACAACGATGCTAAAAAGTTTTTACTTCAAAAACTGAATGTGATCGAAAACAATTACATACTTTTAATGAGGGTACACTTGCGTAATAAATAATCACTAAGTTCGTGTGACCAATATATTTTTATTTGTTTCAGGCCATAATCGAATCTCCCGACAAGCAATTGACTTTGAATGAAATCTACAACTGGTTCCAGTCTACTTTCTGCTACTTCAGACGTAACGCTGCTACTTGGAAGGTAAGACTCATGATACTCCGATAACCATATCTGATAATATTAAATAAACTTCACTTTGTAAATAGACAAATCGAGTTTAAATGAAACCTCTTTACAGTCCTGTTTATAATTATTCTATATCAAAATAATTATAGCGAACTTCTTTATCTCAGGTAGGGGAAAAACTGTCCGACCGACACTTTTGTTGCATGTAGAGTACGACTTATATATAAGGAAATTGACAAATATATTATAAGACCTATAAACGGCGTTAAAAATTTGAAGTGAAACTTTTTAGTCTCAAATTTTTTCGTTTATCTATTGCGTGTCGCGTTACAGACAGCCGTGTGATATAGTGCTCTAAAGCAGCCCATGGCCAGCAGTAACTGTTTCAAATTGTTATTTAATAAAAGCATTGTGATTGATTTTATAGAAAAACTTACAGATTTTTATCAAGTGTTTAGTTAATTTACTTTTTCATACTTATTATAAAGATCTTTCGGGGTTTTTGCTTTAAATATACTTATTAAAGTGGAACTTTTTTTATGTCGCCTCAAATCTTTTCGTCAATCTATCGCATGCCGCGTTACCGCCTTATAGCCTCGCAACCAAGGCCAATATAGCAGCTCCTATGGCCCTCATCAGCTGTCCATGTAGCATTTATATTCTCATTCATGTTTCATAATGAATTATCCTGTGTCCTAATTGGAAAACAATCCAACAAAAAAAAGATTGGTTGTCTGTAAAATCGCTTTACGGAGAATAATTTTGCGTGAGACCATCATGACAAATAATTGTTGTTGTAATAAGTAATAGAATTAGGCCGATCGCGCCTTTCCATCGCTTGCCCGCTCGGCTCAGGTGGATCGTGATAATGAATCAAGCTTTTACGTGCTAACAGCAACCACATGATTTGCTTGATTGATTCGATCATTTTTATAGATGAGATTCTCGGAATTTACTATATTTTCTTACGAAATATTGCGGGTTAATTGTTTGAATATTAGGACTAGATGTCTTAATATTATTGTAGTTATTAAAATGTTTATTAAATTATATTCTTCTTAAAAGTGCCTCTCCGACTAGCGGAGGTTTGCAGTTATTTTAGCATATTTAAACCTGTCTCTTGCGAGGCGAAATAGTTCGGCGGCACTCGCAATCCCAGTCCATTCTCTTATGTCGCGAATCCATGATTTTTATCTACGGCCAGCACCCCTTTTACCAGCGACTTTGCCCATCATTATAAGTTGAAGAAGTCCGTACCTCTCGTGTTTTACGACGTGACTTGACAGTCTGGAAAAGTGCGCGTTTTTGGTTGACACGTTGTAAAACTTGTTCGTTGGATAATTTCTGAGTCCAACTTATTGCCAAGATGCGCCTGTATGCCCTGTACATCTCGAATGCTTCAATACGTTTTCTGAGATCTTCTTTTACTGTCCAAGACTCGCATCCGTAAAGAATAATGGGCCAGACGTAGCATTTTAGAAGACGAATACTAAATTATATTATATAAAGCACTTAAATAGAAAACGTAATCTGAAATTTGTTTGCATGTTGGGAATCAAATTAGATTGTCTGAGTTTTGACGACTTTGGTTGCAAGGGTCCCGCCTTCGATCCTTGGCAGGGCAAATTTAGAAAATTACCTTCTCGTTTATCTGGGTCTGCACTGGTGGTTTTGGCCATGGCTGGTTACCCTACCAGGAAAGACTTGCCGCCAAGCAAACAAATTGCGTTCCAGTTCCAGGTAAATTACCTCATAACAGGCTAGCACGCAACCATCTTAGACTGTATTAATCACTAATCTATCAGCAATAAAAAAAACAGGTATTTTCGATGTTTATTCGGTCAAACACTATAACAGGGATTTTTTTTATAAAAATAAAGTGTTTTCACTTTTTTAAATTATCAGCAGGAACAAAGAGGATTCATTTATAAACTCTTGTATGTCACGTTGGAGATGTTACTAAATTTTTTATGAATAAATTGTACATCGCTGCAGTCGAGTTATAAGGTAAAAAAATGTAGTTAGAGTTAGCACCTGTAATTTGAGTTAGATTTCTTTACTTTTTATTTTGCTAATTCTCAATTGAAAGATCAAAACCATTTCATGTTTAACATACAATGGTGCTGATGAAATGTATTTTATACATATATTTTTAAAATACAGCGGTTTTCTTTTTTCTGGTGACGTGACGTGTACAGCTATAAATAGCAAATATCATTAACAGTTCAGCTATATCATTAATATTGAGTATATACACACGGTGTCTTCAAATATCACAGTCTCTTAGCAGTATTTAAAAAACAAATACTTAAAATTGTATACGTGCAATTAATCATGTCCTTCACTAATAATTCAAAAAATATTTTTTAACTTGAGTTGATAAATAAAAATGCATTTATTGGGTTGGCTTATGAGAGAACTTAAAGTGACATGTAAATGTTTTTTTAAGTATTATTCTTCGTAAAACTTATATCAAAATATATATTCATCATTCTATACTTTTTATATAATATGTTAATTAAAACAGGTTTTTGATTACACCCTGTATATTTAATATTTTTTTTATAATTTCTCTCGTGCACATTTTATAGTCACTATAAAAATGAATACAATAAAAGATTTCGAGAATTTAACGCTATATTCACCAGCATGAATAAAATAAATGTTTGTGTAATCAGCATTCATCTATAGGTAACTATGTTGATCTAGATAAAGTCAATATGATTACCATTCGCCTTTAATCGAATCGATTATTGTGGTAAAAAAAAAACAATATTTACGATGTATGACTTTTTTTTGGAAAGCGAAATTTCTTTGCAAAACAAGTGTGTTCTATGTAAGTGTTAATCACTTGTACAGAACGCACTTTAATTGTTCTTATCACAAATAAAATTATTATATAAAACATTGATTAACCGTTTCAATTCGAATTACTACTAAGACAGCTGAGCTTTCATTCATATTTGTATATTGTTATTACATACAACAATTTTACATTGTTCAAGTCTATGTTGTCAAAGAAATTTCACTTCATAATAAAATAGCACATGAAAAATGGCGCATAACATATCTAGAACGTATAACAAGTAGCAAAGTACAAACAGAACGCGGTACGTCACAACCTGTCTCTGCACAAGTGCTTCATGCGCGTCGAGAATGTCAAGGGTGCTGTTTGGACCGTGGATGAAGTGGAATTCTACAAACGTCGGCCACAACGGGCTGCCCACGCACCTCCACCACAGATGCACGCCGGGTACAGATGCCCGACCTTCGCAGACCACTTCATTTTTATAGATTGTTTATCATTTACTTATAACACTGTACAATATATACATCTACTTTATACTAAATGCATAGAACTTCACTGTTGCACATCACTTTCATATAACTCTCTACAATTAATACATCCACATTATACAAAGTGCTTACCAAACTGTCTCTATATCACCGAACAACATCAAATGTTTATCACTTTCGTATAACACTCTACAAAATATACGTCTACGTTTTACTCAAACCATAACAAAGTGCCCTGCTTCACAAAACAGCATCAAGTGTTTATCACTTTTGTATAACACTCTACAATTTACTGTTTCACAAAAAACATTTCCATCGGCGTTTTATACTTTACAATGATTATTTACAAACTTATAATGCACATATTTTACAATTTTTCATCAATAACAACAGTATTTAATCACGATATACTAATAACTATTTAATATTATACTTACAAAATTGACTTAAAATACAAGGATGTCGTCACAATTTCGATGTGAACACCACACCGTCGTTCAGATTACATTTTCTTAGATGTAGCATAACTAATTCAGGAAATTTATCGTTAAGAGCAATATTTTATTACATGCAATTTACTTTTCAACTAGATATAGATTACTTAGACTTACTTATCTAATTAATAATTCTATTGTTTGGTGTCAGGAAAATCTTAATATTTATGCCATAAATTATATAACATATTATATCTTGATATCATTATAGATGCTATACCTCTGTAATAACGTTATCGTTCATTTTACGTTTAATAATTGAACTGATGTTCTAGTGCAGAGATTTTTCTCTTATCCATCAGATGGTGTTGGATTTGTTTTATTAAATTCCATATCAGTTACCAAAATAGGTGACACAACGTCTGTCACGCCTTTTAACATGAAATACTCCTATAACATTGAAACTGTCTAATATAAAAACATTAAAACATTAAAACAAAAACTATACATTTTATAAATTACACTTTGACAAAACCCTCAACGTTTTATCAACTTTCAAAGGCATACTGTACCAATTATTTCATTTTTACACTTTACTCTGCTGACAAAGATTTCACAAATAATTCTGCACAATTTCTATATAACAAAGTATCAATGGATTCCACAAAAAATACTACTATACAAGTTTCAACCAATGCTCTACACTAAATGACACTGACAAAATCCTATACTCCACGTTTTATTATCTTTCAAAAACATACTAAAACAAATTACACTATTTTATCTCATTTTATTACACTTTACTCTACTAATAACATCAATCATCAACTTACACAAATAATTATACACAGCTACACATTCTACATAACAAAGTATCAATGGGTTCCACAAAAAACTACTATACAAATTTAAATCAAAGCTCTACTATACATTAAATGACACTAACAAAATCCAATACTCAACGTTTTATCACTTTTCAAAGACATACTAACACAAATTATACTGTTTTATTACACTTTACTCTACTAATAATATCAATCATCAGCTTACACAAATAATTCTACACAGCTACCCAATCTACATAACAAAGTGTCAATGGATTCCACAAAAAACTACTATACAAATCCAAATCAATGTTCTATTATACACTAAATGACACTAACAAAATCCTACACTCAACGTTTTATCACCTTTCAAAGGCATACTAACACAAATTATACTGTGTTATCTCATTTTATTACACTTTACTCTACTAATAATATCAATCACCAACTTACACCAATAATTCTACATAAGAAACTGTCAATGGATTCCACAAAAAACTACTATACAAATCCAAATCAATGTTCTACTATACACTGAATGACACTGACAAAATCCTATACTCAACATTTTATCACCTTTCAAAGACATACTACACAAATTATACTGTTTTATCTCATTTTATTACACTTTACTCTATTGATAATATCAATGATCAACTTACACAAATACAAAGATAATTCACAATTAATTCTACACAGCTACGCACAACAAACTATAAAATGTAAATTAATGCCCTATCACAACTAACATATCACAACTAATCTGAAATGCATTCACAATCTTATAAAATTTATACATTCAGAAATAATAACTAACTGAAATTTTACACACTTTTGCAATTGCAAACTGTCTTGCAATGATGTGAGCAAAAAATAATCACAATACACAAATTTGGCAATGGATATTAAGCCATTTTTTGTATTTTCTGTAAAATAATAATTATATCAGCTTTACTGTTAATAAAACATTTAAACTTACAGTTGTGTAAAAAAATAACACAATTAACACAGTTCTCCTTATTTACACGTTACAATGAATATACTATACAAATAAAATCTTTTTCTTAATATTTTCTATCTAACCTAGTTATGTACCTAACTCTTATCGTGTAAATAAACGTTTTCTCGTTTCAGATTTTAAATTTGTAATTATTTGTGTAGTGAATTTTTGAATTTATTTTGTAAGTGACGTTGTAACCTTATTAACTATTACACGGTGTCAATTCGTTTGCGACGTTACAATATGTGATTGTAATATTGGTATTTAGGGTTCGTTATCTGTGTGTGTTCGTGGATTTCAGCGCAACATAACATTTTTCTCGCTTGCCTATTAACCTTGCTCCTATCATCTGTCCCTGTCCTGGGGTCTCTCTTCTTGGGCCGTACCTGCATGCCTTTTACCATCTACCATTCCACGACGATCTTAATGTGCTCCCATCGTTCTGAATTCAGTTTTCGTTAAAGTTATTAAGTGACGAAGGGAGCTCATTACAAATATGCAAACAAAATGGTCTCAGAGAGGTTATAATACGTTTTTCATTGTGTGTGCTAAAAAGAGATGAATTATAGAATGCGATCCGGACCAACCTGTCTCTGCACAAATGTTTCGTGCGCTATGAAGATGACTTCGGTTCATTCTGGATGGTGGATGACGCTGAGTTCGTGAAGAGACGGCACCTGAGTCGCGGCCGGCCCAGGAAGTATGAACCGTCGGCAGGACCTAACACCGCTCCTCCACAGTAAGGGCGCAGCGCATCAGAAGTTGCGACCGTCCAACGAATCACAATCTATCCATCAGTTTCAATAGCAAATTTGTCATTCAGCACTTCAACTTGTTTGTGACAACCTCAAAATATTAATAAATAATTAATAAACCAAAATGGCTGAATCGCAAATTAATTGTCACTTAAAATAATAACCGTTATAGTTTATAGTTTAAAAACATCGTTGAAGTTTAGCGTAAACTACAGAAAGAATATAAAATGACGTCGTTGGACGATCGCGTCCAGTTATAGCGTTTTCTTGTATGTGAAGTATTCGGAATGAATCGGAAATTGTCATGTACAGTGATGATTTTTGGTTTTAATAGTTCGGTGTTTCTGACCATAATGTATGATGTATCACTGTGTAAGCAATAGGTATAATCAATTTGTCATGTTAGTATGTAACTAGAATCACATGTTTATTCCAAAAAATATATAGTATAATTACTTTGTGTGTTCATATATCATTTTATCGTAGCCAGGAAAAATATTGAATCCTTATTCCGGGTCTATAACATTTGTTGTTTCTTCAATGTTCCTTATTGAGATTTCTACATTATCTTTAACGGTTTTTAGATATATAAACACATAAAATTCAAATAGATTTAGAATGCGAAGCTATAACTTCATTGTTTTGCAATAGATTTTAACATCATGTCTCAATATAACTTATATATAATTATTATTAGCTTTAATCATAATATGTTGCTATTGTACTGATACATTTATATTTTATACGTAATTGTCAGAAATCGTTTCCTGTATCTATCAATTACGACCATGTTTATTTAATTGAATATCGTATTACTGTGCATGTACATTGCATTTATAATGAACTGTTAAGAAGGATCGTCGTTGGATACCCCAAGTAAGATAATGAGATCTTTAAAGAATTCTTGAATAATCCCCTCTTTTATACTTGCATGGTTCCTTATTAACATGAAGGTAAGTGTTTTGCTTAAGACGCTTTGCACGTGCATTTTATCGCATGCTAGTTGTCGTTTTTTCCAATATATTTCTCTATAAGCTTGCCTTTTTTATCATCTATTTTTACTATTTTTTATTATATTTATTATCTTTTCACTTTTGACACTAACACTCACCATTTATTGACACTGACAAAAAATACTTTATACAAATGAATTGGTCCTATGTAGTCAAAATTAGACACTTTACAATTATTACACTTGAACACAAAATACATACAATGTTTAATTGTAATTCTAAAATATTGAAGAGGTCTGAGATGGCCGGGGTATGATTTTTTATGTTACTTTTGTTTTGTTTTCTTTTTTTTTAAAAAAAGGCTTTAATTATTGCGAAAGCAAAAGTGAATAATTACAAAAAAATAAAGATGTTATGAGTTTTACACAATTTTTTAATAGTGATGATTTATTCTAACATGCTGTTGTCTAATTAACAGGTTTTTGGGTGCTCAAAGTCCACCAATGATGACAAGCCCTCACGGTTACACTGAAGCCTTGAAACGGAATCTTCAGGTAAATATAAAAAGTTTCACCAACTTAATATCAAATTATAAAGATGCAGTTCTATATATCAGAAATATTCATTAATTGTGTGACATACTTATTCTAATCTGTCATTACAGGGTATGATGGAAGACTGTAATTTGTCTTACATGTCCGGAGATGATCATTTGATGCAAAATGAGGATTATCCATCGTCACACGATGATTATAGGTACAGAGTCTTTAGTTATTATAATACCATTTTCAGAAGTATCGTAAATGATTTGTCATCAATATGTTATAGGTGTATCATGTCTATTTTAATGTATGGGTAAATGAAGATATATATGATGGCCTAGTGTTTAGACATGCGTATTCTTATTAAGGGAGTCATGCGATCAAATCTTGATAAGTATATATTTTGATTTATAAAATAATTATATATATTGTTGGGAAGTTTCGATTTATAAAATAATTATAGATATTGTTTTGTTAATGCTTATCGTTTTTTGTTGAAAAAAAAAATCCCAAGGATCGCATTCGCCAACAGCCAAGTCTATGGTTTATATATAAATAACGAAAGGAAGTTCATATATAAATAAGGGCTTTTCTCAGGAAAGAGCATGAAGGAACCCTCGTAGCTTTAGATTCGTTGTCATTTTTAAATATCATCATTGGAAATATGGACAAAACAATATTTGACTATCCAAAAGTGCTGTAAAACTCACTTGAATAAAAAAATTTTGGAATTTGCAAGTGGCGGCCTCCATAAGAGCCCGTCCTCCTTCCGGTTACGCTGTAAAAGCCAGTAAGGCTAACAGCTAAACACAGTTCGAAAAAAAAAGGAATTTGCAAATATGAAGCCAGCCTTTTCGCAAATGAACAGCTTGGTGGACTTAAGCTAAAAACTTCCTTTTCTATAAGACAGGGGTCTATCAGCAATAACTTTACGCGATAGGCTTTCATACATACTGGTTCTTTTGTAGTCGACCACCAATGATGAATGGATACGGAAGCAGCAGTTCTTCTCATGATGTCAAAGCAGAGGATTTGAGCGCAAATGATGCACAGGACATCAAGCCAAATTTGTATGCGCTTAAAAACGAGATGCAAGCTTCAGACTATTCTCATAAAGGTATCTTTATTTTCAGACATACATTCATAAAAGTTATTTTTGTTGAAATAATAATATGTTACCTTATTTTATAAACTGTGGTATAATAAAAGGCGGATTGAATTACTTGTAACATAAATATTTTGCGATTTTTAGACGTAGGTAAGGTGATGACTAACCTTATTCTTCCACCAGTCCAAACAGTGTATAAAAATTTAATTATTTATGGTTTTGGACATCAACTCTGGACCTAAACTATAAGTGGCCTATATAGATAGCAAAACGCTTTGCGCATAAACTCTCTTGAAGTACAGTTCTTAACATATACAAAACACTAAATGAATTAGATTATTGTAATGCAATTCTTATATAGCCGAAACCTTCCACTAGTCTGGAGGTAGAGAATATAAACAATACAATTATCTAAGTTAATCTTCCCGGCAATGGAACCCTGGATCTAGATTAGAAGAAGCTATTAAATTAAAGAGAAAACTTTGTGCTTCTGTTACTGATCTAATTATAATTATAATGTAACTTTTCTACACTTTCATGAAACTGTTTTGTGTTTTTAAGTATAGGAAAAATCTCTTTACAGATTACCAAAACTCTAATAAAGAGTCATCTAGCAATCGCTCTAGCGAAACTAGTCCATACGACGACTATCCACGCGCTGACGACAGATATCGCCCTTCCATATCCCATATTAAGGATGAAGCAGAGAATCTGTCGCTCAACGAACAGAGATCTGAAAAATAGAGGCTACAAATAGCTATCTTAAAACATGGATTACGACGTTAATACAAAATGGAGGCTGAATTACAATTGCTAAAATAATCAACGAATTAAATGAATTTATTATAATCGTTGTAAGAATCGATGTTACTATTAATACAATCGATGTAACGGTTCTTACAATCAATATTATGATTCTTACAATCGACGTTGCGATTCTAACAATCGGAGTTCTGAACGTTACAGAAGTGAACATGTGAACTGAATTTATAGCAATACAAAGTGATGTTTTACTTGTGTTTATCCTATGGACGTTTCTCGCATATTCATTAGAGTAGCGTAGCGTATAATATCACAGTATATAATACAATTTATATATACGGGTTTAGATCTATTTCGTTATATAGAACGGTGTTTTCTATGTGTTCACTGTTGGATTTTTATAAACGGATCGTTTTAGGGATAACCAAATATTTTATTTTTATTTTTCGTGTTTATTTTTTATCATTTGCCCGGTTTTAACGGGATTTTTCAAGTATTATAGGTTAAACGTTTTATTTTTTTATAATTTTTTTTATCCCCCGTTTTAGAAGGTATGTTAGTTTAAGTTAAATATTTCGAATTGTTAGACGTTATTTTTAGTGTAAGTGTTAGATTAAATGTTGGATGAATAGTCGGGCAGTCAATGATAGACAACCTTAAAAGGTCCATATCAATATTTAAAAGTATATAATCATTATTTGTAATAAACGAATAAGAACAATAAGTAGTGTTATTGGTCTGTCGTAGTGTAATATGGTACATAAACTTATAAATACGCATAGCGTTTTGGTTTACCATTCCTTGTTAGTTAGTTTTTTTTTTTGCTGTAGGCAGTAGTTCCATTAGGCAAATGCTTTACAAGTAAGATAAGCCCAAAAAGAAATCATTTTTGAAAAGTCGGCTCTGGTCTACATATTGGATACAAACTTACAGAAAAATAGTTGTTGGCTAAATGATTCATAGCCGCAATTACATCCAAAGGCAAATATAAGCCCTAAAAAATTGTTGTTTAGCTGAATTTCAGCCGTAAATTGAATACAATCTCATACAAAAAGCTGCTGGATAACTGATCCTGAATTGAAAATTGGATGCCAATAGCTTTTGGCTCAATGAATTTCTGAATTGGTATCCAAAATGCTACAAAATCTTCGAAAGACGAACAACTGCGAGATTTATAATATTATCTTCAAGGCGTTAAGGATAAATATATAAAAGATTCAGTTTGCGTACTATGACCGCTTCTTCTAGAAAATTTATTATCGTATATTTACTATTTCTCGCAAACGTTTAATCCAACTGTAGACTCTTACTGCAGCAAAATACCTCTCCCCAGAGCAGCTTGAAGTCGCAAAATGACAAATTTCATTGTGTGAGTTAAAGAATCAAAAGCTTCGTAAGAATCAAAAGAAGGCTTGGAGTAGCAAAAAGCCATTAAATTATTATACGGCGATGTATCGTCGACTCCTATATTTATCATCAATAATTGGACTGGCTCATCCACTGAAGTATCACTTCTTCACGGTGCTGCTTGAAATCGCAAAATGACAAATTTGGTTGTGTGAGTGATAGAATCAAAAGCTTTGTAAGAGTCAAAAGAAGGTTTGCGGTTGGAAAAGGCTGGTAAAATATTCCCCTCAGTATCGGCGATGTATATATCGATCCCGTCAATTACCATCAATAATTGGGTTGGCAAAATGTCAAATTTTGTAGTGTGAGTTAAGGAATCGAAAGCATTGTAAGAATCCAATAAAGGCTTGGGATAGGTATCGGCGATGGGTTGCCGATTCCTTCATTTACCATTAGCTAAACCGTATCCTTGTGATTTCTATAAAATATAGAAAGATGGACCTTTGCTTAATGGGACTGCAGCATTAAAGTTGAATTTATTATTAAAACATTTTAAAAAGCTGACGAGGATACGAAATTTACGAAGATCTCAATCGTTTTCTTTTATACAACCAGATTTGCTTTTATAATTAAGTACTGATGTATACGGAATTGATTTATGTTAATTTGATCTGAATAGTTTTGTTTATATTTTTTATAAGTTTTCAATTAGCGTGCCATAGATCAGGGTACTTTCTGCTTTGTTGTGATCGTATGGAATTGTTTTAGGTTGTAAATATTTATCACGATTTTCATGTGTAAATTGTTTAAGAAGTTTAAATATTAGGCTTGTGTAAACTTTCACGTATGATATAAATGATGCATATATTAAATCGTTCATGTTGTAGGAAATTTAGATGAAAAAAAAAATTCTAGTAGTAAAATTTTCACCGTAATAGATTTACCGATTTCTAATAAAATTGTTTATGTTTTTTCTTGATATCGAAATTATGAATTCATTCGGAGTTTTTTAGTATTTCGTAATATTCTTGTATAAGCATTTATTAAAAATAATCTTCAATAGAATTTGAATCGTGTAATTAATAAAGGGTGGAAATAATCATATCACAATTATGTATTTATAGATAAATAAATAGTTCTGTAACTTTTGATGGATATCGGGATATTCAAAGCATTTAAAATATTGTAGGAATAATGCGTTGCACAACACTCTCCGATTAAAGTGACAATTCCAATATGTTATAATAGTGTAAGATCCCGCTGCAAAACTCCTACATTCATAGCGTAGGATGGCGAGCAAGGATGACGAGGGTAGTGAGGTTTTTTTTATTATAAACGTAATATATTTTGTTTTTATTAGTGTTAAGAGTTAGTAAGTGACGCTTCATTCAACTAACTACAACATTTAGCGCATTTTTAGCATTTGTTTTCACATCTAACCACTTGTAGCCCCCAATGAGTAAGACCGTTTCATCCGCATACGTTACTATGTGGAACTTAGGGATAGTTAAACTGCAGACCTCATTGATGTAGGCAAGAAACAGAGTAGGCTCAATAATACTGCCTTGGGAAATGCCATAGGAAAGCAATATGTCACTACTGATGAGATTATCTATAGTGGCACATTGGGTCCGGTAATTTAAGTAGCTTCTGAACATTTTTTGAGCAAGACTTCGAACACCATAGCATTCAAGTTTAAGTAGGATGGGGATACGGACAGTGTCAAATGCTTTGGACAAGTCTAAGAATATTACCATGGTTTTAATATTACGCGAAATTTTATTACAAGCCATATAAACTGTGGACATGCCATTCCGGACTCCAATTTGATTACAAGAAATAATGTTATGTTTGTCAGAGAAATTTAAAGGTGGTCAATTTAAATGAAATTTTTATGTTCTACAATAAAAGGGGCATTGTTTTAACAGGGTTGCCAATCGAAATGTGCGTGCGAGTATGTTTAATTATCATTTAACACAATTGAATTCTGAGAAAATGAAATGAGATTTAATACACTATGAACGTAGGAATTTTGCAGCGTGATCTTAGACTATAAGTTAATATTGAGCGTACAATTATATGTACAACAAAATATATATTTCAATAGGGCGTTAAAATATTGATTTCGTTTTTATACAGAAATATGGACCGTACTTAAAAAAAATTGTTATTATCAACGGCCTTTACGTATAAATGTCAAGTTTAAAATCATAATGTTTCAAAGATATTTTTTTTGTTACTGTACTACCTTTTGTAGTAGCGATATTAAAAATATAACGACCTAGGTGGATAAATTGGGTTATGTAATAATCAAAATGTCTTAAGTGAGCGTTTATACGTAAGGGCTACTTTATATTATTTGACAACTGCAATCATGTTTTTAATATTCAACAACAAAAAGTTGCTGTAAATGAAGAAAATCTGGATTTTTAGTTCATTTGTCTCGGCCAAATTTATTGCAAACTATTAGATAAGGTAAGTAGCAGCCCATTAACGTCCCACAGCTGGACCTAGGCTTCCTCACTCACAGGAGAGAAGGTTTTTAGAAGAACTGCCTATTTGATCTAATGCTTGGCATGTTTGGCCACAGACATGAGATCCTAAATTTTCTATTAAGATTTTCTCAATATTTGCCCGAAGTTGGGAAGTTGGCGGTACACTCCATCCACGTGCCTCGCAGAGCTCGTTAAGCTGTAGGTCCTGCGCCTTATCTTTCATCGGTCGTGTCGAATTGCCAACACATCGGACGTGAGTGTGATGGAATAAATAGTGCACTTGTGTGCTCTCATGCCAATTCGTAATGGAGCAGCGTGGTGGTCTTTGCTTTAAAAACCATCTCTCCTATGAGTAAGTGAGTAAGGAGACCTGTGCTTAGCAGTGGAACTTTAATAGGCTGTTTATTACCTTTTTATATTAATAAATTAAAGTTTTAATCATAAATCTTATTCAGTAAAATACGAATACATTGCGTTGTAGACACAATTTTATACATTTCAAATAAGTCCACTTCTAAAACACTAAGCCTTTTGAATAAAATCATTGTGTTCCTTTATTTGTGGTAAAATATAACATCGAGAGGAACTTGCATATCCTGCAAGGTATTTTGGGATATATAAGTATATATTTTGGATTATACACTTCTGGACACATCTATTGGCCCACCTTAGAGTTTAGGTTTCGATGCCCCATACCGAAATATTATTGCTAGATTGAACAAAAACTATTGATGCAGTTTTAAACCTGGTACTTTTTACCATCTTTTTCGATCGTAATGTTTTAAATTTGA